>JAVANC010000003.1:29968007-30538007 GCA_033319125.1 Parnassius glacialis
AGTATTAAGTCCGTAACCGAATAATAATTAACTGCCAATGACAGCATTGTTACGTTCATTCTATTTGTATAATTTAAATATCTTCCAATTACACTATTGTTTTTATAACACTGATGTAAACCCTTTATACACAAAGAGTGTAACAATTTTTTCTTGTGAAATAATTGTATGTATCAGACAGCTCAAAGGTTGTATATTCTATCATAAATTTCTAGAATGGCCTTCTTCTGTAAAAAAAAATATAATTTCAGTATCAACTGCGTGTCCCCATAGCGAAATACCATACGACAATATGCTACGGAAATAGCTAAAGTAAACTAATCTAGCTGTTTCAACATTAGTTAGACTTCTAATATTTTTTACGTCATATGCTGTAGACCTAAGTCTGCTTGCTAGTTTTGATATATGGCGGTTCCATTGAAGCTTCGCGTCTAGTGTGATTCCAAGAAAAATGGTGGTATCTACAAGACTCCCCATTTAAAATTAAATTAGTATTTAATTGTTTGACATTTGGAGTCACGAATTTCATACATTTCGTTTAAGTGCCATTTAAATGCAAATTATTAACATTGAACCAATTTACTAATTCAGGAATATAGCATTATTTACTTCGTTATATTTTAGTTATTGTCGACTTAATTTGAAAATTAAAGAAGTGTCATCTGCAAATAAAACTATATCATGGTTATCTCCTACTACGTAAGGTAAGTCAGTAATGTATACAAGAAATAGAAAGGGGCCAAGAATTGAGACTTGAGGCACGCCCATTTGAACCATCGACCCGGAAGAACTCAGACTGTTAATGACAACCTTTTGCGTTCTCTTACTTAAATATGGAATAATAAATTTAAGAGCATCACTTCTTACACCGTAGTGTTGAAGTTTCCTAATTAATGTTTCATGGTGAACACAATCGAAGGCTTTGGATAGGTTACAAAATATACCCAAAGCATCCTGTGAATCCTGCAATGCATTAAAGATATATTTAATCAGCTCAACATCGGCATCAGTTATCGAGCGACCCCTTGTGAAACTAAATTGATTTTTATGAAGTAAATTATTTATAATAAAGAAATTTTATATTTGATCCAGAATATTTTTTTCAAAAATCTAACTTAGTGTTGATAATACAGAAATAGGTCTAAAATTGGCGGGGTCTAATGTACTAGCAGATTTAAATAAAGGTATTAACTTTACTATGCTTTATTGAATCAGGAAACACACCAGATTCGATACTAGTATTAAAAATAATAGGTAAATGAGGCGCGATTGTATCTATTATAGACGCAACAACTTTAAAGAAAATCTCCCACAGATCCAGCAGTTTCCTTAACATCAACAGTTTTAAAGTATTTTACAATATCTTTTGGTGATACTTTATGAAATGTAAAATTCTTTGTACACGCATTTAAATTTTATTTATGTAATGATTCTGCGACGGCAGGAGAAGAATTCAGTGACTTAGTGGTTAATATCGGAATATCAGTAAAATATTTAACAAAAACCATTGCAACGTCCTGATCTGATTCGGTTAATTTGTTATTAACATTTAACTGGTAGTTTGAATTGAGAGAGTTGATCTTACCAGTTTCGCTATTAATTATACTCCATGTCATTTTAATTTTATTAGAAGCCGTCTTTATTTTGTTGCTCAAATGCAAAGACTTGGATGTAGAGCACAATCTTTTAAACATTTTTGAATATTATTTACATATTACCTAAATTCGACTTATGATTATATGACCTTTCATGGTAAAGATCATATAATCTATGTCTGCTCTTATGGACTCCTACTGTCGCTAATTCGATAAATTACTTCCGAATGTTCAAGGAGAATGTTTTAAAAGTAAAAGTATTATTAAATTCATTGCAAATAAGCTTAAATAATGTTCCATACAAAAAATTTAGATCATTTCGGTGTGAAAGTGATGGAAATTTTTTCACTATGTTTTTTCTAAATTTCTAGAAGCGACGTGCATTTACTGGAACAAATACAACTTTCTCATCTACTTGCTTTTTGTAAACATAAGGTAACGAAACTATTTGTGCACAGTGATCAGAACTTAATTTTTGAATTATACATTTATGCAACGGCTTCACATTTGTAAAAATGTTATCTATACATGTTGCACTAGATTGAGCAATACGCGTTGGCTCTAAAAATAAATTTAAAATACCATATGATTTAAACAATGATCTAAATGTGATTGTAGGAAGTAAATATGATTGTATGAAGAGCACCTCCCGCCCTTCCTCAATCGCAGTTGAGGGAAGGCGAGAGATTCTCTTCATACTAGGTAAGACACATCATTTTATTTTATAGTGCGGATGTTTGCAAAGTAAATCTTTTTAAAATCTTAACGTTCTTTACATGAAAATAATTTACTAGCTAATATTAAGGAGCCGCCTCTTAAAACCGTTTCTCTACTGAAAGAACTGATCACCTGGTGATTACCGAAGTTAAACATTAAGTTATAAACTTTTAACCAATGTTCAGTAATACATAAAATATGAATATTGTTTTGTTTTATTAGTTTATTGTCAATTTCTAGCTCTTTGCCTATCATGCCTTGTATATTTTGATGCACCAGGTGTAAACAATTTTCATTATCACTCTGTGGACTCATACAATTAAAGATTTGTAAGCTACATTCTTAATTATATAAATTATTACAACTGCTGGAGATTGCCTCTATTGTCTAATTTTCTAATTTAAATTACTTGGAACTGATTCCAAATTACATATTAAGTCATTATACTGCTCAAAAGAAGCAGATGTCTGTGTAGCCAAGTCCTTGGCTGAGTTAATATAAACAATAAGATATCACGTTTGCTATCTGTCTTAAAATATATTTAGATAGGTAATACCTAACTCTGGTTAAACATTTTTAATTAAATTATTTATATGTATTAAATTAAATTTATTATTATAATTATAACAATTAAATGTCAAGTTTAAATTATTATTACATGAAAAATTATTCATTAGTAAATTTAAATTATATCTTATTTTATTTTCCTGCGGCCAACCCTGTATGTAAGGCAATGTAAATAAGATAATTGCTTACATTGCCTCTTGTCCCAACAAGAATTATTAATGTGCTATTAGGGCAAAATTTACTAGCTAAAACTTTACTCATTATATGACTAAAGGATGCTCCAAGCATGCAATAATTACTGATCAGATATCCTTTTAAACAGTTATTTAACATCATGCCCAAATTTTTGCCTATGTCTTCACAATACATAATAACTTTTTTTTTAATATTTACATTGCTTTTTAAGTTTATATCCTTTGTCATGGCACTGTCATAAAGTGTAGGTGAAAATAATGAGTCCTTACTGTTTACTCTGTTATTTACACATATTGTCCCCGATGAACCTGGTATGGAGCGCTGATACTCACTCTGTTTTATTAAGGAGTTAAAGCGCTCCTCATTATATTTACATGATTTTACCAGATCATTCACGGTCAATATGTGTTCTTTTATCTCATCTTGAGCCGATGCATATTTATTTGATACTATTTGTAGGGAGTTTTTAAGTGATAAAATTGTTGAATTTATATAATCTATATCAGTCTCATAACAGTGATTCATATTTTCTACCTCAATTGAATATATTTTACGTTTTTTTAATTAATGCTTGCTTTTCTTTGCATACATTTATATAATTTTTAACATTAATTTTAGTTTAAATTAATTTTTGCAGTTTTCTAATATATTTATTAATTTTTATATTATTCTTTAATTTTTATCTACTGCAAGTAGTCCTTGCTGCTGTTCTTGATGTGACATAATCATCATCAGTCAAATCAATTGTTGTGGAGGGTTGCAATGTTTTAGAAGATTCACATTCTATGAGCTCATTGAACTGACTTTGAGTTTGGGACGCTTTCATGTTGTCTATGTAATGTTTTAATTGCTCAATCTGCTCATTAGTCTCACTTAACTGTAACTGCAATGCATCAATTAATCTGAGGGATTCCTCATATTCCTTGCTGCATTGGTCAAACTCATCGACTGTTCTCTGAAGTTGATCCCTTTGTTTTGAAACAAATGTATATTCTGTTTGCAACTTAACCATGTTACTTTTTAGCTCAGTATTTTTAGCTATTATATTTATTATTTTCTTTTCATTGTCATCCCTTTCTTTACATAACAGCTCACACTGCTCCTTTGACGCCGTCAGTTCTTGAAGCGCCATTTGAAGTTGGATCTCCAATTGGCATGTTTTGGCGATGTGTGTATTCATTTTACTATTAAGTGTAAATAGCAAAAGAAAACAAAGAAAGAAAACCAAAGAAGCAGATTAAGCAAATGTCTAGATGTATGATGAATTTTTTCAAATTCAAATTCATTTATTTGCCAGAATGTAGGTGTATAATAAAGTATGATCTTAAATTATATCTAATGGCCCATTTACATTCTACCACTACATATGGTGTGCAAATATTTTATAGGTATACATGGAAAAAAATAATTTAACAGAAATTATTAAAAACAAATTAATTAACTGGAGTCAAAATTATAATGTCAATTCAAACGATAAATTTTAAAATGTCAGATTATTTAGTAAGCTATACATTTAAAATTATTAAAAACAAATTAATTAATTGCAGCAGCAGATCTCAAATTAAATTATCATGTAAATAATTCAAAATGAAATCCAGAACAATACTTACTTAATAGGTAAATCTTAAAATGTTAAAGGGATAACAAGAATTACACTAACAGTAAGTTTAAACGATGTTCGTTACAGCTGTTACTTTTGGTTGGAACTTAGAACACTAAACACAATGTTATTACAGGTACTTCTGACTTTTACTTATATCACGAATACAAATAAATCGTATTTAACAACTGTAACTCAAAATTGAGGTGGATATTATCAATTTACAATATTTAATTTTTAAAAATATTTGGGAGCAATTATTTTACAACTTGTCACTGGGGTCTTGTTAATAATTTTAAATACGAGGGTGGATTGAAAAGTACTCGGCCTAACCAAGAAAATAAACACATACTAAATCAGTTATATTTTTATTTTTCTACATAATCACCATCAAGTTCAATACACTTTTGCCACCTCCCCTTCCAAGCATTTAGACCGTTGAAAAAAAATGATTCTTCCTTAGAGTCAAAATATGCGTCTACAGCTGCTTTGACCTCGTCGTTTGTCGAAAATCTTTGACCTCCCAAGTGCTTTTTTAGGTTAGGGAACAGAAAGAAGTCTGATGGTGCCAGATCAGGTGAATACGGCGGATGCGGTAACAGTTTAAAGCCACAGTTGTGAATTTCAGCCATTGACTGTACTGACGTGTGAATACGGGCGTTATCTTGATGAAACAGGACTTTTCTTCTGAGCATTCCCCGACGTTTTTCTTTTATTTCCTCTCGTAAACGACGTAGTAAGGTGCAGTAGTAATCAGAGTTTATAGTCTGACCCCTTTCAAGATACTCAATCATAATCACACCTTTCGAGTCCCAGAATACTGATGCCATCACCTTATTTGCCGAAAAAATCGACTTAGCCTTTTTAGGGGGTGGTGAACCAGGTCTTCTCCACTGTTTTGATTGTTGTTTTGTTTCCGGTGTACAGTAATGAACCCATGTTTCGTCTATAGTAACAAAATGATTCAAAAAATCATCTGCATCGGCTTCAAATAACTCCAAACAGTCGCGTGAAATAGTCAATCGCGTCCTTTTTTGTTCAACTGAAAGCAGTCGCGGAACCCACCTCGCAGACACCTTGTGGAAACCCAACTCGTTGACAATGATGTTTTGAGTTCGTTCATAAGAGATGCCTATAATCTCGGCTATCTCTCTAATTTTTAATCTGCGGTCTGCCATTATTAAATCAAGTACTTTTTTAATATTTTCGTCAATAGTTGACGTCGAAGGCCTTCCAGAGCGGGGTTCATCTTTCACACTCTCTCTACCACGCTTAAATTCTGCTATCCATTTTTTGACGGATGAATATGACAGAGCACAATCGCCTAATGTACTGACCATGTCATCATGGATGGCTTTTGATGATAGCCCCTTCTTATGGAGGTACTTAATGACGGCACGCTGCTCGATTTGCTCCATTCGCGGAAATTATGTCCGATTATTTTGTTAATAAATTTATAAAATAAGAACTAATTATCGCACACGTTTCGAACTTCACACAATGAACTAGTCTGAACTGAACTAAATAATGTGGGTAGATTTGATTTTTAGAATTGAATGGATCTGTGTTAGGCCGAGTACTTTTCAATCCACCCTCGTAGTTTAGACTTCATGATCTATTAGAAAAATCCAAATAACTCCAAGTTTACAAATTAATATAATTTCATTGTCAATTATTTTCCCGGTCTTAATGGTCTTTGACAGAGGAATTGTGAGCGCACTTGTAGATAGTGCGATACACATACATACGGCTGATGTCTTTTGATGCGCCTTAAAAATGACCGACTCTTCGTACGAAACAACCACTGCAATTCTTTTTTCTTTAACGCTCCATTGTAACTTTATAAATATAAGCACCTGAGCATCCAAGCTTTCTCATGTATGACATCTATCTATATAATATATGAATGCCATACAGCATTAAGCTCGCCTTTTGTACATATATTTGGTGCAATAAAGAAAAAACTATTAAATATCTACATAGAAAATATAATACGAAAGTAAAACATTATGTAGTGATTAGTTCCTGTTTCATCGGAGGCACTTCAAAATCAATCAGTATCTTCTACTGATTTTTTTCTGTTCTAATCCTACGTATCACTTCTTTTTTCCTTTCTTTTTACATTTGTCCATTTATTGATATCTTATTTTTATGTAAATAATAAAAATCTATTGTTTTCAATAGAATATTCAATCGTAATATTCTATAATGCAAATTAAGTAATTTTGAATCAAGACGATCAGCAATAATACAAATCGATGTAAGTTCATATTAGGTACCCATAATCAAGGAGGGATATTTCAGTCCCTTCTTGATCATTTCCTTTTCTTGTGTATTTCAAAGCATATAAAACAAAGAGTATTATTAATTAAAGTTTAAATTAAAGGTTATTAAACTAGATTTCATCATCATCATCATTATTACAACCATTCACAAAACCACTGCTCTCCCAAGTAATACCACATAGCACGGTCCTGAGTCACCAGCATCTATCGGCTTCGTGCATCTTTTATCTTGTCCTCACTTCAAATTTTATATCTTTGCAATAAATTTGTATATTTTTGTACGTCTATGGTATTTGCCAAAATAAAGTGTTTCTTTCTTTAACATAATAAAATCTTTCTTTAATATAAAAAATCTCTAAATATTTTTTGAAGCTTTATAATAATTGTGGTATAATTTCACGGCTCCATAGCGCAGTGACTAGACAATTATTTTTGTACTTAATTACATTGTAATATTGTAAATAACTTTAAACAGTTAAGACTTTATAATCTATTACAAAAATCCAAATAGCTCCGAGTTTACAAATTTATGTGATATTATAATCAATGATTTACCCAGTCTTAATGGTATTTGACAGAAGAATTGTGAGTGCACCTGTAGATACACATACATACGGCTGATGTCTTTTGATGCGCCTTATAAATGACTGACTCTCCGTACGAAACAACTAGTAAAAGGCCGCCATAAACTTAGCTTACCTATACGAAACTGCCACTGGAGAAACTTTCTACCCTATTAATTGTCGGTTCTTTGAGCCAATTGACCGGTCTATAACCACCCAAATTTACTGATTCATTAGGCTACGGATCAAATTAGTTTTGATCAATACAATAGTCATAATATATAGCTGGTGATGCCTATATTACTATATGTTGAAATTCGAGCTTGCTCTAAGCAACTTCATTTTATACAACGAGAGAGATTTATTAAAACAAAATATATTACATATTTCAAGCTATTTATTTAAAAACATCATCACAAATATTAAGATTAAAAAAAAACACATACAATTTGTCAAAATACGAAACTTAAGATGCATCCATTGTCACAAATACATCAGAGTTAAGCAGGTAAGTGTCACAGAGATTTTTCTTTTCAAACGCCTCCAATATTTCGGTATTTAGATGGCTGTTAATAATAGCAGAGCAACGCAAATCCGCAGTAGTATAGGCTAAAGGAGCTCGCAATTGATATACACTAATAGGTTGCTGTGAATGACGTTGCAAGGAAAGCGCTTCAGGATTGCCTGTGGACGATGCTGCTCGTATTAATACTAATTTAGATCGCAGTTCTTTTACTTTCAAATTATAATATTGCACTTGCTTAATTCTACCATATGCAGATTCTAAAAGTTCTTGTGCGTACTGTTTAGAGTGTGACACTCTGCCTAAGATGGAACGAAGACATGCTTCAACTTTTTCTTGCCAAGTTGATGCACCGCATAGAGCGGTTTCTAATTCATCTGTACTACCACCTATCATTAACTTGACCAAATGTCTTGCGACTGCTAGCTGTAATGCTTCATCAGAGTCATACTCCTTAAGGCGTTCTTTTATAGCGCTTTGGATTTTTTCTGGAGATTCTCCGACCAAAAACACGGTTCCGGTGAAACCTGGAGTGAGAAAAAATTAATCCTCTAAATTTTAAATTTATTTATTTTACGTGGTAGAAGCAATTATAGCTGCAGCATGGCTCTACCACGTACTTTTTTACGTGGTAGAGCCATGCTGAAGCTATATTAGTTATATAGTTATAGCACGAATGGATCAGCCCGGCAGGAGAAGGACCACGCTCTCACAGAATACCAGCGTAAAATGGCAGCTTGGCAGTGCTGTGTTTCGTATGGTGAGTGTACAAAACCGGAGAACCATTTTACTGGAAAAGAGGCATTCCATCTTAGTCCTCAAGGGTGACAACGCATATGCATTTTGTTTTTTAATTGAGGATAGATGTAGTCTGCGTGTGCCACAGCAACCACTTACCATCAGGTAGACTGTGTGCTCGTTTGTCACCCTTATCCCATAAAAAAAATAGTTTGATACTTTCTAAAATACATACACTAAGTTTTTACTCAAAAAGAATTAAATAAAAACAACAACTAAAATAAACGGGAATAAGTCATAACGCTTTTACTCTTTACGAGTTATTCTCGTGCATATTCGAACGAAACAAAATATATTGATCGTAAGTTATATTCATTACCGTGATCTTCTAAAATAGCAGCCATTTCTAATGCCACTAAAGATCCGCTTTCGTAACCTAAGAGATAAAAGTTTTCTTTCAGTGGAGCCTTCTTTAATAGTATCTGTAAACAGACAATTTATCGATCAATAAATATTTATTGTAAGACAGATTCAAAAACCAAGTATGTTAAGTGCTGATTGCTTAGTGAAGATTGATCCAATTTTGTATTCTATGTACGAAGGCGTTAATGGAAACACCATTCGAGGGTATTAGCTGGAGATTGAAGGCAAATTTTTTAAGTAGTACATACTGACTAGTGAATTTTTGTAATGGTCTATGTCCAGTTCTGGACTTTAAAATGCTTTTAAAAAAGAATTAGAAGAAAAACAATTTTAATATAATTATAAAATAGGATATCATTATGAAATTTTATAAGTACACAAGGAGACACCTCATTTTGCGAAATTTTGCAAAATACCTCGGCATATCGCTGAGCCAGATTAGGTATAGTTTCATCAGGGCAATCAAGTCCCGGCTGCAATATCATAGCAGGCATTTTCAGGCGTTCACACAGAATACGAAAACGTTCAGGATGTCCTTCCAAGCCAGGGATAATGCATAAGTAAGTCTGACTAACATCAAATTCGTCGTCACGCTGAAATAAGGAAAACAATTAATATGAAATAATAAATAGACGTATGCCCTCTAAGCAACACAAAAACAACCGCTGAAGTTATTTTAATTTCCTCACCATAGCAGAACTATTTGCTAGGGTTGGCAAAAACACCATTTCAGTAGTGACAAGTAGTTCATCGGGGTCAACATTGGAGTAAAAGGTCTCTAAGCCTTTTGTTTCCTTAAATTCTATATCATTTATCGTTTCGTCTATTTCCCGTATTCTGTAAAAACATGTAATTATTTTCATGCAAACAGTGAACTTATAAACGTTTACAATAAATTAAAGTTCAAATACATTTTTATTAAAATATAACTTACTGTTTGATTGTCAATTCGGGAATTACTTCTTCTGATATAGAAATGTTATGAATATCACTCAGGTAGGTAGAAACCATTTTAGATCTATCAACTTGAAAGTCTAACTCTGATAGAGTAGCTGTTTCCGCAACATCATTTGGTACTTCAATCCCTAAAAAGTTTCAACATAAAAAGTGTAAATGGTTGTTTTGATTGTCTAATAAACATAAAAATTACTGAATACTACCTGCTACATTTGCGATTTCGTTTAAAAGAGTATGAGATTGCGATGGACGAACTTGAGCAAATATTACAGGTTCATGGGATCGCAATGCACGTTCAAACGTATTAATTGCATCTACTTCTGATATCGTTTCATTAGTAAACGGATCTTCAAAGACACCCATCTATGTAATGAAAAAGTTTAGTTATCTATACAAAAAAATTGAAGTGGCTCTTTGTAATGTCAAAATAACAGCTTTTTACTAATGGTATTTGAAAGCATATATGGTACTTGTAACAAAAAAACCTATTTTAAGAACATTTGACAATCTCTGTGTCTGTATGTTTGTTTCGGCTAATCTCCAAAATTACTCCATCGAGTTTAACGGGACTTACACTGGCAACTAGCTGATTTTATAAGAAGGATATAATACTACTATTATTTCAAAAAAGGAATTAGGGTACCACGCAAAAAAATCCAATCGCAATAAATTCCACATAAAGTCGCGAGGAACAGCTACTATGAATTGATATTAATATTCATTGGCCTTTCAAGTGCACGAGCAAACCGAGTTTGATTCAATCAAACACCACTGGTATTGTTAAATGCAATTAAAGTGCTGATTTATTACATGCTAGAGGTTGAAGGAAAACATCGTGAGAAAACCTAAATTTCCGACATAAAACACATTTTCAGGGCATGTGAAATCTACCAACACATAGTAGGTCAACGTAATGGACTCTGTTTTGTAGAAAAACCATCTCAGAAATTAATGAGAGGTCCTGCTGCAAACTTTTTAGCTTTTTGAATATAATAATATTAGATAAAGTCCAATATCCACTATAACTTATATATTATAATTATAATTATTATATGTATTATAATTCCCGATACCATTCACACCATCTGGATGATTGACGGTCCACCACTGTGCGATTTAGAAGATGTTTTCTACCTCGCACTACGTCCTTGTGGAATCGATTATCATCAGCGATTTTTCCGAACCGATACGACTTAGGGATCTTCAAAAAAAGAGCGTACTCGTTTTTAAAAGGCCGGCAACGCATCTGCGATTTCCTCGCTGGTGTTGCAGCTGTTCATGGGCGGCGGTAGTCACTTACCATCAGGTGAGCCGCATGATCGTTTGCCCCCTCTCCTATAAAAAAAATAACTTATGATATAGTATTATTCCACGGTATTGGCTTTCTGTCTAATATATTTGTTAATGCATTTGCTTAACATTTATAGGCTTTTTACTTCACAAATATTTATTAAATTTCTGTCTTTTTATAAAACAGTATCTTAAGATGAATGTTATTGTTTAATATAACTTTTACCCTTTTAATGGCCGGTACTTTCAGTAGTGTCACTGGCAATTTATCTTGAGATCTGGAGATACAGGCGTGAATGCCAGTGTCCACATCAGTGCAAAGCACTCCAAAATGCCTATAAAATATTAGTGTTAAATTATCAATATATTCCGAAAAACACAAATCAATAAAATTTTAGATTTTAAACTCAATTTATAGTCGTGGTATTAAGTATTTTCATGAACATACATAACACAACTTGCAACTAACTGGGGAATCGAAATTGTCACCTTAATACAGAAGGATAGAGGAGGATACCCTTAGTTTTTGTATAATATTTTTGTTCTTGTACTACAATTTCTGTTGAAAATAAATAAAAGTTAATATTTAATAATTACTTACTTAATGTATGGACAAAGTTTTCTTGTAACTATATCCAGTATTCGAATTAAATTATCTGATCCAGCATCAGATATTTCTTTGGTTGCTACTATGTAAACCCCTTCAATGGTGCCGAGGTTGTTGCAATCGTTCAATAATTGTGTAACATCGTTTTCACTTTTTAATATTTCATTAGTGAACTTTACTTGAACACCTTGTTTTACTAGTGACCTGTTAATTAAATCGTTGTATTAGAAGTTCCATCAATGAGAAATAAATACAATGTAAATTATAAATACATTATATAGCCATACCGAATTTCAAGGTCAAGATATTCAGACCTTTTCAAAGAGTGCAAATAAACTTTGCGGGCGCCACGGTTTACTAATCTCTTTGCAAATTGTAAACCTAAATAGTCATTATTGCACAATATTAGTTGACTTAAATCTGGAGAGCAGGATAACCTGAAAAAGTATTAAATACAATAATGTATAAAAACGTTATACAAGGAAATAAGCGATCATGTTAGATACGACATAGTTAGCGACAGGCTAGATAAATACTTTTTTAATCAGTGGCGGGTCAGGTTCAACCTTTTTTTTATTGAAATGGCAAATGATAATAGTAAGTGGCTTCAATAGACCATAGACATCTGCAACCGAAATCAAACAAAAATAATAAAATAATTAATATATTGAGACATTATTTTACGCAAATCCATTATATCTACGATGTATAAAATCAACTAGCGAAATCCTCAGGATACCTTCCGCTTCGGGGCATCGAAGAGGTTATTTGGACCTCTACCGCCTAAAGGACCACGGTGGTCACCATCAGCGTATATGAAGGGTCCCGAGATCTCCGTTCGGAACGTAACTAGAGACCCTCTCTCGCGTTGCTTTATTATAGCCCGTCCCGGGGACAGTCCTTTATGCCCCCAGCACCTAGTGCTATCACGAACTCTCAGGACCTTTTCCGAGAGATTGACCTCCTCTGGGATTACATCTGATCATCTGATGAACATGTAGTAACGTAGGGGCTAAACGCTAGCCCCTAAGCTACCACGTCTTCGCTAGACGCTCGGGGCTGGGGCATCTAGAGAGGCGGTCGGGGCCCCTACCCCGAGCGTCTGGCGAAGATGTGGTCGCTTAGTTACTACATGTTCATCAGATTGATAGATTACTGGTGAGTAGACATTAAGCAGTAATAGGTAGTTTAGTAGTTGAAAATATACAAAACTTACCTAGGTTTATAATATAGTGAAAGCCCATCTTGAGGCTTGTTGTTAGCTCGAAGTTGAACTAGTGCACGCCCACGATGCTGACTTGCGGCTAATAGGCGGAAGGCACGGGAAACGTCCGTAGGAGCATATATGACTCGTGATAACGGTCGCACGTAACCTTGCTTAATACCCTCAGACACCATTAACTGTAGTATCTATTTAAAAAATAAAGTAACATAACTGATTTAACTCGCAAGCTTAGAAAAAAGAAAAAAAGCATTGCATTTCAAATTTATTTCTTAAAATAATCGCAATTAGTTGCAATATATGAATATTATATATCCTATGACACTCTCTTTAAGTGGTAGCGCCATTATGCAGCTATATTACTGGTGTTTAGGTCCAAAAATGGTAATATGAGACGCCACCCAATCACGTTCGACTTAGGGAATCGCCCGTTGGTGTTAGGTGTCACGCGAGTCGCGGTGCGGGGGCGGTGGTATGCCGGCTCCGGTGATTCCGGCGTTGGGCTAAGAGAGATAGTAGCTCGACGGCAGCGGCGCAGTTAATTAGTGTATTTCGGTTGCCGCAGCTGAGGTTTCGCGAGATCGGTTTTCTTGGGGTTATGGTCTAGATTTAGAATTTGTGCGCGTTACTTCGCTACTAGATTGTGATTTCGCGAAAAGCGCCTCGGTTTGGTTTTCTAAGTTATAAGTTCGCGACAGAAGACTTGTATTGTGTTTGACTGATTAAAGTAATTTCGTTTGAAAGTAATTACGCCAGTTATCTAGTGATTGCGTGTTGGAGTGTATATTGCAATATTTGATTTGCTCGTGTGACGTGAAATTTGCGCGCATGCTGATTAGACATACGGTCTGGAATTGAACAGCGCATTCCTGTTCGAGGGCGTCGCCCTTTCGATTCTTTTGGAAATCATTGTAATTGTGCCGTCGCGTTAAGTGCCATTTTTTGTGTGTTGACTGTTTTGTTCGTTTTACGTGTCAACGAGGCAGATTTTGAATTCTCGTCGCGGCGTAGTATTTAATGTCGAACGCAGGAATTTAGTTGTAGTTTGTAACGCTGAACTTTGTGACTCGTGAAGAGATCGCGTTAGTTCTCGATTTGTAATTTGGTGATAAATGAATCCGGAATATTGAATGTTGAACTTTGAACTGCTGTTCGTTACTTGAGTCGGTTATCACGTGTTTGATTCTCCGATGAACGTTGAATTGGTTGAGTTGAAGTTAGTTAACTGTACAATAAAAGTTAATAGACTCAAATAGTGACATGAAGAAAGAAATGGTCCAGCGGTGACGCCTGCTGGAGTGATGCAGCATTATAGGGCAGCATGAAAATCGGCCGCTGCCCGACCACCTCAGCTGGGCCAGGTCACATACACATACACATCACTTAACACTACTTTCCATGCACCTTACACTTACCTACGGCCCGACCGTGCCTTGGGGCGGTCTTAGATTCGGATACAGGTACGTACTATTTATTTTCCTAGCTTTCTCCCTATAGTTTAGTATGATAGGACATTTCTCCATATGGCCATTTGGGCCCGAACCCTCGGCTGCCCGTCGAGGAGGCTACTATGGGCCCTAGCCAAGGCGACCTTTGCAGGGGCAGCTGTGGGCCGTAACAACTGGTATAGGTGTAGCACGAATGGGTTGGCTCGACCGGAGAAAGACCACGCTCTCACAGAATACCAGCGTAAAATAGTAGCTTAACGCTGTAGTCTTTCGTATGGTGAGTGTAGAGAACCGCAGACCCGTTTTACTAGAAACGAGGCATTCCTTCTTAGTCCTCACGGGTGACTATCATTCTGCATTTTGATTCGTCACCGAGGATAGATGTAGATGTCTATTGGCAACTGCAGCCACTTACCATCAGGTGGACTGTGTGCTCGTTTATTACCTGTATACTATAAAAAAAAACTTACAACATCTAATATGTTAAAATCTTTTCTTTAGGCTACAGAGCGTGCCAATGAAATAAAATTACGTATGTAAATAGACACATACTATTGAAAACATTATTCTCCCTCTGGGTCAGTCGGGTAAAACTAAAAAATAATGTTTGTGCATGTAGTGAAAGTGATACAATTAGTTAGTAGTGATTCGCTGTCACTCTACAAAAACCGTCCAAGTGCGAGTCGGACTCGCGCACCGAGGGTTCCGAATAAATCTGTAGGTATATAAGTTTAAAATTATTAAAAATATTTTATTATATGATGTAACTAAAAATTTATGCTTTTCGCAATTTTTCCTTTATCTGTGCTATAAAACTTTGCTTCATACCAAATTTTAAGTTTCTGAGTTCACGGGAAGTACCCTGTAGGTTTTGATTCCCTTGCGAATATCGAAAATTTGCGGCATAAACGGCTGTGTCTTTTGATTGCGTTGGCTTAGAAGTTTGATTTTTTCACAGCTCCAAAGGACAGTAGACATGAGTATTTGATATGAATTTTAGCTTGATGCCTCTACGCATTCCTGAGAAAAAGGGTATTGACAGACAGATATACAGACGGACAACAAAGTGATCCTATAAAGATTCCGTTTTTTCCTCTTGAGGTACGGAACCCAAAAAATACCTAAATGACTTTGTTTTACTTCAGTTTATTTTTAAGAGTTGTTAACATTTTGGCAACAATAATCATCATTAAAATAAACTAGCGGATACCCGGCGTGTGCGCTAAAAAAAATTAATACATTTTTAAAGGGAAATTTTGTTTATGTAAGAACATTTGTACTTTAGTTTTTTGTGTTAAAAATGTGTTAGTAGTGATTTGCTGTCACTCTTAAAAACACCTAAAGACTTTGTTTTACTTCAGTTTATTTTTAAGAGTTGTGAACATTTTGGCAACAATAATCGTCATTAAAATAAACCAGCGGATCCCCGACGTGAGCGCTAAAAAAATAAATACTTTTTAAAAGAAAATTTTGTATATCTATTAACTATTGTAATCAGTATTTTAGTTTTCTTTTTCAGTGGTCTAAAACCATCTTCGCATTATAATAATGAATCCGGATTGGGCCGCATCGGTTGGATGGTTTCAAAGTATATAACGGACATAGGTAGAAACATTTTTTGTGTTTTTCAACGTACTTCAAAAAGGAGGATAGGTTTACAATTCATAGGAATCTTTTTTATGTATAATCAACGATTACTCAAAGACGCCTGAACGGATTTAGAAAATTCTTTTTTTGTTTCAAAGGTAATTTTCCATTTAAATTTTATCGAAATCGGTCGAACGGTTTTTAGAAAATCAACAATACATTATATTTATATTGTAATTATAGTGAAGCGTCAGTAGCCTAATGGCAGGGCGCGAACCGTGAACTCGAAAGTTCGTGGGTTCGAACCCAACATTCGCCTACTGTCGTGAACCACTTCTAACAAAAGCATTTTAAGCTTACCAGAAGTGGTTAAAGGGAATATTAGTAATGTTTAATAACATTACTAGTATTTAAAAAAAAGTCGGTTGTACAAAATTTTTAATTTTATCACTTGTTTATTATATATAGTCAGATTAATTATGAACTGCTTACTTTCAATTCCGCGTTACTTTCTTCAGCTAACAGCTGACTGAAGTGGATAGCTATGTACGACCTATCTTTAGTCATGCTGTGAAGACCATAAGAGAAATCCTCTCGGGTTGTCATTTGCGCCGTATCGATCGTTACACCGCTCAGTGCAGCGCATTTTAGAGAAATCTGAAAAGGAAACATTAAAATTACATATTTTGATTCATCATCATCATCATCATCATCATTACATCCCTTCACAAGTCCACTGCTGAACATAGGTCGCCCCCAAGGAATGCCACAAAGCACGGTCCTGAGCCACCTGCATCCATCGACTTCCTGCATGTCTTACCAGGTCGTCACTCCATCTCGTGGGGGTCGCCCTACACTTCGCCTACCGGTACGAGGCTGCCACTCAAGAACCTTTCTTCCCCATCGGTTGTCGGTTCTTCGAGCTATATGGCCAGCCCTCTGCAACTTCAGCTTACTAATCCGTTGGGCTATGTCGGTTACTCTGGTTCTACTGCGGATATACCCATTCCTAAGTTTATCACGCAGAGAAACTCCGAGCATAGCCCTCTCCATAGCTCGCTGAGCGACCTTGAGCTTCCTCATACTGCCAGCAGTGAAAGACCACGTCTCAGATCCGTAAGTCATCACTGGCAACACGCACTGGTTGTACAATGTCGTTTTAAGGTTTTGAGGTATGTCTGACGAGAAGATGTGTCGTAGCTTCCCGAACGCTGCCCAGCTGAGTTGAATCCGTCGATTGACCTCTTGGTCGAAGTTAGACTTACCTAGTCGTACTATTTGTCCCAGGCAAACATACTCGTGACAAATTCGAGCTTAGTGCTCCCAACAACTACCGGCATAGGTGTGACATGGACATTAAACATAATCTTTGTTTTGTCCATATTCATCTTAAGACCTATCCATTGGGAGACACTATTGAGGTCATTAAGCATGGTGCTTAGGTCCTCCAGCGATTCCGCCATAAGGACTATATTGTCGGCAAATCGAAGGTGAGTGATGTACTCGCCATTGATGATAATACCGTATCCTTTCCAGTCCAGAAGCTTGAAAACGTCTTCCAATGCAGCGGTGAAGAGTTTCGGGGATATAACATCACCCTGTCTTACACCTCTCTGCAATTGGATAGGTTTTGTACTCTGGTTCTGTACTCGGATAGCCATCGTAGCTCTACTGTACAAACACTTCAGCACTTCGATATACCGACAGTCAACTTGGCACCGCTGAAGGGACTGCAGCACCGCCCAAATTTCGACGGAATCAAAGGCTTTCTCAAGGTCCACATACGCCAGACATAGTGGCAAATTGTACTCTTCGGACTTCTGTACAATTTGCCGAAGGGTATGTATGTGGTCTATGGTGCTAAAGCCCTTTCGGAAACCGGCTTGTTCGGGAGGCTGGAAGTCGTCAAGTCTGCGCGCGAGACGATTCGTAATGACTCTCGAAAACAGCACATAGACGCAGCTCAGAAGGGAAATCGGTCTGTAGTTCTTCAAGAGAGCGTTGTCACCTTTCTTGAAGAACAAGACCACCGCACTTCTGCTCCACGCCTCCGGTGTAATGCCACCATGGAGGACGGAATTAAAGAGCTTCTGAAGGACTTCAAGTACCGGTCTTCCACCCGCTTTCAGAAGCTCCGCTGTAATTCCATCCTCGCCTGGGGCCTTGCCGTTTTTAAGGTGCTGGAGAGCCATTCTAATCTCGCTCAGACTGACGTCCGGGATATCTTCGGAATAGTGTCGGATAAGACTCGCTCTTGGATCGTTTCTCACACTTGCGTGTAGCTCCAACGATGACGTGTAAAGCTGCCCATAGAACCTCTTAATCTCACTAAAAATCTCAGGTACCCCGCAAACGATGCTGCCACATTCTACCTTCAGCTTTGACAGTTGGCTCTGTCTGGCAGACAGATCTCCGGCAAAGACTTTGGAGCCTTCGTTCCGCTCGATCGCTTCTTCAATACAAGCTGTATTGAAGTTGCGTAAGTCCCGCCGCATGCATTTGGAGATCTGTCTGTTTAGTTGCCTGTATGCTGTCAAATCTGATGAAGAATGTAGCTTCACCTCCCGTCTAACAGCCATGAGATTAAGAGTGTGATCGGAGAGTTTTTGTGTTCTTCTGCGTCGGGTCTTGCAGAACTTAGCTCCGACCGCATGGACAGTTGCCACGAGGTTATCATTCATATCGTCCACTTCATTGCAGTCTTCTAGGCACTGAAAACGGTTTTGTAACTCGAGCTAAAAGGTTTCGGGACTTTGAATTAGAGCACGTCCCCCTCGTGACGTTGTCGGAGCGTTGACTTCATTAGACGAGACCTCTCCAACTTAACGTTTGTTTTCAGTGTGCCTCTAACTATTTGGTGATCGCTGCCGGTTTTCACCCTCGCGATCACTGAGACATCACTGAACAGTTGTCGTCTGGTCGTCATAATGAAGTCAATCTCATTTTTTGTCGAACCGTCGGGGCTCGACCAGGTCCACTTCCTGTGGGGCCGCTTCTGGAAGAAAGAGTTCATCATAAAGAGCCCCTATTTCTCCATGAAGTCGGCCAGCTGCTGGCCCCTTGGGTTCCGTTGCCCTATTCCAAATTTGTCTCTTGTGCCTAGTTTTGCATAATACAAGCCGAATCTGGTGTGTTTCCTGATTTGATGAAACAAAGTAAAGTCATACCTTTATTTATATCTGGTAGTACATTAGACCCCGCCAATTTTAGACCAATTTCTGTACTACCAACATTTAGTAAATTTTTTGAAAAAATAATTTTAGATCAGATGTTAAGTTTCTTTAATATTAATAAATTGCTTCATAAAAATCAATTCGGTTTTACAAGGGGTCGCTCGACAACTGACGCTGGAGTTGAGCTTATTAAACATATTTTTTGTGCATGGGAGAATTCAGAGGATGCTTTGGGTATATTTTGTGACCTTTCCAAGGCCTTCGACTGCGTTCACCATGAGACATTAATCAGAAAGTGTGTCTATAGTAAGTGTGTAATATGTAGTATGGTGTCAAGAACACAGCGCTTAAACTTATTATTTCATATTTAAGTAATAAAATGCAGAAAGTTATTATCAATGGTAAAAGTTCTTCCGGCTCACCTGTACTAATGGGTGTCCCTCAGGGCTCGATTCTCGGCCCATTCCTATTTCTAGTGTATATTAATGACTTACCTTCTCTTGTAGAGGATAATCATGATATAGTATTATTTGCTGATGATATTTCCTTGATTTTTTAACTTAAACGTCAATCATTTAAATGTGACGAAGTGAATAATGCTATATCAAAATTAGTGCATTGGTTTAACGTTAATAATCTACATTTAAACGGAAATAAAACTAAATGTATTAAATTTACAACAAAGAATGTTAAAAATCTGAGTACCAATGTGTTTTTAAATGGGGAATCCACTGATTTTCTTGGCATCACTCTCGACGCAAAGCTTCAGTGGGGCCCCCATATATCCAAACTAGCAAGCAGACTAAGTTCTGCAGCCTATGCTGTAAAAAAGATTAGAGGTCTCACTAGTGTCGAGACAGCTAGATTAGTCTATTTCAGTTATTTCCATAGCATAATGTCTTATGGGATTTTGCTATGGGGAAATGCGGCTGATTCAGAAACTATTTTTGTTTTACAGAAGAGAAACCGAGAGAGTCTCTTAGAGATAAATTTAAAGAAATAAATATATTAACTTTGGCCTCTCAGTATATTTACGAAAATTTAATGTATGTTCACAAAAACAAAGGTAGTTTTAGTCACAAAAGTGATGTGCATTCTGTAAACACTAGGAACAAACACAAGCTAGTGATACCAGTTTCTCGACTCCACAGAGTCAGTAATTCATTCTTGGGGCAATGTATACGCTATTACAACAAGGTCCCGGAAAGTGTACAGGCTTTCTCTATTAGCAAGTTTAAATGTTTTGTTAAGTCGAAACTGTATAAAAAGGGTTATTATAGTATAAATGAATACATGGTTGATAATAACCCCTGGGAATGAGGTGATCGCTTCCAAGCTGTTTCTAAAATAAATTTTGTACTTATATAGTTTGTATATTCATTATTGTAAAATTTGCTTTAAAAAAAGTCCCGCTGGGTTTCTTGCTGGTTCTTCCCAGGACGGAGGTTTTTTTTCGAACCAGTGGTAAAGTAAAAAATGACTTTCAATAAGAATTACACATGTAATCTATATTGAATAAAAATTATTCTATTCTATTCTATTCTATTGAAGTCTCCCATTAACACCGTATATTGGGTTTTGGAGGAATGCATGGCTCTAGAGATATCCTCATACATTTCCTCCATCTCCTCATCGGGGTGTGCCGAGGTTGGTGCGTAAACCTGTATGACCTTCAGCGAATACCGTTTGGTGATTCTAAATATAAGGTACCCAACCCTCGTCGACACACTCGCGATCTTTATAACATTGTTAACGAGAGACTTGTGGATGATAAATCCGACACCTCCTTGGGACAGATGGTCGCCCTCCCGGTGATAGATCAAGTTGCCGGATTTGAGGATTACCGTGTCCTCCCCCTCTCTTCGGACTTCGGATAATCCTTTAATATGCCAGCGCAACTTGTCTATCTCTTCTTCCAGCTCCACGATCTTCTCGTCAGTCCTCAGGGTGCGTGCGTTGTACGTTGCCAGGTCGGATCGTCTAAGGTTGCAACCGAACCTCCACCGGAGATTCTTAGCACCCCCTGCCCCGCCGTTACCTTGGTCGGCACCGTAGCAAGGAATAGCGGGGCCGCCGGGGACTGGAGGCCGTCTGTTTGTTGCTCTATTCATTGGGGGGTATTTGCCATAGTTGCCACGCTTGGCGAGCGGGTTGGCAACCGCAGTTTTTTTATTTTAATTTTGGCTATTATCAGGAAGATGCTGCTGCCCATCTCCTGCCTGTTTCTCTTTGTCGCCTTTTACGACACCCACGGGAGGATATGGGGTAATGCATATTCTTGACCGCCACTACACGGCGTTTTGATTATTTCCTTTTTTCAGATATTAAAAAAATGCTACTGCATCGATGGTCCAGTAGCGTTAAACGCGACCATTGATCATGGGGCTTCGAATCCCCGGGCGCGCCAAAAAATCCGTTATAAAGTATTTCTGATAAAAAAAAGTTCAGTATCAGCACGGTATCAGAAAGTTGACGGTTTTTCACCCGCAAGCAAGTAAAGCCGTTGGTTCTACGTCTGATCTCTCTCTGTCCGTGTCGCATTGCCCTCCCTTCGGGCTATGAGAGTGTGAGAGTGAAAGCGCACCTGTGCTTGCGCACTAACCCAAACATTATAATTCTATCCTGTGCAGATGGCTAAGCTTCATTGGGCGAGGCCGCCGTGACCGAAATTTTGTGTGAACTACATCATTCCTTCAAAGGCGGGTATGTGGTAAGTCAGCACACAAAATAACAATATTTTGTCGAAGCTGACGGGGATTAATCTCTGATTGCCCGAGTACTATTAAATCTACGGTGAGCGCTTAGCCCCCGCACTGCCTCATCTTTGTCTAATAGGTCGATTATTATCATGAATAAAACTAGCGGGTCTGACGTGACGCGACGGCTAGACGTTGTGCTGACCTAAAAATAAAAAAATGTATGGAGAATGAATTGACTGACTTGATGGAGTCGAGTAACTGGTACTACTAGCTTGTGTCTGTTCCTAGTATTTACAGAATGAATATCCCTTATTTTTGTGAAACTACTTTTATTTTAAATCATACTAAAAAACTAAATGCTTTACGCTTTAAATCATAAATTTCTCTTATGGCTCTCTTCTGTAAAACAAATATAATTTCATTGTCAGCTGCGTGTCCCCATAGCAAAATACCATACGACATTATGCTATGGAAATAGCTAAAGTAAACTAGTCTAGCTATTTTAACACTGGTAAGACTTCTAATATTTTTTACTAGTAGTAGTTTTGATCAATGTGGGCTACATTGAAGCTTCGCGTCTAGTGTGATTTCAAAAAAAATTGGTGGTATCTACAAGACTCAATTTCTCCCCATTTAAAATTACATTAGTATTTAATTGTTTTATATTTGGAGTCATGAATTTCATACATTTCGTTTAAGTGCCATTTGACGGCTCCCTGGCGTAGTGGCTTAGCAATGAGTTGCAACGCTTGGGGCCGCGGGTTCGAATCCCACACGGAACAAGTATTTGTATGGCCTACAAATAATTGTTTCGGGTCTGGGTGTTTTTCCTTGTGCAATATGTTTGTAAACTGCCTCCACGATACAGGAGAATATCCTAGTTTGGCGGTAACGTTTTAAATAAGAAAAAAATGCAAATTATTAACATTGAACCAATTTACTAATTTAAATATAGCATTGTCATAATTGTCGATTTAATTTGAAAATTAAAGAAGTTTCATCTGCAAATAATACTATATCATGTACTACTACCATATAAGGTAAGTCTTTAATGTATACAAGAAACAGAAAGGAGCCGCGAATTGAGCATCGACCCGGAAGTGCTCATACTGTTAATGACAACTTTTTGCGTTCTCTTACTTAAATATGAAATAAATAATTTAAGAGCATCATTTCTTACACCGTAGTAATGAAGTTTTCTGATTAATGTTTCATGGTGAACACAATCGAAGGCCTTGGATAGGTCACAAAATATACCTAAAGCATACTGTGAATTCTCCCATGCATTAAAGATATATTTAATTACCTCAATACCGGCATCAGTTGTCAAGCGACCCCTTGTGAAACCAAATTGCTTTTTATGAAGTTAATTATTTATATTAAAGAAATTTAACATTTGATCAAGAATAATTTTTTCAAAAACCTAACTAAGTGTTGGTAATTCTAAAAAAGGTCTAAAATTGGCGGGGTCTATTTTTGGTATATTTTTGGCGGGATTTAAATAAAGGTATTACTTTAATATGCTTCATTAAATCAGGAAACACACCAGATTCGATACTAGTACTAAAAATAATAGCTAAATGAGGCGCGATTTTATCTATTATAGACGCAACAAATTTAACGGAAATCCCCCACAGATCGCAGTTTTTTTTTTAATCAACAGTTTTAAAATATTTTGCAATATATTTTGATGATTCTTATTAAAATGTAAAATTTTTTGTACAGGTATTTACATTTTGTTTAAGTAATGATTCAACGACGGCAGGAAAACAATTCAGTCACTTAGTGGTTAATATCGGAATACCAGTAAAATATTTCTCAAAAACCATTGCAATGCCGTGATCTAATTCAGTTAATTTGTTGTTAACATTTAACTGGTTAACTTACGCTGGCAATTTAAAGGATTATCCGAAGTCCGAAGAGAGGGGGAGGAAACGGTAATCCTTGAATCCGGCAACTTGCTCTATTACCGGAAGGGCGACCATCTGTCCCTAGGAGGTGTCGGATTTATCGTCCACAAGTCTCTCGTTAACAACGTTGTAAAGATTGAGAGTGTGTCGACAAGGGTTGCGTACCTTATACTCAGAATCACCAAACGGTATTTACTGAAGGTCATAGAGGTTTACGCACCAACCTCTATCTCTCTCGATATCTCTAAAGCCATGCATTCCTCCAAAACCCAATATACGGTGTTAATGGGAGACTTCAATGCAAACCTAGGCACAAGAGAGAATGGTGAGCTGAAAGTAGGGAAATTTGGAATAGGGCAACGGAACCCAAGAGGCCATAAGCTGGCCGACTTCATGGAGAAAGAGGGACTCTTTATGATGAACTCTTTCTTCCATAAGCGGCCCCACAGGAAGTGGACCTGGTCGAGCCCCGACGGTTCGACAAAAAATGAGATTGACTTCATTATGACGACCAGACGACAACTGTTCAGTGATGTCTCAGTGATCGCGAGGGTGAAAACCGGCAGCGATCACCAAATAGTTAGAGGCACACTGAAAACAAACGTTAAGTTGGAGAGGTCTCGTCTAATGAAGTCAACGCTCCGACAACGTCACGAGGGGGACGTGCTCTAATTCAAAGTCCCGAAACCTTTAAGCTCGAGTTACAAAACCGTTTTTAGTGCCTAGAAGACTGCAATGAAGTGGACGATATGAATGATAACCTCGTGGCAACTGTCCATGCGGTCGGAGCTAAGTTCTGCAAGACCCGACGCAGAAGAACACAAAAACTCTCCGATCACACTCTTAATCTCATGGCTGTTAGACGGGAGATGAAGCTACATTCTTCAACAGATTTGACAGCATACAGGCAACTGAAAAGATAGATCTCCAAATGCTTGCGGCGGGACTTACGCAACTTCAATACAGCTCGTATTTAAGAAGCGATCGAGCGGAACCAAGGCTCCAAAGTCTTTGCCAGAGATCTGTCTGCCAGAAAGAGTCAACTGTCAAAGCTGAAGACCAAGTGTGGCAGCATCGTTTGCGGGGCACCTGAGATTTTTAGTGTGATTGAGAAGTTCTATGGGCAGCTGTACACGTCATCGTTGGAGCCACACGCAAGTGTGAGTAACGATCCAAGAGCGAGTCTTATCCGACATTATTCCGATGATATCCCGGACGTCAGTCTGAGCGAGATTAGAATGGCTCTCCAGCACCATAAAAACGGCAAGGCCCCAGGCGAGGATGGAATTACAGCGGAGCTTCTGAAAGCGGGTGGAAGACCGGTACTTGAAGTCCTTCAGAAGCCCTTTAATTCCGTCCTCCATGGTGGCATTACACCGGAGGCGTAGAGCAGAAGTGCGGTGGTCTTATTCTTCAAGAAAGGCGAGAACGCTCTCTTGAAGAACTACAGACCGATGTCCTTTCTGAACCGCGTCTACGTGCTGTTTTCGAGAGTCATTACGAATCGTCTCGCGCGCAGACTTGACGACTTCCAGCCTCCCGAACAAGCCGGTTTCCGAAAAGGCTTTAGCACCGCAGACTACATACATACCCTTCGGCAAATTGTACAAGTCAGAGGAGTACAATTTGCCACTATGTCTGGCGTATGTGGACTATGAGAAAGCCTTTGATGCCGTCGGAATTTGGGTGATGCTGCAGTCCCTTTGGAGTGCCATGATGACTGTCGGTATATCGAAATGCTGAAGTGCTTGTACAGTAGGGCTACGATGGCTAGCCGAGTACAGAACCAGAGTACGAAACCTATCCAATTGCAGAGAGGTGTAAGACAGAGTTACGTCATATCCCCGAAACTCTTCGCCGCTGCATTGGAAGACGTTTTCAAGCTTCTGGACTGGAAAGGATACGGTATTATCATCAATGGCGAGTACATCACTCACCTTCGATTTGCCGACAATATAGTCCTTATGGCGGAATCGCTGGAGGACCTAAGCACCATGCTCAATGACCTCAATAGTGCTTCCCAACGGATAGGTCTTAAGATGAACATGGACAAAACAAAGATCAAGTTTAATGTCCACGTCACACCTATGCCGGTAGTTGTTGGGAGCACTAAGCTCGAAGTTGTTCACGAGTATGTTTGCCTGGGACAAATGGTACGACTAGGTAAGTCCAACTTCGACCAAGATGTCAATCGACGGATTCAACTCGGTTGATCAGCGTTCGGGAAATTACGGCACATCTTCTCGTCAGGTATACCTCAAAACTTGAAAACGAGACTGTACAAACAGTGCGTGTTGCCAGTGATGACATACGGAACTTAGACGTGGTCCTTCACTGCTGGCTGGATGAGGAAGTTCAAGGTCGCTCAGCGAGCTATGGAGAGGGCTATGCTCGGAGTTTCTCTGCGTGATAAACTCAGAAATGAGGATATCCGCAGTAGAACCAGAGTGACCGACATACGGATTAGTAAGCTGAAGTGGCAATGGGCCGGCCATATAGCTCGAAGAACCGATACCGATGGGGAAAAAAGGTTCTCGAGTGGCAGCCTCGTTCCTGCAGGCGAAGTGTAGGGCGTCCCCCCACTAGATGGAGTGACGACCTGGTAAGATATGCAGGAAGTCGATGGATGCAGGTGGCTCAGGACCGTACTTTGTGGCATTCCTTGGGGGAGGCCTATGTTCAGCAGTGGATATGTGAAGGGCTGTAATGATGATGATGATGATGACTTAACTGGTAGTTTGAATTGCGAGAATTTATCTTACCAATTACGCTATTAATCCATGTTATTTTAATTTTATTAGAAGCCGTCTTAATTTTGTTGCTCAAATGCAAAGACTTGGCTGTGGAGCAAACTCCTTTAAATATTTTCTTACTTATTCTCTAAATTCGACGCTATGATTATATGACCTTTCATGGTTAAGATCATATAATCTATGTCTGCTGTTATGGACTCCCACTGTCGCCCATTCATTGAATGACTTCCGACTGTTCAAGAAGAATGTTTTAGAAGTAAAAGTATTATTTACTGCATTGCAAATAAGCTTAAATAATGTTCCATACAAAAAAATTGTATCATTTTGGTATGAAAGTGATGGAAGTTTTTTCACTATGTTACTTCAAAATTTCTCCAAGCGACATGCATTTACTGGAACAAATACAAATTTCTCAACTACTTGCTATTTGTGAATATAAGGTAACTACTAACTACAAGGAAACTACTTGTCCACAGTGATCAGAACTTAATTTTTGAATTATACCTTTATGCAACGGCTTTACGTTTGTAAAATGTTATCTATACATGTTGAACTAGGAAAAAAAGACCATATGATTTAAACAATGATCTAAATTTAATATTGATGGAGGAATCATCTAGGAGATTAATATTAAAGTCTTCACATATTACAACAGATTTATTCTATTTATTACGCTTAACAAAATCTTCCTTCATAATTTTTTCAAAAGTATCGTTCATGGGGGTCTGTAGACGCTCACAACAATGAGGTGCTCAAACTCAACACAAGCCATTTCTACAGTTCGCTCAACAGAGAGGCTCACAATATCTTTACGTTCTTTACATGATAATAATTTACTAATTAATATTAAGGTGCCACCTCTTAAAACCGTTTTTCTATTGAAAGAACTGCCACCTGGTGATTACTGAAGTTAAACATTAAGTTATAAGCTTTTAACCAATGTTCAGTAATACATAAAATATAATATATAAATATTTTCATTATCACTCTGTGGAGTCATACAATTAAAGATTTATAAGCTACATTCTAGATTATTTAAATTATTACAACTGCTAAAGATTACGTCTATTTATCATTTTCTAATTTAAATTACTTGGAACTGATTCCAAATTACATATTAAGTCATTATACTGCTCAAAATGAGTAGATATCTGTGTAGCCAAGTCCTAGGCTGAGTTAATATATAAACAATAAAATAGCACATTTGCTATCTGTCTTAAATTATATTTAGGTAGTTAATACCTTTCTCTAGTCAAAAATTTCTTAAATAAATTATTTATGTCTATTTAATTGATTATATTATTATAATTATAACAATTGAATGTCAAGCTTAATTTATTATCACATAAAAAGATATTCATTAATAAATTTAAATTTAAATCTAAATTTAAATGTGAATCTAAGCTATTAACGGACTCACTCAAATACACAAAATAGTTCAGTGACAAATACACGTAAAGAAGAATTATATGTAGATATCATCATAAAGATACTAAGCGGTAATAATTAATTTAGTATCTGAAATGATGAAAAATAATGTTTCGTACACTCGGGCACTATACTTATATACTATAATATTATTACTATATCCTGCACTGCGCAGATTTGCGATCGATATTTGGTCTGGAGGACATTTAAAACAAAATAGAAACTTACGTGTTTAAGATCACCAGAAATACAGCTAATGACGATGTTGCAACCCTTTCCATTCGTTGCCGCTGATACCATGTCCGCAAATGTTGAGTCGCGTGAATTCCCTATCTGGTCACCTGAAAATTTCAATTGAATGTTGAAATGAATTGCCTGATAAGCGGGTATTCACCGTAGTTACCACACTTTGCAGGCGGATTTGGCGGCAGAAAGATGATACTGCTTAGTTCCAGGCTGACCATCAACCCGAGTTCAATTCGCGTCAACAACAACGTAATTGTTAATTGCAATTTAAATGCCAATTAACCACCCACTCGTCAATTAAGAAAACTAGGAGGAAACCTTTATCTCTGCGAGATAAAAATATTTCAGTAATTCCACCAACGCGCAATAAAACAACGCGGCTGATCTAATTTTGTTTAATAGAAGAGGGACATACATAAGAATAAGCTCATGAGTTCATATATAGGTTGTAACTTTACTTAACCTTGGATTTTCAAATACCAGCAAACCAGCAACACTACTTACATTACTAATATTTCTGTTAACCACCCTAGATAAGCTTGCTGTTGTGTTGGGAGTGGTGAACCTTTACGACGGTAGTCGAATGGCGGATTAGAACTCTCGACTTCTCGAATTTGCGGTCCACACCTAACATTAGCAGCCGTCGCTTGTCGGATTATTAAATTATTTTAAAATATGATATGATCTAAATTTACCTTTTAACTTCGGGAATAGTTTAAGCAGAAAACTTTTTTTGTTGATATCACTGACAGTCGTGAATACTGTGCAGCCTTGGCCTAAAGCGATCGATATTACCGCTTGTCCCAACGCTCCGGCACCTCCATGAACAAGTACGGTGAAACCGGGATTAAGTTTGTACTTTATGCCCTAAAATGATATATTCTGTGTTATAATAGAGTTAGATTTACCGTTGATATACATATATTTACATATTTTTATAAAAATAGTGACAAACGTCGAATGTTATCCTGCCTAATGGTTAGTGAATACTGCAGTCCATGGATACCCACAGCCAAGTTCAAACAAAGAAAGCTACAAATGTATTGTCACTTCTCAGGGCTAAGATTGATTGCCCTGTAGACTGTAATTGTACTCTCTATAAGCATTTGACTAGAATTTAGTTATGTAAGCACTGCTTTATAGACACAGGAATATGTAAGAAGGTAGTACCTACCGAGACAGTCTGCTAGCAAAGAGCTAATAAAGATTTTAAAATTATCAATCATTAAAATTATCAATTATCAATCAAATATTAAAAGTAGTTATTTATACAATTTTGCTTAATAACTACTATTATGTATTAATGGCACTCACAAGACAGTAGAACGCTAAACAGTACGCAAGAGGTACTGTAGCTGCTTCCTCGAGACTCCAATACTCTGGTACGGGCCATAGCAAATCGGGACGAGCCATAACACGTGAACTAACAGCACCACCCGTGACTAATCCCATCACACGTTCCCCACTGAAAAATTCAATTTAAATAAATTTAAAGAAAAATATCAAGCGCTCGCTGTACATTTCAAAGTACGCGAGCAGCCCGGGTTCGATCCCGAATGAAATTATTACATGCAATTTTAAGTGGTGATTTACCACGTGCTCCGCAGTGAAGGAAAACATCGGGAGGAAGCCTTCATTTTTTAAAATAGAATAAAGGTGATAAACGAGCACACAGTCCGCCTGATGGTAAGTGGTTGCTGTGGCCCATAGACATCTACATCTAACTTCGTTTCCGAATTAAAATGCAGATGCGTTGTCAGCCATATGGACTAAGATGGAATGCCTCTTTTTCAGAAAAAGGGTCTCCGGTTCTCTACATCAAAAGGAACATATCAGCATTAAGCTGCTCTTTTACGCTGGTATTCTGTGAGAGCGTGGCAATTCCCCGGTCGAGCCGACCCATTCATGCTACAACTATACTATTAATATAGCCGCATGACTGAGAAATAAGAAAAAAAATATTTCGAAGACATGTGCAGTTCACCAACACGCATTGTGGCAGAGCGGCAGACATTTCCTTGCCCTAAAACCCTCTCAGAAATGAGAGTCAGCCTGTGCCCAGCGGTGGGATATATAGAAACTTTATGAGTAAAGTTAGAGCCTAGATTCGCCCAGCTCCTGGGGACAGGCGGAGGCCTGTGGAAAAGAGAGGAGTCTCTTTTCTAGAAGGGAGTGTCCGCTGCGCTACTCATCTGAATCTGAATACACATTGGTTGACTTCAGGCGTCTTTGAAATATTTTTTTTATTTTTCCGACATGTAGGTTTCTATCGATATTTTTCTCTCTCAGAACGTTTGTGGTATCCAAATAACTAAAATTCTTTTAATTGTAGTTTTACTACTTTAATGTTAGACCATATGCTCGACGGTGATGACAAATTTCATAGTGAAACCTAAATGCCTAATGAAATAAATATATTTAGAAGACACGTGAAATTCGGCACCGTTATCTGAAATCCGGTAGCGAAGCACACTTATCTTGCTCCAAAACCACTTGAGAAATGTCAGGTGTCTCTAATTATCATACACGTAATACAAAATGTTACTTATTTTTAACATAATAATAAAAGGTAACATCATTGGAAGAATTCTGGGTTAAATCTTCGTCAGCAGCTGATTTATCATGTACATGATTATGGAGGTAAACATCGTGAGGAAATCTATTCCTTAACCCATGTGAGAGGAGGTCTTCACCTAGCGATGAAATTTCTACAGATTGTAACTTTACTTCCACCATTATCATCTTTGCATCCTATCAAAAGTCCACTGCTGAATATAGGTTTCATTCAAGGAATGCCACAAAGCACGGTTCTGCACCACATGCATCCATCGGCTTCCTGCATCTCTTACCACACATCACTTTAATAAAATGGAATTATAGAAAGAAATTGCATTATACCTTTCAGTTACCCCACTGAAGTCCATACCGAAATTATTTCCATTAGTCTCATTGTTACGTGGAATTATTCCAGCACATTTTTTAACATCCATATCGTTCAATCCAGCAAAATGTACCTGATTTTACAAAAAAAAATATGTAGTAATTATGAAAAGAAATATAATATAACAAAATGAACTATGAATACAATAAACGTACGGTTACTTTCACGCCAGGAACGTTAACACGTGGCATTTCAACCCAATGTAAGGAATTAAAATCTCCAATACAAGTGTTCTGAAGAGTGATGTCATAAAATGAAGATAATTTTTGCTGTAATGGTATGAAGAACAGCCCACCCCATTGTCCCTGAATAGTTAAATCATTGATTAGATTCAAATATCACATATTTTTATCAAATTAAAATAGCAAAGTAAGTGTAACAGTGATCTTACATGATCTAGCACATTAAACGCCAAATCCAAATTAGGCAGTTGATCTAAGTTTTGATCTTCGGAAATTGTATGATTTATCATAATCACAGAGATTTGGTTGCGATCTTTTCGCCATTGCTGAACAAGATTTTTCAATCTATCTATAGGCGGATAAGATGTTAAAATAAGGAGCTTGTGTTTTTGTGGTAATGTTGCTTGGGTAGAAGATAACAGGGCAAGGTCGGAAGAAGAGCGCACTGTAAATGTGCTCGTAGCTACTGCATTAGAGGTAGGTCTCCAGCGCACTAGTTCGAGCCTCTCATCTTTCATATTTTGTGCACTTACGATACGATATAGTGCTGATGGTCTATTGAATAACGAATCCTTTGTATATTTTTCTATATTTACGATGAAAGTGTCTCGAGAAAGCACGCGGTACAGAGTTTGACATAACTGGAAATAAAATTAAAACTAAATTAAATACATCTTGTTATATATACATATTTAAAGAATAGTCCATTATGGATATTTTAATGTATTTTTAGATTAATGTAACAATACACATATTTAAGTGTATAATCTTGAAGTAATAATCTAATACTTGGGGCTTTCTTTTAATCATTATTTATTAATTTTATATTTGCGACATAACCAGGCTGTAGCTATTGAATATGGCTAATCAACAAAACATTTTATCGACAAAAGAACAAAATCGAGCCCTCATAACGAATAAAAGGAAATCAATCAATTTATAAACAATGTGTCTTCGGATTAAATTACTTTATTTTGATTTTGCAAAATTAAGTATTTATGAGTGTACCATAATCCTCTTACCTTATCATCTTTTGATAAGTTTGTAACCAGCATCAAATCGACATCTGTTAAGAAGTTGGCTTGTTCGTCTAAAATATTGTTTTTATAAATTATTTTGTGGTGAAACTCTATAGAAGGTACGTTCGTAAAAACATAATTAAGATTCCGGAAATGAGCTTCGTCACTGTTCTGATCACACAATTCTTGTATATTAATCACATTCTTATTCAAATTTTCTACAACTATTTGCAAATATACCAACATAGCTGTTTGGAACTGAAATAAACAGTACTTGTTAAAATGATTTTAAACAATAAAAATAATCCAACAAAAATTGCTACAATACTAACATCAGTTTTGTCTTGTTGGAAGTATGGAACAAATTTCAAAGTCACCAAATCTGTTTCCTTTTCTAATGGTGGTAAATCGCGGAACTTAACATCCTGTATTGTAACACCTCCGCATCTGTAAGTACATGATTTTAAATCTTTCAAATACAAAATCATAATTCAAAATCATAAATTTATCTGCAGTAAGCCACAAATATGAATGAATAATATATTATACAATATGTAGCATAATATTCAAAGTTTATCTTCCAGTTTAATTAGTTTATATTTAATAACACTACCTTACGCAACCACGAAATGGAAAATAACTATTTACATAATAATACCTGATTATATTATATGTCTCAAAAACATTAGCAGTTATGACTCTTTCATCGCCCACTGATATATCTTGATCGTTGAAGTGTCTTTTGATATCAATTGTAATATTTCTAATGTTTGTTGGTTGAGACACAGAGTGATGAGAATGCTTTAGAGCATTTAATTGCAGCATACCATCAAGGAATGTTACCCAGTTGTTGCGCCAATATATTTGCGCTTCCGTAAGAGATTTGTTAGCGCTGTGAATGCTTCGGAACTGGCCGCTAAAAATAAAAATGAAATTATTTAATTTTAGTACACGAAATGCGATCATATCTACACAATTAAATTAATTAATTGATTAGTTTTCTATCTTACGTTAAATTACTTACGTGATGCTATATATAATTAACTAATAATTATATTTTATATACCACAAGATACAATAAATAAAAAAATACAACTAAATTATAATGTTCGAACAAAATAAATATTTTTTTACAATATAATAACAATAACGGTCATCAACTGAGTGGGATATATAACTAACCGAGTAGCTAATTATAATAAAAACAAAAATAATTTTTCAAAAGTTACTCGTAAATGTCGTCATCATCATCATTACAGGCTGACACAAGTTCAGTACTGAACACAAAGTTACCCAAAGGAATGCCACAAAGCATGTTCTTGAGATATTCGCATCCATCCTTCCTGCATCTATTATTCAGTCGCCACGACAACTTAAGTCCGAGAAAATAAATTTCTAAATTTTATTTTACATCTTAAAAAAGGCATTTAACTTAAAATCATCTACATTTTCAACTTACCTATAATCATAACCCCTGTTGTGTAGCAATTGATAGATATCGTCTGATTTTAAATCAAGTTCTCCAGTCGAAGTAAATTCTAGTTCAAATGGTCTGATATCATCGACATCCCCTTTGATGTAACCCGTTGCAATCTTAGAATACTCGTCGGTGACCTGTTCATTTCAATAAACGGCTGTTATAATTAGTCATTGATTGGTTTTTTTTTATTTAATTCAATAAAAGATTAACCGTGTAATAGCAGTGAAAGGAATATTGTTCCCCGGGTATCGTAAGAGCAACATAGGAAAATTGAAACGTAAGATGGGCAGCAGCATCTTCCTGATAACAACTCAAAACTATACAAGAGTGTGGTTGCCAACCCGCCTGTTGAGTGTCAATCGTCAGCGATCATCCGTGGATGAAATTATTAAATGAGAAAATTATTCTTTATCCGTTTATGTACATATTTAATTTAGATATCTTACTGCATAATTTAAAGAAATCTGTTTTAGCTACGGCTCTCTTTAGTCGGTTTGGGTATTTTGCTGTATTTGAAGTTGATGTTGCTGTATATTTAGCGATATGAGAGCATCCACTACCTCATGTTATTTTGTGGGCATCGCAAACGGTGACTGAAGGAGATTGAAACGAGAGATGGGCAGTAGCATCTTCCTTTTAGCGGCTCAAAATAATAATCGCCAAATTCGAAAACTTATTAAACAATAATTGTATAAAAAGGGTTATTATAATATTAAGGAATTTATGGATTCTCGGGTTAAACTATGCTTTAAAAAGTGTTCCTTTATATAAGAAAGGCCCATAGGCATAGCCTCACATTTATCGTGAAATTTGTCATTTTTTATCAAACTCCATACTTAATATTTTGGTTAATGTATTTCCATATGACTCCTTTCGTCAAACAGATGCTAGTTTAAACCTGCAAGTATTTATAATATCCTCTAGACAAAATTACAGTCACGGTGGCCATTCTCAACGGAAACTAGACATTTGCGCAGAGCAGAATTGCAGTGCCCAAGTTTTTTAGCAAGCACAGGCGTACTCTCCATTCTGTCACTCTCATATTCTGATGGGACGGTTATCCGGCACGACCGGAGAGAAATTTGGGGCAGAATCAACGCTTTTATGTGCTTTCTTAGGCGAGGGGAGGGGGGGAGGGTACTCCGGGCTACTATCGATAATTTCTTGGTAAAGAAACTCAATAACTGATTTTGGTCCGATCTGGGATTGGAACCCGGGAACTCATGATCAGCAACCGCGTTTACAACCACTGGACCAACTGAGCCAGTCAAGCAAATAATTATAAACTACTTTTTGTTATAAAACTGAAAATATTTAAAAAGTTCTCACCTCGAAATACCCGGTACCTCTTAGAAAAGATACCAAAAGTCGTAACTGACGTTGATAATGAAGATTGGGTTGCGAATAAAGCTTCACATCGTGGTATTGAACTGACAACTGTTTTTTTGACACCCCGATGGTCATCGCCAGTACATCCCAAACTGCAATTAATGCAGCTGCGAACGGAAATGTATTCTTTCCTGTTAGAATTAAAATATTTTATTTTAAATTTTATGTCAGTTAACATACATTTTAAAGTAAAGCTCAGATGACAAAATATACTACTACATCTAATATAAAACATAGTTTTTGTTTGTTGGTATTTTATGCGCTGCCATACCGTTCATCAGATTGCACTAAAATTGTCAACTTATTGCTTGCACTTGCGCAAAGTTTATAGACATAGCATAATTTATTTACAGAAGGTGACGCGCGAATCGTACCGACAATTTTATTTGATAATTATATATCATTCAATTTTAATGAATGTTTTATCATTCCTAATTAAAAAATATAATTCTTTCAAATTGAAAACGATATTTCAATAATTATAAATTTCTAAAAAATCTTATAAAATTGGCATTATTCATGAGATCGATGTATATTATAAAATGCTTAAAGTTGCTTTCTCTATTTTCACTACTTGACAACAAAAAGAGACATGTATAGAAATAATAATACTTAATTTAAAAAAAAGTTATTGCCGATGATTATAAATAAGTCCAATCAATGGTTTTTTTCGTACATTTACATTACTTGGTTTTGGCAAATAAGTCGAGCATGTTTCTATAATGTTTAATTTATTTTAAGAACACGCACTTACGCACACATTTGCATTTAAAATAATTTGCAACCAATAACATGGATAGGTGCATACTCGTATGTCTGCGTCCAGTAATGTACTTTCACGTGCTGTTACAGAAAGAAGAAAGACGTGTACATGAGTGTGAGTCAACATGGACATTGTTTTAGCTTCACTTGAAAACGCAGCTTTGTCTATCATTTCCTATTCTCATGTATCTTTTTTTTCATCCGTATATATTTTTGTATTTTTCTCTTGAAAATGAACGTCATACGTGGTAGAATTATGCTGCAGCTATATTATTAGTATAGTTGTAGCACGAATGGTTTAGCTTGACCAGGGAAGGACCACGATTCACAAAATACTAGCGTAAAATAGCGGATCAACGCTGCACGGGTGACAACGCATCTGCATTTTGATTCATATTCGAAGATAGATGTAGACTACTTGCCATCAGGTGGACTTTTTGCTCGTGTATCACCCGTTAAGCTGCTATTTTATTATACATGCATGCTATTTGGTATTATGTGAGAGCTTGGTCGTTCCCCGGTCGAGCCGACTCATTCATGCTACAACTGCACCAGTAATATAGCTGCAGCGTGGCCCTACCACGTAAATAAAGATATAGTTACTACCCTTTTTCCTACCGGTAATGCCTAGCGACATTAAAATTTTTGCCGTAATTTATACTGTTGTTAGTTGTATCTGGTTCGAAAGGTATGGAGTACATGTGTTACATAATGTAAGGCATTTTATCTTAGTTTTCAGAGGTGACACGTGCAGCCTCCTTTACTTGAAGTTAGTTGCAGGTGCTTGCGGGTTGCAGTAGCCACTTGCAATCAGGTTAACATTTTTTTTAAATCTTTATTGAAGAAAAAGGATACAAAGGGTGGATTTAATGTCTAAAGGCATTCTCTACCGGTCAACCCATGGAATGCCGAGAGTTTATATAGCAATTATTGTGAAGCAATTATAAGAAAAGAAAAAAAGAGAAACTAAAATTAATACACATTGTATGTAACAAGAAGGATTTTGATATAATATTGAAAGTAAATGCACATCTTTATATTTAAAAATTACGTGTCACGTTGTTTGTCCGCGATGGACTCCTAAACTACTGAACTGATTTCAATGAGATTTTGCACACTGTGTGCATTTTGGTCCAACTTGAGAGATAGGATAGTTTTTATCCCGATAAATGGATTTTTATAGGAAGGGTCGATGGAATGGGCAGAACAACGTCTGCCTGGTGAGCTAGTATATATATATATATATATATATATATATATATATATATGTTCTTACATTTACATATATTATCACACATTGAAGATCGTTAGTCAGTTCTTTTACCATGTAGTGGCGGTGTAAGAATATATACTACTTCATGCTTTCCCATGGGTGTCGCAATAGAGGCCTGGGGGAAATAAACGAGGAAATGGGTAGCAGGTCCTTCCTGATAACGAGTAGAAAATAAAACATCTACAGCACCCCACCCGCCTGTTAATCGTAGCAATTATGGCAAATATCCCCCCTATGTGACATTCAAAGAGAGGCCCGTGTTCAACTGAGACATTTGATAGACTGTAACGTGCTTAATCTTACTTTCACATATTTGATTCTTTTAAAACATTATTTTACTAACAATACCCAAAACAGTCGTTTCTTCGTACCTCGTAAAACATTTCCAGTTAAATAGTTATTTTCCACATCATGTACCGAATAGACGAAATTACACGATGCAGTAAATCTTCGGTGTGCGGACACGTACAGTGGCACATACCTACGAATAAAAGCGTTTTATGAAAAATAATAATCATGTTATATTATATTTGGCATTATATTATAAAACACGTTATAATATTTTTAGCACCGATAGTTCAAGGGCTAAGCGCTTCCTGTAAATTTCCAACACCAATAAAATTTCTGCAATTTTTACTGCTGAATTATAACGTGGTCGGCGGTGAAAGAAAACATCAAAGTTTCGACAAGATGCATTCTTGTGCGGGATTCAAACTCGCACTGTAACTCATTGCTAAGCCACTGCGCCACGGAGCCGTCCATTGAAGAAGCGCAGCGGACTAATAGCTCCATTACCATCTCGGAAATGAAAGCAGGCTTTGCCCAGAACTACATCACTACATAATCTATACAAATAAATAAAATTGAAATGTCTGTTTGTAATGTCAAAATAACAGCTTATTACTAAATGCATATAAAAGTATATACGGTACTTATAACAAAACAAGTTTTTAAATTTTTATCTGTCTGTCTGTTTGTTCCAGCTAATCTCCGAAACGTCTGGACCAATTTTGATTGGACATTCATCGGATAGGTGGTAATATATATTATAAGGAGTAATTTAGGCTATTTTGATTTTAGAAAAACAATTAGGGTTCCGTGCAAACATAATAAAACCGTAAAGTAATAAATTCAATGTGGACGAAATCGCGGAAAGCAGATAGTATTAAATAAAAGATAAAGGTCGTACAACTTACCACTTTTCCTGATGAGCCCATTCCACCAGATGAGATAAAAATGGAGTTCCTGTTGAAACAGGAAATTCGATCTTAGGATAAAGCGCTTGCACTTTAGGATTGTAACCTTCCATGAATAATCTGAAAGAATACGAGTTTATTTTAATGATGCACTTTTAGTAGTAAGATACATTTTGAAAATAAGACGCATTTAAATATCAGTTTATCTATTTTATTTTTCTATAACTACAGTAAAAACCCTCTTTAGATGATTTTGAAGGGACCCAGCTAAAATCACGACTTATGCGGGAAAGCGTATTATGGGGGATAGGGAAAATAATACATCATTTACAAATATTGTAAATGATGTCTTATTTTCTTATGTATGTATTGAATTATAGGTATACGTATTTATAAATTTGTTAGAAAGGTATAATTTTGTACATATGTATATGTATTTAAATACGTTACATCATACTTAATTATTTTTTATAGTAACATTACAAATAATCACTTATTTTGGTATGACAAAAAGAGTTTGATGCATTGCAGAGTAACTGAAATAGGATATGGGCAGCAGCATCTTCCTGATAACGACGTAAAATAATAAAAAGTTTCTGTTGGAAACCCGAATGTCAAGCGTGGCAACTATGGCAAAAATATTAATAAAGTTATTAACAACAAGTATACGTTAGTATATATAGTAAATATAGTATGAGCGATGATGGCGAAAATGTGAGATATTTCATCAATGTAATAAATTTATGAATTTATTGAGAATGATTTTTTTACTAATTGTAAGCCAGTACTTGACCACAATCTCATCTGGTGGTAAGTAGTGATGTAGCCCTAGATGGTAAATCGTAGTCTTAGATTAACAAAGGCCTATTCACTCTTGCCCTGAAGATGCATAGATTGTATTCGGATGGAAAGATAGACACCGGCAAAGTATTCCTGTCCTTTTCTGTACGCATCACGAAAGACGAAGCAAACCATTTGGTTCCAATGCGTGGAATATTGACAACAAAAGGGTGAAGAGTGAAGACCCGCCTACCGATGATCACGATGATAATGATTATTTATCTTAAACGTTGAATGGACATATCCAGTAGCGGACATTTACTGGCTGATCAAGAAGGCAAAACATGCTTTGCGTGAATATCTTTCACTCACTGTAATGCACACAACAATGGTCCATATTTCAAGGTAATTGATAAGTTTCGTAAATACTAACTTTCCAATAGCTTCTAGCAAGTACTGCACGCTGTCAGAATGTCCCCGACGAGTGAGGGGTATGTGTCGACAAGAGTCTGCCAGAGACCGCTTCAGAATCGCTTGAAGTAAACCATGTGGTGCTATTTCCACAAGCACAGCATTGGATGGTATCAATCTAGAAGTTTCCTCGAACAGCACGGAATTCTAAAAAAGTAAATTAAATTTTTATACGTCAAACATGAAACTGCATTATGGCTGCAGCATGAATTGGCTGACTCAGTCGAGGTAAAGCCACGCTAGCACGGAATACCAGCGTCAAATAGCAGCATAAGGTAGCTGTTTCCGAACACCTGCTATATATCATTATGTCTTACAATTAGTTTCATGTGCATTTTGATTCTTAATCAAGGATAAATGGAATTAAGTAAATTAAGTTAACTTATCTAACCACAATCAAAATCTCTTAAGTTAATTTGCAAGCAAACAACTTACTAGCAAATTATTGGTGTGATATTCTGCAGAGGAATATTTCGCAATTGGCTCATTCCATTTTTCTTGCGGCACTGAAGTCGATACCCATTTTTCGCTACGGAGTTTAGGAGTTTTGATGACCTCGCTTAAATATTTCAGTAGTCCAGGGCCTGTAAATCAAAGAAGTAATTATTAAATATTTATCAAAACACTCAAGATAAAATAGATTTCAATATAATATTCGTGCGACAGACTAACGCCTACAAAAACATAACTTGTAAAAAAACCAAGTCTCGCAACTCAGTTCTTCTACCATTAAAAGTTGTGAGATCCATGTACTCCACTTAGATCTACTTAAGGGTCCTTCTCTCTTAAGTTATTACGTAATTACCTAACTTAACAACATCTTATAGTGACCATATCAATATTAAAAATCTTTTATGTTTTAAATAAATAAATTGACTTGACAATCGCACTTAACAATCTAATTTAATATAATATGTATTACTTGAGAGATTTATTTATTTATTTAGAAAACCAACAGCGTATATAGTAAATATTAACATTAATGTAACAAACCAAAAGTATGGCCAATAACAGGTTTCCCTTATATTGCTTGATGGTACCATATAAACAAGGAGGCTGTGCGTATTAATTATATCAAAAAATGGTAAAATAAGAGATAATTATTTGGCACAAAAGACAGGTTTACTAACATAATTACTTAGAACTTTAAATTCCAACGAAGCAGAATACAGTACAGAATACAAAAAAAGGCTAAGCCATTTAAATAAAACTAGTTTTTCCGATTACGTATTAGCTTATTTTATATTCCCGACGTTTCCAACACTTTACACCACGGCTCCCCTGAGGTTGTCGACGTCCCAAAGTCATAGATAACCACCGCTACTTCCAGATTAAAGTTACTAATTTTTTTCCGATCTACACAGTATGAACTTATAGTATTTTGATGTCTTGCAGTTGTATGCTTCGGTTGGGATTTCATTTTATTAATTTTAGGATCCCCAGCAGATCGTAGCACCCAGCCACCTTCTCTATTGAAATTAGGATGTTTTTGATTACAATAGCCTCTCGAATCATCCTCAGAAGGAAGCGTTGCTTTAAAGCAAGATTTGTGGTCTAAAAAATCTGATATAGTGACGGGGGCGATTCTATACGTGTTCACAGACTGCAAACACTGACGGCATATCTGCTCAGGGAGGTCTGCAGAAGTTTTATTTTAATGTGTAGTGTTTGCGTAAATATAAGAAATCAAAGCTAAGCCAACCTTAGTCATATGACGCTGATGCTAATATTGATCCAATAATTTCGAAAAATCACCGAAATTTAGAAATTATAATAACTATAGTTTGTTTAAATAATTCACTTAAACTCACCAGCTTCAGCAATGTACCGTGAATGATAAGCAATATTTGAACATGGGACCTCCTTCGCAAATATCTTTTTAGCAGTTAATTGAGCTACGAATTCTCTCACTACATTTGTGGGGCCTGAAATCGTACTGGAATCTGGTCCATTGTGGCATGCAACCTCAATTTCAGGAGGGCACATCTTTAAAACCTGTAAGAGGAAAAATTGTATTGGCAACGGCAACATATAGGGTGAGGGAGATACGTGGTAGAGCTACTATGTAGTGTATTATGACTGTTGCACGAATTGGTCGGCTCTACCGCGGAAGGACACGCTAGCACAGTATCCGTAACCGTTACATTCTGTTAAAGTCCGCCGCTAAACACAAGCCTTCCCCAGAAATTGCCTGATATGAGCGATATTTGCCAAATCTGCCACGCTTTGCAGTGGGGTAGTAACCGCAGTTTTTATTTTAAGTCGTTATTAGTAAGACGCTGCTGCCCATTTACTGATTTGTTTCCCTTTGTAGCCTCTAACGACACCCACAGGATGATATGGGGTAGTGGATATTTTTACACCACCACTACACGGCACCTAACACAGTAGCTGTTGTATTTCATATGATGAGTGACGAATACCGGAGATACTTTTACGGCCGCGGCTGCTGTCCGTGCCGCGCGTACGTTCCAATTTACTACACAAGGAGCGTATAACGCGAACGTTAGGCACGCTTATATAATGGCTTTAGATTTTCTTTGAATTGACTTTTTATGTTGCTCCGTTAGAGAATTAATTAGAATAGAATTGTTTATAATTTTTTATAGCTAAGTATCACAGTTTTATAAAACATAAAAATAATTACACCTTCATATTAGGTCATTCCTGTTATGGAAGTTTAAAGATTTCAATAAAAAATCTGTTTTTCCATTCATAATAGAAGATAGATATATGCGTCCAAGGGCAACAGCAATCTGTTATCTACTAACATCCACTTAGCATATTCCAGGTAGACCCCTTACTTCTTTAAATCATCAAGATGATTTTCATTCAATACCAGTTAATATAAACGCTCTTAGTATAAAGGTAGTTAGCCACATATATTACGTAAATTATAACCGCAGAAATAACTTCATCTAAAGGACTTATTTTTATATCCCCACTCTCTTAATACTCTACAATCATCACCATCATAAGCCTATTAAAGTCCCCTGCTGGACACGAACCTCTGAATGCCCTACTAATAAAAAAATTGTCTTTATCGTGACGCTTGGCCAGTGAATTGACGACCGTTGTACCAGACATTTCGCAACAATCTATTGCCCATTTTTTTCCCTCTCTCTGATTCAAACTGTTTTTTTTTCTGTTTTCCCATGCACATTATCCTCTTCTTAATAGGGTAATTTTTTTGTAATCGGCATCTTCACAAGCAAACTATTCGACACGTTAGTAGTTTTATATTTTAGGTAAGTAAAAAGGTGTGAGAAATAAAAAAAATATTTTGCAGACTAACACGCATTGGGACAGCGCAGCAAACATTTCCTTGCTCTAAAACCCCCTCAGAAAGAGATAATGACCAATTGTGCTTTGGGACGTATATTGGCTGCAATTTTAAAAATTTTATTTTGGAGGGGTTATTTCTAAATCATCACTCACATAGCTAAAGATTTTTATCACACTTTGTAAACTTTACGCCACCCAAAGAAGAAAAAATGCTTCTGAAATGCTACTATAACGTACTTTTTATTTGATAAACAAACGTTAATTAGTAAATTTTTGTACCTCCTGATATCCAATGCCAACTGCCGCCATGGAACCACGAATGAACGGAGTTTGCACTGATACAAGCCCACGACAATAAGCAGCAAGTATCATCTCTTCTGCAGTGAAACATCCATCTGCATACGCACATCCCAATTCACCAACACTGTGACCTAAGGCAGAAGTTAAATATAAGTGTGTAACGCATAACAAAAAATAAACTTTTCTATTCTTGTAATTTTCACCTGTTATTATAATTTATAAACGTTGCATATCATTAACATTAAGACTTTTAAGTATAGTATTCTTAAAAGGTACTTCATTATTTAAGCCATAGTAAACAAAGACGAATATTAATATCTCAGACCAACAAACAAATATAGCTCTATTTAAATTCAAGTAATGCCGAACCATGTTCTACTTCTAAACGCGCACTCACACACACGTCGTTTTTTTTTCTTTCTATATCAGCCAGTAAAAAATTTCTGCTGGATGCACAAATATGCACCGAAAACAATGTTGTTAGTTTCGAACGATTTTAGATTGCGCCACTTGAAATGAACGCAGCGCTCCGTTTTTCTTTCTTTGTTAGTCTGAGAATAATAAAAACAATTGATCCAGCTGGTAGTATTTTACCGATGATTTTATCTGGCACTAGTCCCAGCTCCCAAAGAATGTCAGTAAGTCCAATTTGAATGGCAGCTATTCCGACGAAAGAGTTTAGAATGTTATCGAAAGTTGATTTATCGGTTGAAGTGATAATATCTACAATGTCAATGCCTTTTGGCTCCAAAACTCGACGGCATCTAGGAATCAAATAATGATTACTTTTAACAAAAAGTAAAAACTGACTTCAAATTGCTAAAAAAGAAGTTATTTATTATAAATATTTATATATATATATATATATATATATATATATATATATATATATATATATATATATATATCCAAACTTATAAGGGACCACCCATGAAGTATAACCTACTTAATAAAAAATAATTATCAAAATTGCTTCACTATGTGCGAAGATATCGCGTTACATATACAGGAATTTTGTAAAACGCTCCTGAAAACGAAAACAGACGATAATAATTACGATACCTTTGATGATTTGTCAAAAAGAAAATCGATCCCGAGAAAACAATCAATTTTTCACAACATTTTATTAGCTTTATTCATGCTCCATCATGTTAGTACAGCTAAATAATACAATAATTTCATAAAAAATCATAAAAATGCTTAAACATAAAACCAGTAGTGGAATTGAAAATTTATAAATCAGCTGACTAGGGTCAATATACGCGCGGACACTGAATTCGCGCGGCTCGCAGCTAGACATCGTACCAATACCTAATAGTTTACAACACTTGTCTAAATACCCAATTTATCTACTTAACCTATTATTTTGCCGCTGTGCTTGTCGCAACCTAGCCAATTGAATTCGAATTCACAGGTTAAATAAACCCAATACCTGGTTAGATACCCCGCTCATAAAAAATTTACTTAAATGAAATATTTACAAGGATAGAGTGATGCTTTTTTATCCATCGTGTAGGTATGTTTCTTATTCTGATGCATTCTGTTATATAACTATTCAGATCAGTTCAGTACTAAATTATTTAAATAGTTATGAAACAGCTTACCGATCTAAATCCTCTGTGGCCTTATGACATTCTCCTAGACACATTTACATGTTGCCGTATCCTGACAGTGCGTGCGTCCTAACATCCTTGCCGTAAGCACTTTGATCATTTTCACAGATCGATAAACTGTTACGACATTTCCAGCTTTTATTTTATTTTTAAGTTTAGTTATCCCTACGAATAGCCTTCATATGGAACTTAGTAGTTATGGTTGTTATTTTTAAATACAATTAAAATATCAATTGTACCCTGACACAACAAGCAGTTCTCTACTACAAAAATGATATTGAAATTAATAAACGTACCTAATTGGGTACTCAGTACTCACTGACTCAATTATAAACACTATTTTATCGTTATCTTTTATTTGTACAAGAAAATAGAAATAAAATGGTACTCAATAATTCAACAGTTAAAATCAATTGCAATTATGATGATTTATTAATATTTTAGAATTAATCTAAAAAATAATTATTTTTCTTAAATTAAGTTAAGGTAAATTTCGGTGCAATATGGCAGCGTTGCCAACACCAATTTATCAAATTCCTCGAAAATCCATTTCAAATTTTCCAATTTAAAGACAAAACTTCAACAGATTCCTTACAAATTCCCCTCAATTTTATTTTAAGAAATGAAACAATATTGAAGAAATTTTATAAGATTTATTTTAACTAATATTATTTTTTTTAATTAAAAAATAAAGAAATAAAAGTATTAAATGATACACAAAATTTGCCGAAATAAATCCGTAAATGAAATTTGGTGCATTGAAGATAATTAAATAAGGAGTCATTCGATATTCATAAATAACCTTCCAAAAATGTTAAAACTTCCTTGAATTATCTGTTGTTGTTATAACTTGGCACGGGATATTGATTTTCAAAATCTACGCATTTTCCCGCACAGTACCAATCCCCAACTAATTATAAATTCCTGGCAATTTGGGGAATTCCCCAAGTGTTGGCAACGCTGACATTTTAAATTCCGCAGCGCGAGGCGACACGAGTCGGACAGGTGGCGGCAGCGCGTATGAGAAAGGAAAGGGTAGAGTTAGTAGTAATACCAAATGCATTGTTTCGTACCGAGCTAGATAAAAAAATTCGGCGTCCACGCGAATATTTACCCTAGTCAGCTGATTTAAAATTACAGTGCTAGTTTTTGGTTTTTAAGTATTTTCATGATTTTTCTATGAAATTATCTTTTCATAAAGCTGTACTAACATAATGCAGCGTGAATAAAGCTAATAAAACGTTGTAAAAATGATTTTTTACTCGGGATCGTTTTTCTTTTTGACCCATCATCAAAGGTATCGTCTGTCTTCGTTTTCGGGTTAATTTCACAAACACCAGGTATACAAAAAAAATCACTCGAATTGAGAACCTCAGCCTTTATGAAACTGTAAAAAAAAATCTAAAGTTCATCTTGATAAACATTGAACACAACAATTAAAATGCAGTATTCAAGATATTAATTGAATTTATATAAAGGTAAAGAATTAATTCTACCGTTCAATAGCAGCAGCAAATATTGGAATACGCATTAGCTGGGTGCCCATGCCGGCCCACTGTGATCCCATTCCACTGTAAACAAACCACAGAGGTCTTTTTGCGTTGTCAAAATAATCCACTTTTTCACATAGGCTTACTGTCTGCTGGTCTGCGTTGGTATCTGTAAAAATAATAAATTCGATCGAATTTTATATTTCTTTACGCTTTAAAATTTTTATATCAATAAGATTTCTAGTAATGTTGGCATTACGAAAGAAAATCGATACAATATTATATAGCAATTGGATACAGCTCGAAGATCTTCACTTCTGAGAAACTTTTCAAACTGGGAATAATCCGTCTCCTTATTATGTACTTAAAATATTTTTATTTCTCAGATATACGGTTTTATAAACTCACGCTGTATTCCTTATTCCGAGCACGTAGTAAGTTAGCACAATAAATGCGGTTGGTCATTTCAATACTGCCATTGGAAATTGAAGTCGTGCTACTCGTGTATTGAGAAATTTACAAACAAGCATTCGCCACACCCGATGATAAGTGACCACCAACGTCGCCTATGAACATCCTTATCAAAATGGAGATGAAAGCTACGTTCCTTAGCCTTTCAAAAAAGGAAGCTGTAGGCTTTTGGATCGAATACTTTTCTCTAGCCATTTTAAATAATCAAACATTAAATTAAGCAGCCATTTAAAATTACGCGGACTGTTACTTCGCTTGACAGTCCAATTTCATTAAAGATATAGTTATTCCGCCATTTCTCAAGTTTTTGATGTAACAAAGTAACTTACTATGCTATTTTTTGGATTTGAGCGTGGTTTGGATAACATTGGATAAACAGACTTGATAAAATACCTAATATAGTAAATCCCCTGCCCACATGACCAGAAATTTTTGTCTGATGGATGTTATGCAATAACGCAATTTCTTCAGGATCGACGGGTCGGGATTTTAAATCGTCTAGAATTTTCTTAACCGATGAGTCTTGGCGTGCAGAAATTGTTACTAAGTGCGGTATGTTTGACTTGTATCGAGATAAATCCTGTTGAAAAGATGAAAATCGTATAATATGAGTAGTATTATTGTATGAAATATTTTAATTTTATTCGAATATAAAATATGTGAGTTAGTTGACAGTGTAGTGGTGGTGTAAGAGGGCGGTATAATAGTAGATATTCTTTTAATATCTTATATATTCCCGTGGGTATGGTAAAAGGTGTCAGGGGGAACAAACCAGGTAATGATGGACAGCAGCGTCTTTATAATAACAACTAATAACAAATTATAAAACTGCAGTTGCCAACCAACCTTTGTCAAAGTCCAAGCGTAGCAGTGATTGCAAATATGTATCATATCAGATTCTATAATATCAAATAATATACAACAGTTCTCATAGATATTTGAACTGATTGCTGATCGCAGTAGTCCCAGACTTTTATAAATTTTAACGCTACCTGTGGTAGTTGACGCTTTTCAATTAATTTTTTCTAGGACAATAGGTTCTAATACGCCACCAAAAAATATAATATAAGCCTAATACATTCTGATATTAAATTTTATAACCGGTTAATTCCTAAAAAAATTTCGTTTACTTGAACCTGTATATCCTTACACAATTCATATACGAGACACAAGTTAACAGTTTAGGGCAGTCAAACACTACAATAAATACTAACTCGGATCAAAGTCAGGTATTGAAATGTGAGCTTTATGTCATGTTGGATATAGATCTAAATTGAAATTAAAGGTCCACTATTTAAGTATTCTGAATTGTCAGTCGTTAACGTGTACGATTACCCATGGAATCACAAGTTTATTTTTATTTTAATTATTTATAGTTGATTGATTACCTTAGGTTTGTAGTGACCATATAAGAGTGTATGGGAATTGATTCCAGTAAGAGATAAGCCATTTACGGCAGTAAAGGTACGGCCAAATGGTTGATGCTCAGTAACTATGCGCATGCGTCCTTCACGCAACGCTTCAACGTCACGTCTTGGTGTTTCACAGAATAGGTTTCCTGCCAACTTGCCTTTGTGGTACCCCAAAAGAACCTATAATTATATTATTATAGAAATAAACTAATTTAACCTTAATTGATAACTGATGATTCTTAGCAACTCATTAATAAAGATATTGAATATTTTTCTAAACCTTCCAAAAGTATTACTGGTGTGTACAAATTCTCCACCTTATATCACATTGCACGCCTCATAACGCGAAACATTATTAGGTAGTGCATTACTCTCGACACGTCAATATCAAGCAATTCCGTGGTCTTAAAATGCCTCTTTCATAATCATATTGCACTTATACAATAAAATGAGTAGCCGTATATCAAGAAAACACTCTGATTAATCCATCTTATATTTTTCTAAAAAAATATTTTATATTGCTACTTTGATAAAAACTATTTGATAAAAAATTTACGTCCGGATTTTGATTATGTATTCACGATAACTCCCGAAAAAATTAACGTATCGAGAGTTTTTTTAGCTTCAGAATTACATCAACTGGATCCCTATTTCATATCAATTGTCTATACGCGTCGTTTGATAATAAAATGATTTTCAAGTTTTATTGCTATTAAAATTGAAAGGCGCTTCTATTGTTTTCTTTAGCCTTTGATAGACAAAGGACAAATGTACCATACAGCCTATATCGATTTTATACTTTGTGTAATAGATTTATGCCATCAAAAACATAACTTGTAAAAAAACCAAGTCTCGCAACTCAGTTCTTCTACCGTAAAAAGTTGTGAGATCCATGTAATAAAAAGTCGGTTAATTTATTCAGTCCCTACTTAAGGGTCCTTCTGTCTTTAGTTATTACGTAATTAGCTAACCTAACAACATCTTATAGTGACAAATTTTAAATAAATAGATTGACTTGGCCATCGCATGAAAACGCAATGTATCTCTCAAGTAATACATATTATATTAAATTAGATTGTTTCTTTCTCATTTGAAATTTCCAAACTATTTATAAATTCATTTTAGTTTGCACTGTTTTAAAATTTTCTCTAAAGGCAAATTCAAATATGTATTATTAATATTATTAGATTTTTTAAATATTTAATGTAGGTTAAGCGCTATGTACATATAATAACTTTATGAAATCAACGAAAATATTATTTTCTGCCTATTTGAATAAACAAAAGTTATCTCTTTTACCTTTATAATCGCAGAAATTCCAGATGCGGCTTCACCATAGCCAATATTAGACATAACACTACCGACAAGAAGTTGTTTTTTTCTATCCTTGCAAAATACAGCATCAATCGACTCTAATTCACTTTTATCAGCTTCGGGTACAGCTGTAGCAGAGAACTTGTTTTTAAAAAACAGTTATTTGACACTTAAAGATTTCGATTTTTTAAAGTCAATATTATAATCTATATACCTGAACCAAATGCTTCAACGTATTCAATAGCCTGAGGTGGTACTTTTGCTTCTTCGTAAAAGTTTTTTAAAAATTCAGACAATTTCACAGGATCACGAACGAATCCAAATTTTGGACCTGTTTTATCTTCCATAAGGCGTTGATACTCGCATTTTACGTGGACAATATCGGCGTAGATTCTATAAGAAGTTTTGGAATTATATTCATCAGCGGCTTGAAGTAGGTTTTAATGGAAGCACGTTTCAGTATGTAAACAATCTTGTCAGTGACACCTCTGATATATGGCAGTACAGTAGGTATCTATGCTAAAGTATGGTTTTTCTTATACAGAACAAGCTAAAAGATATACATATATGTATATGTTATATGTCCTACTCGGACATGGTTACAGAGATAAAATTAGAGCATCTAAAATATCTTATGGCTGCATCACAAATGGGACGACGCGACCGGGTGAGAAACACGCTATCACCAAATACCAGCATGAAAAAGCAGCATAATGTTCTTTTATTTAGTATGGTATGTGGTGATAACTGGATATACTTTTAAAAGCTCATATGGGCTACAACCGCCAGGCATATCATATGCTTATTGTCACCCGTATTCTATAAAAAATTAGTAAACACGACAAAAACCGGCGACCCTTTGTACTTGTAACGGCGCATTCCATCTTAGTCCCCAGAGGTGACAAGACATCTGTATTTTGATTCTTAAATGATAATAAATATATTATGGTCAATGTACTTTTTACCACGTCAACTGTGCACTCGTTTGACACCCTTACTTCTATATAAAAAAAGTTAAAATAAAAGTAATAAAAAATACATGGGAAACATCAAAAAATGACGTTATGTTCATTCAAATATATGAAACTTAAATTTCACAGACTAGTTATGGGGAACAAGTTCACTATCTACTACTAAGGGCTACAGGACTCCTTTTCTACCAAGGAGCCCGACTGAGCAGATACGATCCCCTTGACTGTTTCTGCTGCCGAGAAGCAGTATCTGCACTGCTGTGTTCCGATCTGTTAGTTTAATTACACCAAGAATTAAATAAATAAATAAATATATTATTAAAAAACACGATTACTTTATTTGAAGTTGATTGCAGGCGATTCTTGGCTGCAGTATCCAATTACTATCAGGTAGACTGTGAGTTTATTTTTTTCTTTAATTTAATATTAAAAAAAGGCTTTTTGATATAATTCATAGGTATACACCGTAGATGAAAGTGAACGGTTGAAAACTATCAAGCGTGCACTGCTGTGTTCCAGTCTGAATGAAATAGAGAGCCAGTAAGCTAACAGGGTGTGACAAGTCTTTTTGTTTGTATTTGGCTTCAGGTGTTCGCGGTCTGCAGTAGCACTAACTATTAGGTGAACTGTAAGTTGGCTTACCACTTCGGTTTATAAAATAAATCACGACAGAATTAAGTCTGCGATCACCAACCCACCTACCCAGCGCAATAAGTACGAGCAAATCTTTCGGTTAAGTACGTCAAAACTTGTGTAATTTAGGTTATTCCTGAAAAAACTTGCACTTGACTATCGTCAGCTGCATAACCACTTACAATCAGGTGGAATATTATTGAAGCACTGGCTTAAAAAAAACCATTTCCAGTAACAGTAGCAAGAGACTGGCAAAGAAGATAGTTAAATTTTTAAAATTATAGTACAATACAAATAAACTTTACTAGTTATATCTGTTAATGACTCAGTAATGTATATTATAAATAAACTCGTTTTACTATGACTTACCGCAAAGCATCCTTAGCCTTCTGGAGAAACAAAACATTAATAGCTTCAGTTTTTACGCAACCAGACGCATTCTCGTCGAAAGATTTGGTTTTACCATCCACACTAATGGTCAGAACCCTAAAATAAAATTGTTCAGCATAAGAAAAAGCTTACCATACAATTATGGCTCCTTTTCTGCCTAGATTTCGATTCGATCTAGGATCAAGAATCAGACTTGTCCCTAGAACGGGTGGTGGAATAAATAGCCTTAGCTTGATCGTTAACGTGAACAAAATGGAACCTTGTAGGCTGGCTTGAGGGAAAGAGCCGGCTTGAGGTGGCCATTTTTTTATACAAGAGGGGGCAACAAATATGCAGCTCATGTGATGGTAAATGTCGACCACCGCCCATTTCTTTTAAAAAATTGCCCATGAACAAATGTAACACAAAGAGAATTGCAGATGCATTGCCGGCCTATTAAAAAGCATAGGCTCATTTCTTGAAGGTCTCTTAGTCGTATCGGTTCGGAAAAATCGCTGGTGGTAGACGATTCCACAACGAAGTTGCGTGAGGAGGAAAACTTCTTGTAAATCGCACAGTTGTTACTTGGTAGAAGTCATGCTCCAGCTATATTATTACTATAGTTGTAACACGAATGGTTCGGCTCGATCGGAGTAGGACCACACTCTCACAGAATACCAGCATAAAATAGCAGCTTAATGCTGATGAGTTGTGAGATTATAAAACTGGAAACCCTTTTTATTGGAAAAGAAGCATTCTATCTTAGTCCTCACGGCTGACAACGCATCTGCATTTTAATTCGCAAACAAAGATAGATGTAGATGTCTATGGGCCGCAGCAACCACTTACCTTCAGTTAGACTTTGTGCTCGTTTGTCATCCATAGTCTATAAAAAAAACCAGTGGTGTATTCTCAAACATCCAGATGGTATGGATGGTATTACGAGTTACGTCGCGATGTGCGATGGTGAAATTCAGCAGATGGAATTGGTCCGAACAATTCCTTAGAGCACCCCCCGTAGTAGATGTGAGAGAAAACGCAAACAGATGCAACATCTCTTCGCAGTGCCAGTAAATCAAGCCGATCAGAAAGAGTTTGTCCGCCGACGATTTGAACCGTTCTGCACTGGATGCGATCAAATGGAAAGAGTTGGCACTGGCGTATCCCGGCCCAGAGATGGGAACAGTATTCCGTGTGAGGCCGACCCTGCGCCTTGTAAAGTTGCAGGCGGTGTGCCGGCATGATACAATTTTTTTTATAGGAAAGGGGACGAACGAGCATACGGCTCACCTGATGGTAAGTGACTCCCACCGCCCATGAACAACCGCAACACCAGGGGAACCAGGGGAATTGCAGATAAGTAGCCGGCCTTTAAATATTGTCTGCTGAGAACGCCACGCTTTTTAAAGGTCAATTTGAGCTTCTCTTCCATGGCGCCACCACACGTTATTCTATATGTCAACGACGAGGATTCCAATACCGGCTAAAGTAACAAAAGGTAGTGCCATGAAAATGGGAAGATACGACAAAATTGTTCATTTTATCGGTAAACGCGCAAACTTGTGTCTTCTAGGGTTTGAACTGGACTAGATTTAGTTGCCTCCAATCCGAAACTGTTCAACAAAGTTCAACTTCAGACACAAGTTTGTTCTGGTATTCGGTGACATTTTCCCGAGAAATATTGGCACGGCTGGTATATAAAGCATCATCAGTGCTGTCATCCGCATAGCAATGAATGTTACATATTATTGATATGCAGAAGAAACAGCGTAGGTGATAGCATACAACCTTGTGGAACACCAGCGTTAAAATACTTGTAATCGAAGTATGCACCATCTACTACGACCTCGATGCTCTGATCTGCAAGAAAACTGGTGATTCTATTGCACCATTCCTCGGGAAGCTCATGGAAAGGAAGCTTCAGAAGAAGCACTTTGTGCCCAACCCAATTGAAGGCTTCGTTATGCCCAAACTAACCGTCAAGGCCTACTTGGACTCTACTGCCTCAATCCATCTATGAGTCAGATAGACCAGAAGATCACCAGCTTATCCACCCCACGAAAACCGTATATTGGTGGTCACTAATCAGCTGGTGATTCTCAAGGTAACTCATGAGCTAACAGTTTATAACGGAATCAATTATTTTGAAGAACAAGGAGGTGATGGATATATGCCTTAAGTTAAACGTATCTCCGGGAGCGGTCGCCTGTTTTAGGGATCGGGTGAACCAAAGCTTTCCATGGATTCAAGACTACACCAAGGTAGTAGAAGTACTAGAAAAGACGTGTTAAAACCAGTGCCAACTCCGGAGCACACGTCTTCAGCACAATAGCAGGGACTCCATCAGACCCGCTCGTCTTGTTGATGTCCAGAGAGAAGAGGACTTTACGCACCAAGATATTATAGAGGAGGGTGAATACGTTTAGGTGGAGTACATTGATTGCGGTATCCTTTCACAGATCCGCAAGTCCGAAAAGTCCGAAAGTTTTCCCGTGGCCCAAACATTATGCGATAGATATGGAATACCATAATGTTTAATTCGGTGCGGGTTCGAAACAACCAATCATTGGCCCTGTGAAGCAGTTTTGGGTAGGCATTTCTTCATGAAAAAGGAAAACCAAACTTTACTCATTTTTCATGTAAAGCAACCTTGTAAAGTCACTGGTACTGTGGTTGTCTTGTTTATTACTGAAATCTTATCATAGCAGAGGGTAATGATCTTAATTTCCTCGACTTTATTAAGTTAATTCAATTATAATTACCTTCCATAATGCACCGATAATTGAGGATGCAAACAAATATTTCCACCGGCAACAATAGCTGCCTCACACTCTCCACGTGTCATCGCGAGGTAAGCTTGTTCTATAGCCGCAATAGAGCTGCAGCAAGACGAGTCGATAGTAATCGATGGCCCCTTGACATTCAGCCAGTAGGATATGCGATTTGCGAACATTGATTTACTGCATCTGAAATCATTAAATACCTTCCTTATTTTATAAGAAGTAATTGGGTCAAGTTTGAACCTCTCGGTCAAAGTCAACATTAAATTGAGATGTGATTGATGTGTTTCTGATTGTTGTGAAGCGCCTGCGACCGTACTACTAGCAATTTACCATCACGGAATGTGTTGTTTGATGAATAATCGTAGTGCATTATTTTTTTTATTTTACCTACCATATTATGTATTTAGATTTAGATTTCTTTGTAACTGTAATGGTGGCCACACACGGTCAGATAAACAGATCAGTTTAACTGACGTACATCCAAAAACTGACCGTGAATGTGAAATCTTAACACTTTAACAGCCGACCGTTATAAAGGTGGCCGTTCCTGGTACGCCGGTGATTTTTGCCGATATTCTATGACTCATAAAATAAAAACTATTTGTGATATGTATATTATTCTTCTTTTATATGTACTATTGTTCTTTATATTTTAAAGGAAGAAGTAAAAAACATTAAAAATAATGAAAAATATTTATGAAAAAAAATTAACAAAAGAGGTCTACAAGCGAAAAAAAAAAAACTCCAACATAAACATTCTTACATACTTGAGCTAACTAAAGAACGTAATTTTTTTGTGTGTGGAACATTTTGAAGCAGGGATAGTAGCACAAAGGAACATTGCAGTCTGGGCAGTAATAAATGGTCTCTTTGCGCCCCCTTTTTCCGGTTTCTTTTTTTGAAATGTCGGCACACACTTTGCAAACTCGTGCGACTTTCTCCTTTTTTTCCGAGCTTGGAATCCTCTCTATGAAGTGCCTACCGACGAGCCTCGTGCTTGTCCCGACAGCATGTGGACCATGGGAGGGTCCTGCTTCAGCATCTGATGCAGTTTCCACCAGTTGTTCCCCAGAGTCCATCAGAAACTGCGAGAATCGCAGGCGGCGTCGTTGTTCTCTGGATTTATTGTACAAAATGTAAGCGTTTACCAGAGAACGCGCTACTAAATTAAAAAACATTTTTTTTCCACCATTTCATACTTTTCCTATTCAACGAATAATAGGATACATATTGGTCATTGAGATCTACGCCAATTTTGTAGTGGTTATAGTCGAGGATGCAGTCTGGTTTCACCTTTTTGGTTACGCCCACACCTTTGGCTTTTGTATCCACCTCTGTCCAGCTAGCTCCGTGTTTCGTCGTGAGCATAAGTACATCACGCTTATCTTTCCATTTACAGGCAGTTAGATTGCCGCGGTGACAAAAAGCCATTTCAGCTTTTTCCAACGGTTGTTGTCGCCAAACCTGTGGCAGACCACGACGATTCGCCATCACTGTGCCTACAGTGCGAGTTTCTTTCAGCCAAAGCAAGTCCGCAATTGTCGGACTCGTAAAAAAACGATCCATATAAATGGTGTGCCATTTACCAAAATATGGTTCACTCAATTCAGCGATAATAGTCTCGACAGATTTTGAGTCGCCAACATAGGGAACCATGCGTAGTATGTAGCCCGTTTCCGCGTCACATAGCATGTAGACTTTCATACCGTATTTATCGGGCTTATCTTTATTGTAAACTCTGAAGTGCACTCGACCCCTAAATCCACAAGTGCCCTCATCAATCGTCAAGTTTTCATTGGGATAAAAACTGTTCTCACACAAAAAACACAGTTCATCGAAATACGGTCTGAGTTTGAAAAAAGCATCGTATTCTGGATCATTACGTGGTTTATAATTTGAGTTGTCGTTCAAATGAAGACAGCTGTAAATAGCTCTGAATCGGTTCCTATTCATGTGCTTTCTGGCGAATGAAGTTTCTATTATTTCACGAGTTGACCAGTAAGAATCAAAACTTTCTTTTTGAACGAGTGTCATATGAATCACTACGGAAAAAAATGTTTTCAGTTCCTGTTTCGTGACTGGTTTCCATTGATAAAGCATAGTGCCAGGTTTCAGGATACCTTGTCGCGTTTGTTTAGCCTTCATTTGAGCTGCATAACGATTTGTTTCAGTCTTGAGCAATTTCCAAAAAGAATCAGGAAAAAAAATTGAGAAACAATCGAACAGTGACGAATTTTCATCAATCGGGGCTAATACGCGAGATATTTCTTGAAATACTGGATTTTCCGGCGGCTGCTGCACTGCTTCGTATGACCATCCATTAGCTTCATCCATTTCCCTGATAGAAGTTGATGCATGTCTGCCGCTGCTGCAGCGGGTAGTCGAGCGCGCCCCTGACCGAACGCGTCCGCCGCGCGATCTCGTTCTGCCTCGAAGTGTAGGTCTCGAGCGACCTCGACTTCGACCCTGTTCTGGTTCAGATACGTTCTCTGACATGTCAGCATCATCATTTTCATGATCTTGGACCGAAACCACCTCATGTAAGTCTTGAATTACCTCTGGAGAGAGAAAACACCAATAAAAATCTAGACTTCGCAAAAAAGGTATATTCGAATAAAAATACAATAATAAAATACAATAATTTACCTTCAATTTGAATTTCCGGGTCTTCCTCAATGTCTGAGTCAACATCATTTACCAAAACATCAAAAATTTCTTTAGAATCGAGACGCCAACTACGTCGAGCGGAAGCCATTTCGCGCCAAAATGCAAGGACGTGCTCTCACGTTGGTGGCGTGGGAGCACTGGCGACGCGCGCTGAAAGATTGCTTGTCCTGCCTCCACCCCGCACCTCCCGTCGGTGATACATACATGTGGGTGTAGCTAAAGAGTCATTCTACACCGGGGTTATACGCCAATCACGCACCGGGAACGTAATTTTTAAACAGACGATAGGAAAGTCAAACCCGTACGGAGTACGTGATCGGCGTCCCGAGTTGATCGACACTGCCCGTACTCAGTACGTGTACGGCTGTTAAAGTGTTAAGTTGAAATTTTTAATTGAAGGCAACACACGTATTTTTTCGAGCGTGCTGTCAGTTAATCCACTCAGTTGAACTGACGTACATCCAAAAACTGATCGTGAATGTAAAATATTAAGTTAAAATTTTTAACTGACGGCAACCCACGTTTTTTTCCGGTAAGCACGGTGTTTCAATTATTTTATATTAAACATGTGACAGAATTTATGACCTGACTAGGTAGTTCTTAGTAAAGTAATTAATAAAAAGTATAACCTAACATTTTCATACATTTATTATTTAATTTGCTTAATAAATATATTAAATTATAAACTGTGTGAATCATTTTTAAGCAATAAGCATCAATATATCGCTTATGTTTGCCATATATAAAACTCCGATATTAATATATTTATAATTATCGATATATTGAAAATCCGATATTTTAAAAATATCAACAGCCCTAGTTTGAACTGATCAGTTGGAATGATCAGTTGAACTGACCGTGAGTATCGTCGAAATTTTTTTGGAATAAATCCGTTTGAAATGATCAGTTGAATTGATGTCAGTTTAACTGACCGTGAGTGGGGACCATAAGGCGTCAACCGAATTACATGTTTTTAAAGTTTGAAGCCGTGCTCCTAATTTTTCTCCTGAGCTATCTTTCTCTAACACTAATACGGAATGGTAAACCTTTTTTCTTACAATTTAGCTTATTAAAAGTCTACTACATAGGCCTCCCTCATAGATTACCTGGACGATATTAGCCATAGTTCACACGCTTTACAGGCGGGTTGGCAACCGCATTTTTTTATTTTTTAGTTATTATTAGGAAGAATTTGTTGCCCATCTCCTGATTTGTTTCCCTCTGTCGTCTTTTATGATACCCCGGATCGCCACTACATGGTTTCGTGTACAGTAAAAAAGATCTTCGGTTCTCTACATTCATCATAAAAAAACATAGAGGCATTAAGCTGCTATTTCACGCTGATATCCTGAGAGCGCATGATCTTTCTAGGGATGTAGTTGAAGATGGTAAAACGCGCTGACTTAGCTAAACAAAAGCACACATTGAAGTCGGATGGAAATAGAGATGTTGACAACTTATTCAATTCCATTGGTTAATACGGTGTATGGTAGTACAAGCACAATGCTCACTGCACAGTTGATTGCTTCCGATTCCTCAAAATTTGTCAATATAGTTGGATAGTGGAAGTGGAAAAATATTAAATACTAGCAAGCCGCCTCGTGTGATTTCTGGATCTTAAACAACAGCACCACCTACCGGGTGCAATTGTGAATCTAAACCATCCAGAGACCCACACAAACACACAATAATTTCATCAAAATCGGTTTAGTTATTTTCGAGTTTTTGCGAGACTAATGGACATGAATTAATATTTTTATATAAAGATTATTAACACTTGTTTTTAAATTTAAATAGTTTTTTTATATGTCCTTAAATTTGGTAGCGGCGCAAGAAAATTCATCTCCTGTGTGCGTCATAGTCATAATCATAGGAAATTTTGCAAATGTTGGAAATGCTGGACAGAGTAATATGTTATGTGGAATATTCAAAGCAATATATTATGTATTATATTTCAAAAATAACTAAGCTCACCCAGCGATACCGAGCCCATTTGTAGAATGTGACTTGTAGACGCAAGTCTTCTCAGCTTCACCAAAACAAGTGCCTATGTACACTCCAACTTTTTTTCCTGACAAATGTTCCGGGTTCACACCTTAACAAAAATTGATAGCATGTTCAGAACACTGTTAACTCATGTAGTGTATGGTTAAATTCGATTTTGACAAATTTGATTATATTTCTATGTTTCTTTTTTCATTAAAATAAATTACTGTTATTTTTTCTGTTGTTGAATCCATTGTTCTTAGTCTAGTTACCAACTTTCTCGTTGGTCGTGTCGGATCACAATCCTATCGGTCTATAAGAGTCAGGGAATAGAGAGTGGAACCTGTACTTGCGCATACACTTGGGCAGCAGATACTTTTCTGCGCAGATGGCTAGCCTACGTTGAGAGGGGCAGCCATTAGCGAAATTCGGTCTGGAGAAAATTGTCCTTGGTAAGAGACAAAAAGCAAAAAAGTTATAAAGTAATGCAACCTACACTATACTGTTGTCGCAAATTCAAACTAATAAGGCGACAAAACTATTGTTGTACTAAATTATTGTTCATATAATCGCACTGTGTCGCGTCGAATTTCGAATTTAAAGTAAATAGCGCCTTATAACCAATGCAATTACACATCCTTTTTACATGCAATTTTTATTTAAAAAAATATAATCCTATTATTAACAAAAAACAATTTGACGAGCCTTAAGCTTAAATCCGCTGCTAGTTCACTGCTAAGTAGATAAATCATTTAGCATCTTACGTATCTTTTTTCAATAAACGTCAATACGATGTAATTCCGTAAGTCTAATACTTTATTTTGTATATTCAAGATTATTCAATACATATAGTCCCCATCGCTTAAAAAAAGCCAGTTAACATACCCGCATCGTATATCGCTTGGTATGCTTGTTCAAGAACCTTGCGAGCTATCGGGTCCATTGACTGTCCCATACGATAGTGAACCATGAAGAACTGGGCATCAAACAGGTTCAAATCTGGTATTCGGCCAGCATATTGTACGACTTCAAGATGATTGTAGTTCCACCGTGGATTGATTGAAACAGGATTTTTCTGGACAAAATTGGGAGAAATTTTAAAACATCTGTCACGTAAACTTAAATCAATTATAGTCTGATATATCAACATTTAAAATATCTAAATAAACAATTCAAAATCGTTTTTAGTTTCATATTTCTGAATTATTAAATTTATACATATAATAAATCTGTAGAAAAGTCGTGTCTGAATTCTAATATATTCTTTTAAAAAACAAGACCAGGGGACTAGATAGAGGGTTCTGAAGCCAAATTAGAGGTTTCTAGAATTATCTAGTCTGTCTGTCTGTGTATTCCAGATTCACGCAAAAACGATTGAACTAATTTACGTGAAATTTTATATGTAGGTAGTCAGTAACCTGGGACAACTTATAGGCTATATTTTATCCGATTACGGAACTTAAAAAAATGAAGGTTAAGTATTTTATATCCTTTAGATGTTAATTTTCTATTATATCTTATTAATAGGCGGGAGGACGGGTGTTTTTCAAATAAATACCATATTTGTAAATAAAGTTTAAAATATAGTTATAACCTTCGTAAAATAATTTGAAACTACACCGATTTGGTTATGAAAACACCGTCTATCTATCATCAAATGAAAATATTTTGCCTTAAGTTACTAATAAATGAAATAATATAAATAACTTACATTTATATGATTAAATGATTAGATTTTTAAAATTATTAAAAAAGTCTAACGTTTATGTAGTTTTTAGTTTGTGTTTTAGTTATTTTATTTTAAAAGTGTAATAATTTCAATAGATAATAATGACGTATATCAAAAATATGAAAATTGATAAGGTTCATATTTATTTCAATTACTAATATATATCTAAAGTGCTTAAAACTGGTCTGTCTGTAATTGTTGAAAAATTTTCATTATCATTATAGTTTTGCTAAAGATATTTTTATATATGTCGTGGCCAGATCGTAGAATCAATCATATATCATAAATTAGTCTATCCTTTCGTGAAATGGTGTGTTCGTTTCATGATATTTAACACTATTTGTTGACCATGTCATGATGTAGCTTGACCAAATAAATGAATAGAAATCATTTGGAGATATTAATAACTAAACACAACGTTGCTATTTCATAATATGATCAAATGACAATATCATTAAATCGTTTTTCACCGCTAGCGGCGCTGATAGCGTATTTTTTAAGAGAAACAAAACTTTCAAGCTGATATAATAAATAAATGTTCGCTTCTATTGCTGACACTACTAGATGGAATGGTTTTGACTTTCATTATTTTATTTAATATTACTTCTAAATAAACTTAAATGCCAAGTAATTGATAAAATGAAATAATACAATGCTATTGAATATACAGTATAAATAATTGAATCATTTACATTACATTCATCCCGCGTTGGAATCAGCGCAGCAACACTTTTTTAGCCAAAAACTCTGCGGCCTGTGCCCAGTAGTAACATGTATGTAAGCTGCTACTTTTTTACTTTTCATGGGACAGTATATGCAGTTTTTATTTCATTCGTGTTTTCGGGTGTTACTTTTTGTGTTCACTCTATCGTAAATATTAAGGGTTGCGAAGATGAATAGAACTCATTATCGTCAGCCTATCAAAAGTCCACTGAAGTGAACATAGGCCTCCCCCATAAATTGTCAAGTAGCTGGATACGGGAGGGGCGGGACAACTGAGTTCTTTGACGATCTTATGTCATAATTAAAATAGAAAAGAATAAATGCAGTAATAGTTTCAATTTAATTTTATTAATGATGGGATCGTTAGCAAATGGTAGCATTTAGCCATCTTCCCTATTAAAATTAGGATATTTTTAATTTCAATAGCCTGGCGAATCAGATAGGATTCGGTATTCTAATGCAAGGATTTGTTGTCTATCAGATCCGATATAATGGTTGGGACGATAGTATACATATTGACATACTTTAGACTTCCCTGAGCTTCGGTGCTTCCCATCAACGATATGTTCTTTTACTCGGATCTTTTATCCAAGATGCGCTAAAAAACCCGTAACATTAGTTTTAATCCATGTGTAGAATTCATTATTGTAAAACTGTATTTATGAAATTTTCAAGTCTACTTGTGGTAAAAAAAAATATCTTCATCTATTTTATGGTGCCAATCAATATTTTTCTATAGGAGAAGGGGCAAACGAGCATGCGGCTCACCTGATGGTAAGTGACTACCGCCGCCCATGAACAACTGCAACACCAGGGAGGGAATTGCAGATGCGTTGCCGGCCTTTTAAAAAGGAGTACGCTCTTTTCTTGAAAGTCCCTAAGTCGTATCGGTCCGGAAAAATCGCTGATGGTAATCGATTCCACAACGAAGTCGTGCGAAGAAGAAAACATCTTCTAAATCGCACAGTGGTGGACCGCCAATCATCCAGATGGTGTGGATGGTATCGGGAGTTCTGCCACGATGTGCGTTCGTGAAATTTGGCGGCTGGGATTAATCCGAACAATTCCTCAGAGCACTCCCCATGGTAGATTCGAAAGAAAATGCAAAGGGATGCAACATCTCTTCGCAGTGCCAATGAATCGAGCCGATCGGAAAGGACTCGGTCGTCGATGATTCGAGCCGCTCTGCGCTGGATGCGGTCAAGTGGAAGGAGCTGGCACTGGAGAGCCCTGCCCAGAGATGGGAATATATTGAATAGGACCAATGATATCAATAAAATGTCTCAAATAAACATTATATTACTTTGTTAAAACTAAATAAACTTTAATTATGAAAAAATGTAAAGAGTAAAACTTAACCTTTATTATGGATACATTGGATGACACGCCCTATATAAAAAATAGTAGGTATTTCTAGACATTTTATATTCACGTGTTTCTGTTGCATGTTACCAATCATCTACGTCTAATAGTATTTTAGAACGAAAAAAAAGAGAGCTCAATAGATCGGCTTTCTCCTTTTCGGCATAGGTCAGTGAGTCGTCTTCTCTGTGCAGAGATGGAAGAGATGGCTGACAGAATTTCCCTTGGACAGCCTTGGCGAGAGACCAGAATGCACGGGTTCCCGAAGGAAGGCGAACTAGCTTCTCGCCAATTCTGCCGATGTGCTCAGACCTTGCCTTGGCAATGACGCTTTTGAAGGACCTAGAGTCGGAATTATACTTATTTTTGAGTGCGCTGGTGTTTACGTCCCGAGACGTTGATGCATCAGCCCAGGCCTGGTAGCACTCCTGCTTATAGCGTGATGCTATTTTACAGGAGCGACCAAACCATGGCCGGGATCTGCCTCCGATGGGCACCACAGAGTATGGAATAAAAAGTTCCATACCCTGAAGTACCACATCAGCAACAGAATCGGCAACAACGATGGGATCTTCTGGCGAGAAGCAAACCCGCCCCTAAGGGTAGAATGCAAAAAAAGACTGCATCCCGTCCCAATCAGCTGACCTATAGTGCCAAACACGGCGGCAAGCTGTAGATCGCAACAGCGATTGGAGCGTGAGTGGCACCGTACTCCGGATCAGACAATGGTCCGAAGAGCCCAGAGGGGCATCGACGAAGACCTGTTATCCGTCCGGATGAGAGGTCAGCAGGAGGTCCAACAGGGAAGGTACATGGTCTTCCACATCTGGGATCCGCGTAGGCAAGGTAACCAGTTGTGTTAGACCATATGCCAAAGCAAAGTCATAGACAGATCTACCCGCATGATCGGTTAAACGAGAACCAAGCCATTCAGCGTGGTGGGCGCTGAAATTACCGAGTATCACGATCTCTGCGGATGGGACCTGTTGTAGCACGGAGTCTGCAGCCATTTGAGCGTGGTCGATGAGTCGGTCTGTGTCGGCATTACCGCTATGGGACCTATAGAGCCACCCGAAGACGCGGGGATGGTCGTCGCTGTCTACGCGCAGCCATAGGATGTACAGATCCGTACCTTCAAGACTGCCGAGGTGTCGAAAACAGATGTCCTCTCTGACGTATACGCAAACTCCAGCCCGGGGCACAAACGAGTGTTCTAATTTGTACCCCGGGTAGGAGAGATACAAAGAATCAGCCGGAGAGGACACCTGTGTCTCGCTTAGAAAGAGCAAGGCCGGCTTAGCTATCTCCAGATGGTAGTGGACGGCGTTAAGGTTTGAATGAAGTCCCCTGATATTGCAGAAATCCACGGTAAGCGTGGCAGGGGTTGCCTTTGTCTTCTTGCTCCGCTTGCCCCGAGCAGGTTTTGTCTTGAGCGGAATTTCGCCCCCCCCCCCCCAGAATACGCGGGGCAGCCTCAGCACCCACGCTCAGGAGTGGAGTAGTTCTGTCGTGGATGCTCAGCGAGGGATTCTCCAGGGGTGCTGGTACCCTCCTGGGGTAGTCTTTTATTTAATTCCACTACCATGTTGATGGGGGGGGGGGGGGGGATTAAGCCTCCGGCCACCTGCACTCACCAAGCGCAACGCAGAGGTAAACCTCTACTTCACGCTGGTATTCTGTGAGGTCGTGGTACAACCCCGGTTCGAGCTGACCCATCCGTGCGACAGCAAAAGCTACCGCTTGGCTCCTTTAATTTAATTTATTTTTATTTATATCATTTTTTGTTGTTACGTCAATAGAAATACAAATTCTAATTGAAAATTTTAACTGTCTAACTATTACGAATCATGAGATACAGTCCACTTACAGAAAGACGGACAAACGGTCGGTCGGACGGACGGACGGACGGACAGGCGGACGGACGGACAGCAAATGCTTAGTAATAGGGTACCGTTGGTTACCCTTTGGGTACGGAACCCAAAAAAAACCGGCCAAGTGCGAGTCGGACACGCGCACCGAGGGTTCCGAACAAATCCGTAGGTATATGAGTTTAAAATTATTAAAAATATTTTTATTATATGATGTAACTAAAAATGTATGCTTTTCGCAATTTTTCCTTTATCTGTGCTATAATACGTTGCTTCATGCCAAATTTTAAGATTCTCAGTTCACGGGAAGTACCCTGTAGGTTTTGACTTTTGATTCCCTTGCGAATATCGAAAATTTGCGGCATAAACGGCTATATCTTTTGATTGCGTTGGCATAGAAGTTTGATTTTTTCACAGCCCCAAGGGACAGTAAACTTGAGTATTTGATATAAATTTCAGCTTGATACCTTTACGCGTTCCTGAGAAAAAGGGTCTTGACAGACAGACAGACAGACGGACAACAAAGTGATCCTATAAGGGTTCCGTTTTTTCCTTTTGAGGTACGGAACCAAACAAATTTTAAACAAATTTTGAGGGAAATAGAGAGAGACAGAATAGATATTTTTAGAGACCTATTGTATTATATAATAACTTACCTTGTTATATAAAATGTCAGCAAGATCCTTTACATGGTTGGAATCAGGGAAGAGACCTGACATTCCGGAAATAACAATTCTTTCTCCGGATTTGAGGTATTCCTCCCTTTCATGCTGAGTTACAGTTAGCTCTTGAGGTGTAGGTACCATTTTTCTGTAATAATAGAGAATATTAATGATACACGAACTTTTCCATGAAGCCGTCGTCTTCAGGCGCTCGTCGTCAATACGGGAGCAACTTCGCTTCGATGCCCACTGGTACTAAAGATTTTTTTTCAGCTTAATTTATCTTAAGATTCTGGTAAGTAGTAAAGCCATGCTGCAGCTATCTAAGTTGTATAGTTGTAGCATGAATGGGTCTGCTCGACCGAGGGAGGACCACGCTCTCACAGAATACCAGCGTCAAATAGCAGTTTAATGCTGCTGTGTTTCGCATGGTGAGTGTAGAGAACCGGAGACCCTTTTAACTGGAAACGAGGCATACCATGTTAGTTCTCACGGGGTACAACGCATCTGCATCTTGATTCGTAATCGAGGATAGATGTAGATGTCTATGGGCCACAGCAACCACTTGTCATCAGGTGGGCTGTGTGTTCGCTTGTCACCTTTATTCTATAAAAAAAAGATAATGAAATGTATTTTAATACACAAAATGAGAGAAAGGTATATCCCAGCAGTGGACATGTTAGGCTATAACTATTTTTTAACATAATAGCCATGATTAAGTTATTAAATTTTAGTAATAATAATAATAATATTTATTTGCACAACATACAAAGTCCCTAAATAATAATACAAAATGTTTACTTATTCTACACAGCAGTATATCAGCTGACGCTTACAATAGGAACTATAAACGTCAAATAACCAATGTACAGCTTTTTTTCACAATGTAGATGCGTTGTCACCCGTGAGGCCTAAGATGGAATGCCTCATTTCCAGTAAAAAGGGCCTCCGGCCACCTGCACTCACCAAGCGAAACGCAGAGGTAAACCTCTACTTCACGCTGGTATTCTGTGAGGTCGTGGTACCACCCCAGTTCGAGCCGGCCCATCCGTGCGACAGCAAAAGCTGCCGCGTAGCTCTACCACTGTTAATAAGCTTCAAGATAGATAAAAAATATATGGGTAAATCCAATTGAGCATGCCTTCGCATTAAAAATAACGTATAGCATGATTATACGGAATTTTTTTAAAGTAGTTTAAATACATTTCGACGACACTATCGTCTTCGACACCCTCGAAAACCATGAAAATGACACCCATGATGAAAAAATTATATCTATTGCAGCTGCCGCCTTGAATTTACATTTCGACAGCACTATCGGTTTCAACACCCTCGAAAACCATGAAAATTTCTGATTTCACCCATGACAAAAAAAATTGATACTACTTACTTTTAGTACGTACTACTATTATTTATTCTGTGCGTTTAAAATATTGTAATAAAAAAATCTCTTATTATTATTATAATTAAGTATTTAAGAAAGGCTTCTGAAAGCGAGTGGAAGACCGGTACTTGAAGTCCTTCAGAAGCTCTTTAATTCCGTCCTCCATGGTGGCATTACACCGGAGGCGTGGAGCAGAAGTGCGGTGGTCTTGTTCTTCAAGAAAGGTGACAACGCTCTCTTGAAGAACTACAGACCGATTTCCCTTCTGAGCCGCGTCTACGTGCTGTTTTCGAGAGTCATTACGAATCGTCTCGCGCGCAGACTTGACGACTTCCAGCCTCCCGAACAAGCCGGTTTCCGAAAGGGCTTTAGCACCATAGACCACATACATACCCTTCGGCAAATTGTACAGAAGTCCGAAGAGTACAATTTGCCACTATGTCTGGCGTATGTGGACTATGAGAAAGCCTTTGATTCCGTCGAAATTTGGGCGGTGCTGCAGTCCCTTCAGCGGTGCCAAGTTGACTGTCAGTATATCGAAGTGCTGAAGTGTTTGTACAGTAGAGCTACGATGGCTATCCGAGTACAGAACCAGAGTACGAAACCTATCCAATTGCAGAGAGGTGTAAGACAGGGTGATGTTATATCCCCGAAACTCTTCACCGCTGCATTGGAAGACGTTTTCAAGCTTCTGGACTGGAAAGGATACGGTATTAACATCAATGGCGAGTACATCACTCACCTTCGATTTGCCGACGATATAGTTCTTATGGCAGAATCGCTGGAGGACCTAAGCACTATGCTCAATGTCCTCAATAGTGTCTCCCAACGGATACGTCTTAAGATGAACATGGACAAAACAAAGATTATGTTTAATGTCCATGTCACACCTATGCCGGTAGTTGTTGGGAGCACTAATCTCGAAGTTGTTGACGAGTAAGTTTACCTGGGACAAATAGTCCGACTAGGTAAGTCCAACTTCGACCGAGAGGTCAATCGACGGATTCAACTCGGCTGGGCAGCGTTCGGGAAGCTACGACACATCTTCTCGTCAGACATACCTCAAAACCTTAAAATGAAATTGTACAACCAGTGCGTGTTGCCAGTGATGACTTACGGAACTGAGACGTGGTCCTTCACTGCTGGCCGTATGAGGAAGCTCAAGGTCGCTCAGCGAGCTATGGAGAGGGCTATGCTCGGAGTTTCTCTGCGTGATAAACTCAGGAATGAGGATATCCGCAGTAGAACCAGAGTAACCGACGTAGCCCAACGGATTAGTAAGCTGAAGTGGCATTGGGCCGGCCATATAGCTCGAAGAACCAACAACCGATGGGGAAGAAAGGTTCTCGAGTGGCAGCCTCGTACCGGTAGGCGAAGTGTAGGGCGCCCCCCACGAGATGGAGTGACGACCTGGTAAGACATGCAGGAAGTCGATGGATGCAGGTGGCTCAGGACCGTGCATTGTGGCATTCTTTAGGGGAGGCCTATGTTCAGCAGTGGACTTGTGAAGGGCTGTAATGATGATAATAATGATTTAAGAAATTTGGTTATTCGAATATTGTGTATTTGTTCAGCGATCTTTTTGAGCCGCTTCAAACAACCGAAATAATGTCCACTCACGACGGCGACTGACGGCAAACTGATATATACAGTAATCTATGGCGAAGGCGAACTGAGTTAGTGAGTAAACTACTCTGTGGCTTGAGCTCACCATTTACAGAAATAATTTTATATAAGGCTACCAAATCAACCAAAATTTCGCCATTTTCAAGCCGAAAAAAATTAATTATAGCTAAACAAAACAAAATTATGATTTCTTATATTTACGCGAACACTACACATTTAAATAAAACTAATTTAACGGATTTTATCGCGTATATTAACTTATTTTATATTCCCGACGTTTCGAGCACTTTACAGCACCCATGGTCACGGGGGGGACTGAGGTGTATGACGTCCCAATGTCATAGTTAACCACGGCTAACTCCAGCTTAAAAATTATTAATTTTTGTTCCGATCCACGCAGTATGAACTTACAGTATCATGAAGTCTTGCAGTTGTATGCTTGGGTTGGGATTTAATTTTATTAATTATGGGATCCCAAGCAGATGGTAGCACCCAGCCATCTTCTCTATTGAAATTAGGATGTTTCTTGATTTCAATAGCCTCGCGAATCATCCTTGGAAGGAATCGGTGTTCTTTAGCGAGGATTTGTGGTCTATCAAATCTAATGTAGTGACGGGGGCGATCCTGTACGTGTTCACAGACTGCAGACTTCCCGGAGCGTCTATTCTATCTATAGTATATTCTATACATAGCTGATGTGAAGAATAGACGCTCCGGGAAGTCTGCAGTCTGTGAACACGTACAGACAAAATATTTTAGTTTTTTCTTGATTTACATACTAAACAGTAATTGTATTCTAAGTTTGAAGCTTCTATGTCTGCTAGAAGTGCCTTAGACTTTTGATGATCAGTCAGTCAGTGAGTGATAAAATTAAGAAACTTTGACTAGTTATAATTCCTAAATTACTAGCTCAAATCTAATGAAATTTGAAGCATATTGAGCTTACACAATGCCTACTTGGTTACTGAATTCTGGCTTTTAGTTTTATCCACAACAAAGTTATAGGGTTTCGAAAATGGCCTGAACTGCTTCGAGAAAAGGATGGTACGGACGTGTCGCTTTTTTGCTAGACTTGGCGTCTCCGGATATACTACGCGAACTAGTTCAGCGCCGAAATTTGATTTGTGTTCGAATCGGAATTGTTAATAGTAATTTTAACAGCCGTTTTATCTTCTATGTGGTCAGAGGTGAATGAAAATATTCTGAAATACCTTTATAAGTCTGAGAAAATAAAAAAAATTCGAGAAAGTAAAGTTAGTGAACTATTGCATGCTAAGCGCAAAGCGCGTGGGTATGTTCTACTAACGCCTAAAAATCAAAATTCCAACGTTTTGTCGTATGACATCGTATCTGTCTTCATAAATACCTTTGTAATCCCATATAAATATATAGGATTACAAAGTTACATTTGCAGTGAATGAATCATTGTACCTATATATGTATAATATAATGGAATAATAGGTGTAGATAGGTACCTAGATATAACTATCTACTAAAAGAAATGAGATGCCATCAAAAACATAACTTGTAAAAAAACCAAGTCTCAAAACTCAGTTCTTTTACCGTAAAAAGTTGTGAGATCCAAGTAATACCAAGTCGGTTAATTTATTCAGTTCCTACTTGAGGGTCCTTCTGTCTTTAGTTATTACGTAATTAGCAAACCTAACAACATCTTATAGTGACCATCACAATATTAAAAATCTATTTATGTTTTTTTTAAATAAATTGACTTGGCAATCGCACTAAACAATCTAATTTAATATAATATGTACTACTTGAGAGATACATTGTGTTTTCATGCGATGGCCAAGTCAATCTATTTATTTAAAATAAATAGATTTTTAGTATTGATGTTGTCACTATAAGATGTTGTTGGGTTAGCTAATTACGTAATAACTTAAGACAGAAGGACCCTTAATTAGGGACTGAATAAATTAACCGACTTGGTATTACACGGATCTCACAACTTTTTACGGTAGAAGAACTGAGTGGCGTGGGTTGTTTTTTTTTTACAAGTTATGTTTTTGATGGCATTAATTTTACTCGAGCACTTATCCCCTCATTATCTATTGTCGGCAATGTATTTAGGTTTAGACCTCTGGGGGTTTGCTGCAGCAGAATTTGTGGGTAGGCAATGTTAGAATTGGCGACTATACCAAAAGCGATCGGGAATACTGTTCACTGTAAGAACTAATTTTAAAACTATATTATTCTCTATTGGCATTATTCTCTTATTCTCTCTTGTTCTGGTATTGATCGTGTCAGTTCTGACTTGTTTTGCCTAGACGATAATCCTAGCATAGCTATGGCTATCGGGTCATACGAGTACTCTATCTGTTGCGCTGTAGTCAAGCTATTAATAAATTTAACATATATGGACCAAAATTACGCATTTTCGCAATACATAACACCGCAATACATTATAACGTAAAACGATAGGTGGCACTGTGGTCGGGATTCATTCCGTTACCCGACGTCATAAGTAACGCACGGTGTATTATGTCGCGCGCAACTACCTACACAATGGGTATAACTAAATGTTCGGCGTGTTATAAAAATATAACGAAAAAAGTTCTCGGAATAGGATGTACTAGGTGTGAGAACATTGTCCACGCAACCTATGAATGTGCGAAGTTATCTAACAAACAACTGGCGACTCTTCGTTACACTCCTGGACTCAACTGGAGCTGCGCCGAATGCTTATGCAAAGCGTCTCGTAGATCGTCAGCATTAGTTTCTATTGACGAATCTGAAAATGAGGAGGAAGAAACGGTGCCATCCCTTAGTAAGGACGTCAGCTCCAAATTCCGTCATCAGATAACATCAGAGGTGAAAATTTTTTTTAAGAAAGAGTTAGAAGACTTTTTTTTATAGGATAAGGGTGACTAACGAGCACACAGTCCACCTGATGGTAAGTGGTTACTGCGGCCCATAGACATCTACATCTATCCTCTATTACAAATCAAAATGTAGATGCGTTGTCACCCGTGAGGACTAAGATGGAATGCCTCATTTCCAGTAAAAAGGGCCCCCGGCCACCTGCACTCACCAAGCGAAACGCAGAGGTAAACCTCTACTTCACGCTGGTTTTCTGTGAGGTCGTGGTACCACCCCGGTTCGAGCCGGCCCATCCGTGCGACAGCAAAAGATGCCGCGTGGCTCTACCAGTGTTAAAAACTTCAAGATAGAATTCGAAGTATCGCTAAATTTCCTTGGTGAGCAAATATCGAGTATGGAAAAATGTCTCAAAAGTCAAAAATGCCGGGTTAAAGCGCTTGAAAACAAAAATAACGAACTTCTGAATAAAAATAAGAACCTGGAACTACGAGTGTCATGTATCGAGACCCAAATGCAGGAAATGGAACAAAAAGCACTTTCGCATTCCTTGAAAATATCAGGGCTACCTGAAGTGGCTTTGCAGAAACCTCCAGACACCATAAAACTAGTTACCACCAAGCTAAAGTTTGCATTCGAAGCCGTAAATTCCACGCGTAGCATGCCAATTCGTAAGGATCATCCGTGTTCTTTTCTAGTGGAATTAAAAACTACCGAATCCCGCGAATAATGGATTTCAGCGGCTAAGAAAGTGTCTCCCACAATTGGTGACGTTGTACCTAAGGCACTACAAAAAATGGCTAAGAATAGAATTTTTGTTCGTGAAGCACTCACTCCGCACAACAAAATGTTGCTGTATAATGCTAAGAAAAATTTGCGTTCAACATTTGAATTTATATGATGTAAAAATGGTAAAGTTTTTGTAAGGAAAACAATGGCAAGTAAAGTGCATCTGATTAGATTGATGTCTAAAATTGTAAAATTAACTAAATAAAGTGCCTTCCTACTCTTTTTAACTTGGTAGGTCTTTATTTAGTTAGGTACTTAATTAACTTCAATACCTAACGTATATATAATTAGTTGAAATACAATAATGATTTTACTAATACCTAATAATGATGGATAATACTAATATTATGTACTCATCTGAAATAACTGAATACTTTGACTGTTTAAATTGTAATAATTTTATCAAAAACCTTCCATATTGTCACATTAACCTATTATGTATACATGTTAATATACGTTCCATGATCAAAAATTACCCTAAATTGTTGCATCAATAGAAATAAGTTTACATCCATTTGACGTAATAATATTGACCGAAGTAGCTATAGCACAGAAAATTTGTCATTCGTATAATATTCCCGGCTATAAAATGTACTCACAACTTCGTAAAAATAGAAAAGGCGGAGGTATAATTGTTTATGTAAGAAACTATTTAAAATTCACGCAGTTAGTCTATAGCTCACATACATTCGAGTCGATGATAGATTCTATTATAACATCGTGTAATAAAGTACTAATCGCCTTGTGTGCTATCTATAGACCTCCCTCCTATAATAAACAACTGTTTATAAATGAAATGACAATATTATTAAATAACTTACAGCATTTTGTTAATGTTGTAGTCGCTGGAGATGTGAACATAGACCTAAAATTATCATCAAATATTAGGGATTAGTATCACCGATTATACACGTATTGAAAGAAGATTAAGCTTAAATACACAATCTAGCATTGATCACATCTTTGTGCGCTCCCACACAACAGATCCTTGCACGGCCACGGTCGATACTATATTGGCGGATCATCGCTTGACCATGGTTGCATTATGCGTTATTCATGAGTGAAAAAACAATATCGCAAGTAAACAAATACCTATATACGACCCTGTAATATAAGGCGAGCAATTATATACCGCGGAATGGTCTCATATTGATGAGATGCAATTACCGCAGCAAATCTACACTTTCAAAAAAGATACTTTTAGTAATGCATATTCGAGGGCAATGAGAACAATTAATAATAACTCAGAATTGTATCGACAGGCGCCATAGATTAATAAAAAAATAATTAATTTAAGTGATAAACGTGATGAGCTATTTAATAAATGGAAGAAAGTCCAGAATAACATAGTATTAAGATTAAAATGCAATAGGAAAAGAAATGAGGTAAACAAGGTAACTAAATATTACAGAAATTCTTATTATAAAAATAAAATAATTAAAAACTTTGCTAATGCAAGAAAATTATGGCAAGTTTTGAATGATATCGCTGGTAGGATTGTAAAATCAATAGATGATATTTATTGATATTTAATGCTTTTAATTCATTAAATCTTTTACCAAAATGTATTGCAGACAATTTTGCGAATAATTTTTTACTCTGCCGTGAAAGATATTTTGCCAAACTGCTACCACTATATATTAAAATATGTTCAAAAAATTTACCAGCAAATGTAAATAATTATAGTATGTACTTTAAGAGGGCAACGCCAGATAGTTTAAATAAATAAATTAATAAGTTAAGTACTGATAAAGCCCCAGGTTTTGATTGCATTAGAATGAGAGATATCAAGAGCATTGCCAACATAATTGCCACTTAACAGTGGTAGATCCAGGCGGCAGCTTGTGCTGTCGCACGGATGGGCCGGCTCGAACCGGGGTGGTACCACGACCTCACAGAATAGCAGCGTGAAGTAGAGGTTTAGCGCAGAGGCGTTTCGCTTTGTGAGTGCAGGTGGCGGGAGGCCCTTTTTACTGGAAATGAGGCATTCCATCCTAGTCCTCACGGGTGAAAACGCATCTGCATTTTGACTTGTAATAGAGGATAGATGTAGATGTCTATGGGCCGCAGCAAACATTTACCATCAGGTGGACTGTGTGCTCGTTTTTCACCCGTAGCCTATAAAAAAAAATTTTTCGGAACCCTTAGCTAAATTTATAAATACGTTAAAACAGGGACATATCCAGATGAACTTAAGGTGGGATGTGTTAGACCAGTCCATAAAGAGGTAAGTTTGATGACACAAATAATTATAGACTAATTACTTTAACATCATCAATAGATAAAATAGCGGATAAATATATCTGTAATCAAATACATGAGTTTTATCAAAAAAGTATTATTTTATGCTCTAGCCAATTCGCTTTCAGACCTGGTAAGAACACTGCAATGCTATTATCGGAATTCACAGATCAAGTTAATTCATGGATGAATCAAAAACTACATGTTCTGGACCTATTTATTGATTTTTCTTGCGCCTTTGATACATTAGATCATAATAAGCTGATTAGGAAATTAGAAAATACAGGTATTCGTGGACCTCTTTTCAATTGGTGTAAAAACTATCTGACCAATAGAAGCTACCGTGTTAAAATTTGTGAAAACTACAGCACATCAGTCAAAGTAACAGAAGACACAGCTCAAGGTCCCGTACTTGGACCATTGCACTTTATAGCTTTGTCAATGACATGAATAAGATCTTTAGGTATTGTACTAACTATCAATATGCTGATGATACGTGTATGCTTGTGGCTACTAAGGATGTCAATGACGCCTTGCATTTGTTACAGGATGATTTTTATTCATTAAATAAATGGTGCCATGACAGCGGTTTGATATTAAATTCTCAAAAGACGAAATTAGTCTATATACACTCGCATAGCATATTAAAACATAAAATCATTGCGCATAATCATAATTGCCTTCACTAACCCCAACTTAATTGTAAGTGTTCCACGATTGAATTAGATACATCGCATACATATTGAGGCTTAGTAGTAGACCATGAGTTCAATTGGCACGAGCATATAAAGCATGTATGTGATAAGCTTAGAGCATTTTTGGCGAATATGTTTATAATTAGAAAGCGATCAAACTTTCGAGTCGAAATGATGCTTTATAACGCTCTTGCTGATTCAGTCATAACTTATGGACTAAGTAGCTACGGACGAACAGACAAATCACATCTACAGTATATTTATCAACTACAACTTAGGATTTTAAAAGCGATTGTACCTATAAAAATTAAAGTTCAGGCATAAATAAATGAAAACTTTATATTTAAACACTGCAAGGTACTCACTAGCCTCGATAAAGTTCAATATCAATTGTTAAAAGAACAATTCTTTAATTTAGGTATACAACGTACTGTCTCAAACAAAATTCAGACCCGCAAAGTAACTCAAAAAAAATTATAACAATACCAACCAAAAATAAATATGGTGAGCGCACCAGCGCATACATAATACCTTGCTTAATAAATGGTCTGGATAACAAATTTAGAAGTGAACTTAATGAAGTTAACATAAAATATAAATTGAAATGTTATTTCCTTAAAAAATATTAGTTGTTATCCCTATTTTTGTAAATGTTTTTCGCTGTGCCGCATAGCAATATTGTAACAATTTTTATCTAATAATAAATTTAAAAAAAAAGATATCGACAGACTTAATAGTAACACTGTAAAACAAATACAGAATGAACATATTACCGACTCATTGAGAAGAACTTTTGAAACAGACAGACTCGCTGACAGATAAAGAGGTAATCTCGAATTTCGGCTTACTAATTAATGATACTCGAAAAGTGATATGTTTAGCACACAAGCGATGCGACAGATGCACTGCGTGAAAGTCAACTAAATTCCTTTTTATATGTTCCATTGTGATTACAATGTTATGCGTCGAACAATACATTTATTCCAATTATTATTTTCGTTCACTTCTAAAATATGTGCATCAATCAATTTACACACAATAGTTCTTCTTACATATTTATAAATATATAAATATTAAATAGCATCGATTATTTATAATATTAATGAGAAGCTCTGACCATCAAAAAATATTAACGATACACAACCCCAGTAATGTACTGGTTTTACTGCGCATGCACACATTCGTAAGGGTCGATCGGTAGGCAATACAATTTTTGCCCATAAGTCCACCTGATAGTAAGTGGTTGCTGTGGCCCATAGACATCTACATCTATCCTCGTTTGCTAATCAAAAATCAGACGCATTGTCACTCGTGAGGACTAAGATGGAATGCCTCTTATCCAGTAAAAAGGGTCTCCAGTTCTCTACACTCACCATACGAAACAGAGCAGTGTTAAGCTGCTATTTTACGATGGTATTCTGTGAGAGCGTAGTTTTTCCCCGGTCGAGCCGACCCATTCTTGCTACAACTATAATACTAATATATCTGCAGCATGACTCTACCACGTATTAAAATATCATATTAAATTTGAGATAATTTTAAATAAAAGTAGATGCTTTATTTACTCGTATTTTCAAAAACTGCATTAACGGTATATTAATGATAAGTACATATTTACGATTAAAAGTAAATATTCCAAATGATAAAGCAATCGCTGCCAAAACCAAAAGTGGGCGATATTGTCTTGATAATAGATCATTCCTTACCACGCAATACATGCACACGAGGCAATATCTACAGGACTTTACCAGGAAAACGGTAACGGTCACATTAGGGTGGTTGACGTTATTACTAACACAGGTATCTTGAGAAGACCTACATCCAGATTAATAGTCCTGGTACCCGCGACGCCTCTCAAATGATTGTGCTGATACACAGGGGGCAGATTATTGGCGACGCGCTTCAAAAATTTATTTTAATAATTTCCATTTCATAAAAAATAAGTAATTTCACACTTATAAATATTCACTTTTAAATGTATAAAAACATTCCAAATAATAAATCAATCTATGTTAAAAGTAAGTAGATTCAATATAATGATAAGCACATACGATTATCGAGCGAAAGTTCAGGGTTCGATTCCCCAGTCTAGAGTTAATTCCACAAAAGTTTGTTAGATTAACTTAGAGTCATGTGTGTAGTAATCGGCTATGTAATACGAATAAAAGCCTTATATTAAATTAGATACTTATTTTAGTAAAAGATATGTTTTGTTCTTGTGATAAGAGCTAAGTTACATAATAACTAGATCAGAATAGATATTATGTAAATAAATAATGTTTATAATGAACAGAGATAGCTGTAATTAAGACAAAGAAAGCACTAGCCTCTTTTTTTGCGCCCAATGGAAAAGGCTACCCTCCCGAAAGCGAGGAAGGGAGGTGGTGAATGCTCAAAGCATGCCACAACAGCCGGCTGTCGCGGTTATGTGGGACTCACTGCGACTATCCTAACCTAAGTGCCTACCCACTAAACACCACCTGTGAGACTGGCATTGGCTTTTGTGGCCTTTCTGCCGAATCGGAAGCGACCCTCTTTAGGGAAAAGGGAGTGCAGGTGGCGAGGAGCCGCTGAGATGGGAGCTTAACTAAGGCAAATTAAGGGCGGGGAGAAGATGCGGCCCGAGCCGCCAGGAGGCGGTTTAGGTCCATGTTTGGGAGGTCCGTGAGAGAGTTTCTCAGTCTTCGGACTCGATAGCTAGAGGGAAGTGGGGCTGCATAGGAAGTTGCTTCCCGAATGAAATGATTAGAATGAGACTCTGAGGCTTTGAAGAAGTTCTCAGAGAGTGTTTTTAGAAATTCCTGGACTGTGGGAATTCTAAGTCTCGATGGAGGTCGGCGTTACGGACGTACCAGGGTGCGTTCGTAGCCACACGACAGAAGTGGTTTTGAACTATTTGGAGTTCATAACGATTTCTTATATTAACGCGAACACTACACATTTAAATAAAACTAATTTTACGGATTTTATCGCGTATATTAACTTATTTTATATTCCCAATGTTTCGGGCACTTTACAGCACCCATGGTCACCGGACTGAGGTGTCATGTCATAGTTAACCACGGCTACCTCCAGATTAAAAATTATTAATTTTTGTTCCGATCTATGCAGTATGAACTAACAGTTTCATGAAGTCTTGCAGTTGTATGCTTGGGGTATGGATTTTATTGATTGGATATGGATTGGGATCGGACCATAGTTAGTTAGTCAAGCAAGTTTTGCACGACAATAAGCTTCTGGTCCCGCGCCCTACGTTACAGTGACCGAGTGAAGCCGGCCACAGTTGAGCGAGTGCCTGCTGTACTGCCATATGTCAGAGGTATCACTGACAAAATTGGCTAGATCTTGAAGCGTGCTTCCATTAAAACATACTTCAAGCCGCCGAAGAAGATAAGTTGGTTTTTACCATCAGTCAAGTGTAATATTCCTCTGCAAGATGCAGGAGTGTACAAGCTTGATTGTAAATGTGGTCTCTCTTATATAGAACAAACTAAAAGATCCATAAAAACCCGCGTTAAAGAACACATAGCTGATGTAAAGAATTGACGCTCCAGGAAGTCTGCAATCTGTGAACACGTACAGGATCGCCTCCGTCACTACATTAGATTTTATAGACCACAAATCCTCGCTAAGGAACACCGATTCCTTCCAAGGATGATTCGCGAGGCTATTGAAATCAAAAAACATCCCAATTTCAATAGAGAAGATGACTGGGTGCTACTATCTGCTTGGTATCCCATAATTAATATAAATAAATCCCAACCCAAGCATACAACTGCAAGACGTCATGATACTGTAAGTTCACACTGCGTAGATCGGAACAAAAATTAATAGTTTTTAATCTGGAGGTAGCCGTGGTTAACTATGACATTGGGACGTCACATACCTCAGTCCCCCCCGTGACCATGGGTGCTGAAAAGTGCTCGAAATATTGGGAATATAAAATAAATTAATATACGCCGTAAAATCCGTAAAATTAGTTTTATTTAAATATATTTGGAGAATTTTGGGATTAGCGTGAGCAAATATGGGGCCCGCGTAAGTCATAACTGGTCGTATACAGATTTTATAAAGATATCGCTTGTGACGGAGGGACATTTTACTGTGTCGGCACAGCATGCTGTTAAGCCTACTCGGATAGAAACGTGCGTTGTGGGTTACCCTTTTGACATGGGGGCCGAAGGCGATCCTCGTATCAAGGGTGATACTTAAATATTTGGCAGTCGTATGTCAGGGGACAGGGGTCCCTAGCATACGGATTGGCGGAATGGTAGTGAGGCGGCGTCGTTTATGATCGAAGTCAACGGCGGAGCTCTTCTCCGGGTTCACATCGATACAACATTTTCGAAACCAAGCTCCTAAGTCATTAACTGACTTTTGGATCTTATTCCGTGTGAAAGGTAATGAGATACCTTTACACTAGAGGGCAGTGTTTTCTGCAAAGAGGGAGAACTGAACACCATTTGACGGGATGGGAATGTCGTTGGTGAACAGGATATACAGCAGAGGGGCAAGCACTGAGCCCTGAAGGACACCTACTTTGATAGGGCGTGGGGGGGGGGGGAGCGTGTCTTCGTGTCTAAAACGAAAGGTACGATCCTTCAGGTAACAGGCCACGAGACGATCAAGACGATCAGGGAGACCTATTTTATAGAGTTTGTATATAAGGCCTTCGTGCCAGACTCTATCGAATGCCTTTGACATGTCGAAAACAACCGCGATGGTCTTATGACGACGAGGATAGAAACCGCTGAGGATATATCCCACAATACGGTGAACTTGTTGAAAACAAGAATGTTTCGCTCAGAAACCAAATTGGTGGGGGATGACAAGACGGTCGCCGTCTGTGGGAAACAGATGGAGCCTCATGCGAGTAAGGATGGCTCGTTCGAAGAGTTTGCCCATGGTCTTGAGGAGAATGAAGGGCCGATGACTGGAAGGGAGGTTAAGAGGCTTTCCTGGCTTGGGGATATGGGTATGGGAATGACAGTTGCCTCTTTCCATTTGGTGGAAAAGTAACTAAGGTTGAAGCAGGCGTTGAAGATAATAGCTGAAAGGATTAAGGGCTTGGTTGGAAATGCCATTCGCGTCCAGAGCCTTTTTGGGTTTCAGTCCTTTGACGAGGGATGAGATCTCGTCATTGGACACAGTGATAGGGTCAGAGGCTGTGGTGGGTGAGTTCCGGCGGCGGACCTCATTCTCCACTGTCTGGATGTGGAAGGGGTCGGTGAGTTGAGAGCAAGGAGAGCATTTAGTGGGAATGCTGTCTGCAAAGCACTCAGCCTTTTCCTCGTCCTCGAAGGCAATAGTACCGTCGGAACAGGAGAGAGGGGGAGTGTGAGTGATAGTTTCTATGCGGAGGGCTCTCGCCATCTGATTGTACGCTGTATGAGAGGGAGAGGTATTCTCCATGAGATAACAGTTTTTTAGGTCTGGAAGTTCGGAGAGGCGTGAACGGATTTATCGTCGAAGACAATTGGCCGTACGACTATAATCGGGGGTGGGATAGAGTGTTGCTCTCTGTAAAGCAGCTCTCTTGGCTTTTAATGGGTTGCTAATATGTAGGGGAAGACCATTGTTATTAGTAACCGGGATAACTCTTTTATTTTCCTTAAGGGAGGATTTTATAAGGGTGGAGAGAGAATAGACCGCAGTGTCGATGTTTTCAGGACTATCGAAGTCCGACGAGAGTGAGATGGGAGAGTCCTGTAAGTCCATATCTTTTGCTAAGGATTCCTTAAAGCCCTTCCAGTTGGTGAAGGTTTTCGTGGACGGAATTGAGGGAGGTGGCTGATGGCCAAGAATGAGAGAGACCGGGCGGTGGTTGGATCCTAGACCGTCTAGAGTCTCGATTGCCCCGAGGAATGGAATAGAACAGAATAGGAAATAATAATATTTTATTCAATATTGATTAAAACATAATACTTTTTGAAAGTCATTTTTTATTTATCACTAGTTCGGAAAATACCTCTGTCCTAGGAAGAACCAGCAAGAAACCTAGCGGGCCTTTTTTTCAAACATATTTCACTTAACAATAATTTCGTTTATACAATTTTTAAATGATTTTTCATAAAACCAGCATAGTGGCGATCACCTTATTCCCAGGTGCTATATTCATTCATGTATTCCTTGATATTATAATAACCCTTTTTGTACAGTTTTCCTTTAATAAAACTTTTAAACTTGTTTATTGACAAACATTAAATATGTTCTGGGATTATATTGTAAAAGCGTATACATTGCCCCATAAACGAATTACTGATTCTGTGGAGTCTAGTAACTGGCACTACAAGCTTACGATTGTTCCTCGTGTTTAAAGTAGGCACATCCTTCTTCTTATTAAAGCTATTTATGTTTTTATGGACATACATTACATTCTCATAAATATATTGCGATGCCAAAGTTAATATGTTTATTTCTTTAAAATTTTCTCTGAGGGAGTCTTTACAGTTTAGGTTATAAATCGCCCGTACGGCTCTCTTTTGCAAAACAAATATAACTTCAATATCAGTCGCAATACCCCATAGCAAAATTCCGTAAGACATTACGCTATGAAAGTAACTAAAATACACTAATCTAGCTGTCTCAATATCTGTGAGACTTCTAATCTTTCTTACAACATATGCTGCAGAACTAAGTTTGCTTGCTAATTTAGATATATGGGGGCCCCATTGAAGTTTCGCGTCAATAGTAATACCGCGGAAAACAGTGGTATCCACAAGACTCAACTCCTCTCCATTTAAGAGCACATTGGTATTCCAATGTTTTACATTAGGTATTGTAAATTTAATACACTTTGTCTTATTGCCGTTTAAGAGCAAATTGTTGGCGTTAAACCAATGTACTAATTTCAATAGAGCATTATTTACATCGTCATAATTAAGTAACTTCCATATGAGTTTTGAAAATTAAAGAGGTATCGTCAGCAAATATTACTATATCGTGATTGTTCCCTACAAGATAAGGTAACTCATTAATATAGATTTTAACAGTAATGGGCCAAGAATCAAGCCCTGAGGAACGCCCATTGATACTGCCAATCCGGAGGAACCTTTACCATTAATCACGACTTTTTGAGTTATGTTACTTAAATATGAAGTAATAATTCTAAACGCCAATTTTTTTACACCGTAATGTTGTAGTTTCCTGATTAATGTGTCATGATGAACACAATCGAAAGCCTTGGAAAGATCACAGAATATACCTAAGGCATCTTGTGAATTCTCTCAGGCACTAAAAATATATTTCATAAGCTCAACACCGGCGTCAGGCTTCAAGAGACCCCTTGTAAAACCAAATTGGTTTTTATTAAGTGATTTATTTGTATTAAAAAAATTGACAATTGATCCAAAATTATTTTTTCAAAAATTTTACTGAGAGTTGGTAGTACAGAAATAGGTCTACAGTTTGCAGGGTTTAATGTACTACCAGATTTAAATAAAGGTATTTACTTTACTTTAATATACTTCATTAAATCAAGATACACATCAGAATCGATAAAAGTATTAAAAATAATAGCAAGATGAGGTGCAATTAAATTTATTATGGACGCAATAACTGTTACGGAAATTCCCAACATATGTGCGGTCTTCTTTACATCAATGGTTTTGAAGTATTTTACAATATCTTGTGGTAATACTTTTCCAAATCAATTTTTTTTAAACAGGTATTAAAATTTTGTTTGAGTAATGACTCGGCGACAGTTGGAGAAGTATTCAATGACTCTATTGTAAGATTTTTTTGAGAAATATTTCACTGATATTCCTATGAGTAAAATGTTTTTCTAACACCGCTGCGATTTCTTGATTTGATTTAGTCAATTCATTATTAATTCTTAATTGATAGTTTGAGTAACGAAACCAGTAAAGACAACCCTCTTAGGGTTGTCTTTACTGGTTTCGTTGTTAATTCTACTCCACGTTATTTTAATTTTATACTTAGCCGTTTTAATTTTGTTGCTAATATGTAAAGATTTGCCTGTGGAGCAAACTTTTCTAAACATTTTAGAATAATTTTTGACATATTCTTTAAAAGCATCGGGAAGATTATATGATCTTTCATGGTAAAGGTCATAATATTATAACCTTCGTCTGCTTTCATGAATTTCTACTGTCACCCACTCATTAAATGACTTGCGACTGCTTCTGGAGAATGTTTTAAAAGTAAATGTTTTTTTTTAAATTCATTGCTTATAAGGGTAAATAATTCTCCATATAAATAGTCTGTATTGTTCTTATAAGAAAGCGATGAAAAGTTTTTTACTATATTACTCCTAAATCTCTCCAGGCGTTTTGCGTTAATAGAAACAAAACAATTTTCTCAATTACCTGTTTTTTGTGCATATAAGGTAATAAAACCAGTTGTCCACAGTGATCTGAACTAAGTTTTTGAATTATTGATTTGTTGATTGGTAAAACACCAATAAAAATATTATCAATACAAGTTGCACTACACCCTGCAATATTTGTAGCTACAAAGAATAAATTATCAATATTAGAGGATTTGAACAAAGAGTAAAATTTAATACTGATGGAAGAAGTTTCCAGGAGATTGATATTAAAGTCTCCACACACTACAAGAGATTTATTCTGTTTATTAAGCTTAACTAAAACTATTGACGCGAAGCTTCAGTGGGGCCCCCATATATCTAAATTTCTTAAACCACATAACTAAATCTTCTTCCATTACATTTTCAAAGGTATCATAATTTGAACATGGGGGTCTGTAAACACTGACAACAATAAGGTGCTTAAGCTCAACACATGCCGTTTCTACAGTACGCTTAACAGAGATTCTCACAATGTCCTTGCGTTCTTTACATGATAAGGATTTATTAGCTAATATTAAGGATCTACTACGTAATTTAGTATCTCTATTGAACGAACTGACAACCTGATGATTACTGAAATTAAATATGCAATTGTAATCTTTCAACCGATTTTCAGTAATACATAAAATATGTATACTGTTACTATTTAAAAATAATTCAATTTCTAATTCTTTGCCTAACATACCTTGTATATTTTGATGCACCAGGTTGGTTGAGGGAAACTCCTCTAACTAGCGCAAACTCTAGCACGTGAGGAGCGTGGTCGATGTTGTCGGGATAGTGAGTGACACCGAGGGGACTGTGGACGGGAAGATCAAGAGACTGCGTGATATCAAGCAGTTTCTTGCCATTCTGAGAAGTAGAAAGGCAGGTCCATTCAGTATGCTTGGAGTTAAAATCTCCAAACATAATGACTGAGTTGCAGCGGCGGCCTTAGGGGGTGGCGAACAGGGCAATCGCCCGGGACCTCGCTCTTACAGGGGCCTCGCGCAACAACCAAAGCAAATTTTAAAAAATATAAATTTTTTAACTATATTTTTTTTATTTAAAACTTTTGATTTTGATCCTTAATTACTCTTAATATTTATAACATAACGGTAAATTAAAATAAAGTTAATTAACTGACTCATTCATTCAATACATAATTGAAAAATATCGCGTATAATAGGACCTACTTGAATATCGCGCCTCGAAACACTTGAAGATCGGTTTTTTAATCTCATAGCACTCGGGTCAGCTCGGGAGTCGGGACATAATGTTCTGCTCCTCTAACGCTCACGGAATCCCCGTGTTCCATTTCATTCGTCAACTCCTGTCACCTTGGAATTATTTTGCTTGCAGTATACAAGCAAAATAGTTACAAAATCGTTACTATAAGTAACGTTAGACGTAAAGTTACGTAAGAACGAAATATTCTATATAAAATTTAAAAATATGTACGGTACACATATTTTTAAATTTTATATAGAATATTTCGTTCTTATAGTATTTAAAGTATTGAGTGAGCTGTACAAGTGTCAATTATAGTATTTGAAGTATTGAAAAAAAATTTCTGACTGCTTGTGCAAAACTAAACAAGATTTAAGAAATGAGTTCGCGTGACCGTGATGCCGGTAGAAAATTTGAGTGAGGTAATTCAAAAAGGAAACGAGCTGTCAGAAGAAAGGAGGTAAAAGAAAATCTACGTGGATATTTATATAAATGTATAAAAAGAGATGATCACAAAACCTCTACAAAACATTTATTGACTGAAAATGACTCTAATCATGATCCAGCTGAAATCATTCCTTCCACATCCTCATAGGTGCCGTCGCCGATATTAAGAAAAAACAGCGAGGATGATGATGAATTAACTACATCATTGTCTCTTAGGTCACCGGTCAACGCTATTCAGTGAAGAACACGAATCTGAGCCCGAGTCTATGTCTATGTCTGTGCTGGAATGGAAAATCTGAATCCTCAAAATGACCCCGGTTTGTGGCCTATAACAATTACTGATGTAAACCAAACTGAGATTGTATTAAAAGATTTATTTCCCGTTAATGATAATGTAAGGCGATTCAGCGAATATCATTATAATAAGATATTAGTTGACGGAGAAAAGCTTGACAGGCGCTGGGTGATTTACTCACAAACAAAGGATGTCGTTTACTGCTTTCCGTGTCGAATATTCGGGCTACAAAATACAAAAATTGGATCCAGGGAAGGAGCGTGTGATTGGAAAAACTTGGGTGATTACCTAAAGTCTCACGAATCTAGTCGACAGCACAAAGATTGTATGTTGAAATGGATTAATTTAGAGAATGATTTAAAAAGCTGGTCCACTATTGATTTCTTGGCGCAGTCACAAATTGAACAAGAAAGGCAACGTTGGAGAGATATTTTAGAACGATTGCTCGCAATTGCAAATTTTTTAGCATCTCACAATTTGGCCTTCAGGGATCATAGAGAGAAGTTAACATCTGACTCAGATTCGAGTGGGACAAGCGGCAACTTTATAGATTTAGTAAAGTTAATAGCCCGATTTGATCACGTGATGAGACTTCACCTAAAACAAGTAAAGAATAAGCCGATTAATGACCACTATGTCGGAAAAAATATTCAAAATGAGCTCATACAATTAATTGCAAGTCACGTGAACACTCAAATTGTTGAAAAAATAATAATATTACTCGATTATTCTTGATTGTACTCGCGACGTTTCTCGTGTTGAGCAACATTCAATTATTATAAGATTTTTTTAATACAAATACAGTTGAAATTGAAGAACATTTTACTGGTTTCTTAGCCGTCGAAAAAACCACAGCTAAGAGTTTGACTAATTATATAATCACAGAATTAGAACAGTTAGGTATATCATTGCAAAACTGCAGAGGCCAAGGACATGATAATGGTGCCAATATGCGTGGTGAAAAAAGTGGTGTCCAAAACTTTATATTTAAATTAATCCACTTGCTTATTTTTTACCTTGTGGGAGTCATAGCTGGAATCTCATTCTAGGAGATGTAGCATCGTCTTGTGTCCAAGCACAATCTTTTTCCGGTTTGCTACAAAAGTTGTACGCTCTGTTTGCTGGCTCAAATCAGAGGTGGGCTATTTTAAATGCTCATGTAAAATCGTTATCGCTAAAACCACTTTCTAAAACTAGATGGGAGTGCTGGGTAGCATTCGTGAAGGCCGTTAAATACCAACTAAGCGATATATGTGATGCTTTAAAGGATTTATCAGAAAATACAACATATTGTCAGTTGGTCAGTGAATACCATTCTATAAAAAAGGAAATAACTACATACGAATTTGTAGTTTCACTCATCATTCTTACAGAGATAAATGTTATAAGTAAAATGTGGCAAAGCGAAAACATTCACTTAGATGTGGCTATACAACACCTAGACGCATTCACAAATTGGCTCGATAATTATCGAGAAAACGGTTTTCAGTCATCCCTTGCATTAGCGAGAGAAATAGCCGAGTAAAATGATATTGACAGACAGTTCAAAGAATTCAGAAAACGATGTAAAAAAGCATTTTGATAATGAAGGGGAAGATGAATTGAATGCAGAAGTAATTTTCAAAATAAACTATTTTTATGTCATTGTCAACAATGTGCGCACAAGCTGCCATCCTAGGTTTGAGGCTCTTAAACATCATGAGATAATTTTTGATTTCATGTATAATATTAAAAAGATTAAAGGAAATTAGTGATAGTGAACTTTAGAAGCAATGCAGCGACTTGCAAATATCTATGACAGCAGAAGACTCATGTGATATTGATGGACATGAATTGTACGAAGAACTGAATATGTTCATCCGTGTGTATGAAGGAAACGACGACATTATTTTGGTATTAAAATACATAAAAAAAATTAATTGAAGTTTACCCCACTATCGAAATAGTCCTGAGAGTTATTGCTACCACACCTGATACAGTTGCGTCTGCTAAAAGGAGTTTCTCGAGGCTTAAAATTATTTAAACATATTTGAGGAATTCTACGTCACCGCTTCCGGGAGCTGCAGGCTTCGGGGTAAGTGATAAAACTGTATTAGTCCACTTGCGGCAAATCGGGAAAGTAAAAAAACTTTAACGATGTGTACCTCATGAATTGAGTGCATCGAACTTGCAAACACGCATCGACTGCTGTGTTACTTTGATCAACCGACACAATAATGAAGGGATTTTAAATTGAATCATTACTTGTGATAAAAAGTGGATACTCTACGATAATCGGAAGCGCTCGTCGCAATGGCTGAACCCTGGAGGCCCAGCCAAATCTTGCCCTAAACGAAAATTGACTCAGAAAAAGTTACTTGTTAGTGTTTGGTGGACTAGCGCCGGTGTAGTTCATTACAGTTTTCTAAAATCTAGCCAAACGATTACGGCAGATATCTATTGTCAGCAAATGCAAACCATCAAGGAAGAACTAGCTGCTAAACAACCGAAATTGGTCAATCGCTCTAGGCCGCTGCTGCTTCACGACAACGCAAGACCACACACTGCACAATAAACAACAACTAAGTTACGCTACGTACTCCCCGGACCTTGCTCCAACAGATTACCATTTGTTACAGAATTTGGACAACTTCTTACAAGGAAAAAAATTCAACTCCGATGCGGCAGTCCAAACCGCCTTCAAAGAGTTTATTGATTTTCGCCCCCATGGTTTTTTTAGTTAAGGGATCAGTGAACTTCGTATGAGATGGCAAAAGTGCATAGATAACAACGGTGCATACTTTGATTAATTAAATATATTTTACATGAAAAAAATTGACTTTATATTCCTTGCGTACAAAACGTTAATTTCATATGTAAGGCCCTAATATAATATACTTAATATTTATAATATTCAATAATTTTGGACACCAGAAATGGTTAATGTGTTGTACTATATTTTTTATATCAACTGTAAAACACACACATTATGTAAAATAAATAAACACCCTACTATAAGAGGTCGAAGTGTAGGGCGAGAAAATTTGGTGTAGATGAATGTCAAAAGGGGCATCATCATATTCTGCACCGACACCCCAATAAAAACATCTCGCCGCAAAGGAACGAGGGGGTAAGGAACCTCAAATTACGACTGTGAATACAGTAAATGCATTATCGTGTGCATATTTAAAGATTATAGCAGTCGAGTTGTACAGACCTAAAGGAAAGGCTCTTCTGGATAAAGGCTCAACCATGACGCTCATAGAGGAGCAGATGGCTCAGAAGTTAGCACCCAGTGGGCCCAAAGAAGAATTAAAAATTTAGGGCATAGACGTCAAGCGAATTAACAACAGTAGTTCGTATCGCTTGAATATCAAGATTAAAGGGTTTTCACAAGTGACTTAAAGGTTATAAGTGTGCAAACGATTAAGACACTTAATCTCTTTCCGCAAGTGAAGCCTCTTGTGAGCCGAGAATTATTGCGACGGTGTCCTCATTTGACAACCATAGAAGACGAGTTAATGTATGAAAAGTACAGACCTACCATATTAATTGTTCAGGATAATTGGCATTTCATAGTTAATCGTGAATCAACTTCAGGAGGTAAGAAACTACCTGTGGCATCATTCACCAAGCTAGCATGGGTTTTATATGGTCACATGATACGTGGCATTAAACCAATTAAAATCGTTAACCACATTTCCACCAAGAGAGAAGAGGATATTGAGAAGTTAATTAAGCCGGTAAATGACCCCGAAGAACGAGCGTTGACTATTTTGAATAAAACTGTACGTCGTATACCTGACGACAGATACGAAGCTGGTTTGCTATGGCGTACGGATAACGAACTGTTATAGATTCCCTTTTAATAAGGATCCGCTGACTCAAAGCACACAGTCAGCACCCTCTTAGTAGCTTCGGTACTTTCTTATTTCAACACTAGGAATACCGCACAGTCCGTCATTCACTCTCATCCGAAATACTCGCCTCTCAATTTCAATTCCAAAATTGTGTCATTCTATAATAAATCCAGTTGTAATTCTCAAATAGTTTTTTAAAAGACATTTCGTGAAGCCCCGTATAACATTGGTGGCAACGGTGAAGGGATCTATAAAAGATCCTTGGTGCCTCTGAGGACTCAATTGTGCAATTACTAGAATGTTCTGTGTTGTGATCTCTATAAATACTTACCGCTTAAAACTCGTTTCTTCGCTGAACTTCCGAAAACGATACCCACCTGGCCACACGAAAAATTGATGCTAGAAGTCATACAACTGAAAGAAGAAAGAAGAAAAGAGAGTAGAAGAAGAATACCACCCAGCATCTGCTCATCATCCGCAAACCGAATCTACGAAGTCAACAGTGCTGCGCACTTCCGCTGTTTTCTACGCTGTCGCCGTGTTCCTGAATCCTGATCAAAAATACAAGTACATAAACCCGACATGTTCCCGTAAGTCCGCTCCAGTTTTATAGGAATATTATAATGATACAGTCTTAAATGTTGTGAATAATACTGAATGTTTTATAAACTTTACAAAATATATGTATAACCTAATTTATTTAAACAATCAAAAAAAATATAAATACAATTTAATTCATATTTCAGTTATACTCTCATTCATTCATTTTAACATAATCAATTGTATGTCAAGTGTCTTTTAAACATTATATTTTAATTGTGTGCCATTGCTTGTAATCGAGACCAGTTCAACGCCTTATCGCTACTACGCCCACGCGAAACGCCGAGTACCTTATCTTTGTTTTGACTAATCCTCGTCCGTCACAATGCCTAAAGACGAACTTACACCGGTTATTTCGACACCAAGCATCGATCTCAATATTCTTTGTAAATTTATAAGTAAGTTTGACGGCAACCGAGAAAAATTAATGCCATTTATTAATAACTGTAGTAATGCTATGAACCTCGCGTCAGATCAACAACGAGATATCCTTTTAAAATACATACTTAGTCAATTAGAAGGACGCGCTGAAAGTGCTTGCTCTATTAAAATATTTGAATCTTGGTCACAGTTAGAAGACTTTCTTAAATCCCAATTCGGTGACAGAAAACATTACGCTGCACTGCTTTCAGACCTACAAGAATGTCGTCAATCCAATAACGAAACGGTCAACCAGTTCGCCCTGCAAATAGAGACGTGTTTGTCTAAATTGTTAACGGAAATAAATATATCAATACCTACAAGAAAAAGGATGAACTGGCAGGCCGTCTCGCGGCAATGCAGGACTTAGCGTTACACACTTTCGTGGTTGGCTTAAATCCTCGTCTACCAACAGTAGTTCGATGCCGCAATCCCGATACGCTCAATGACGCTATTAATTTTGCCGTGTCTGAAGAAAAAATATTCCAGGTGACTCGACGCCACATTAGTCAAACAAATACCCAGGATTCAAACCAAAGACGCTTTACTAGTCGTAATTTCCAACAAAACCAAACAACCACGCGAGAGAGGCCTCTTAATAATTCAGCTAGGCCTTCCACTAGGTTCAGAACTGATTACCCAGTGTGCCGATACTGTAAAATACCCGGTCATACATTAGAAACATGCCGCAAACGCTAGGCTAATAATCGACTACGATTTGGTAACGTTCAAAACAATTATAGTAATAATAATGTTAATCGCAATAACTACAATAATAATGGTCCACCGCCTCACATTTTCCCGAATCGTAACCAGTATATCAATGCTGCTATTGCAGACGATCAAAATATCGATAACACCAACCATCATTTAAACGCGGAGCGTTTCCCGTCCAGTATCGCACGGGAAGACTAAATAGCAAAGCCGATACTCACACCATTGCCAATCATAACACAGCGTTTCACTCATTTTCTATTCCCGTTCTAACTCAATCTAACCGACAGGGTATCCAGCCCCAAACCGACAGATTGAAAGCTAATAATGCTACTTCAATTATCAAACAGCCTATCAACGGCATCATATCGAAGAGTATTTCGTCTCCTGCATCTATTCCCATACCAACTCAATCTAACCGACAGGGTATCCAGCCCCAAACTGACAGATTGAAAGTCAATAATGCTACTTCAATTATCAAACAGCCTATCAACGGCGTCATATTGAAGAGTATTTCGTCTCCTGCATATATTCCCGTTCCAACTCAATCTAACCGACAGGGTATCCAGCCCCAAACCGACAGATTGAAAGTTAATAATTCTACTTCAATTACAAAACAGCCTATCAACGGCATCATATCGAAGAGTACTGCGTCTCCTTCATCTGAAAAGAAAGAAAACAATATTAAAATATATAGCATCTCTACAAATCCATCAAAAAAATACTTACCTTTGATAAAAGTTCAAACTTCTATCTCGTCGAAATCTTTATACTTGCTCGGCGATACCGGCGCAGCTATCAGCATTATTAAAGATTCTGCTGTAGAAAAGATGCCTGAAATAAACAACAATACTATAGAAATTACTGGTATAGGAAATGACTCTGTTACATCCCTTGGTCACATCCCAATTGAATTTTGTTCCTACCAACATAACTTCTACGTACTTCCAGCATTTGAATTGCCGTATGATGGAATCATCGGTAGCGACTTCCTTATCAAATTAAATTGCAAAATTAATTATGATAACAACACCTTAAAAGTAAATAAAGATGAAATAGAGCTTTGTTTCACTAAGCCAGTCTATACTATTGCACCTCGATGAGAAACTATCATAGAGTGTTCTGTAAGAAATCCGGACATTAAAGAAGGAATTGTTCTCGATCAGAACCCCGTAGAATCGCTCCTAATAGACTACATCGTAAAAGTGAAATCAAACTCAAGAATTAATATCTCCGTTGTAAATACTTCCAAAAGCGAATTAATCGTCGATTCCGATCTAAAACTAACGCTACAACCTTTGGAAAATAAATATAATCATCAAATCTTTTATACTTCTTCAGACGGTTAACGAAATAACGTCCTTACTCGCACCGATCAAACTTTAAATCTCTTAAGATTGTCACACCTAAACAAAGAAGAGAAAGAAGCGTTATGCGATCTTTGCTGTACTTACTCCGATATCTTTCATTTGCCTGGCGACAAATTAACTAACACAAACGTCTTGCAACACGAAATTCCTACTTCGTCTTCCATACCAATCAACACTAAGTCTTACCGCTTCCCTGACATTCATAAACCAGAAGTAGAACACCAAATAAATAAAATGCTTGACGATGGCATCATCAAACCCTCGACATCACCCTGGTCATCACCAATTTGGATAGTTCCAAAGAAAATCGATGCGTCCGGGCAACGAAAATGGCGCGTAGTCATAGATTACCGCCGCCTAAACGACATCACTATAGGAGATTCCTATCCGATACCCAACATAACAGAAATTCTTGATCAATTAGAGAAATGTAAATACTTTAGCACTTTAGATCTTGCTTCCGGTTTTTACCAGATAAGAATGTCTGAAAAGGACGCTCCTAAAACTGCCTTCTGTGTCCCGTAAGAACACTTCGAATTTACAAGGATGCCTTCTGGCCTAAAGAACGCCCCTTCAACATTCCATAGGTTGATGAACACTGCCCTATCTGGCCTACAAGGACTCCAGTGCTTCGTCTACCTAGATGATATCGTTATTTACTCATATGACCTTCAAAAACACATAAATAATCTCTCCAACGTCTTTGACAGACTCCGACACTTCAATCTTAAGCTCCAACCAGATAAGTGCGAATTTCTCCGAAAGGAAGTATCATATCTTGGTCATATCATTACCAACGAGGGGGTAAAGCCAAATCCAGAGAAAACCAAAGCTGTTCAACAATTTCCCCAACCTCGATGTCCAAAAGATATCAAATCTTTCATGGGATTAGTGTCATACTATCGAAGATTTATACCAAATCTATCCAAAATTGCAAAACCTCTTACAAACCTTCTGAAGAAAAATGTTCCTTTCGATTGGCAAAATGAGCAACAACTAGCCTTCGAAACACTAAAAAATTGTTTGACTACTGCTCCAATATTAGCCTACCCAGACTTCACAAAGCCTTTCGTGTTGACTTGTGATGCGTCAAATTTTGCTATTTCGGCCATATTATCACAAGGTCCCATAGGGATTGATAGACCTGTCGCTTATGCTTCAAGAACTTTAAATAAAGCCGAGTGTAACTACAGTATAACAGAAAAGGAATGCTTAGCAATTCTTTTCGGTACTAAAGTATTTAGGCCATACCTATATGGCCGTCGTTTTAAAATTATTACCGACCACCGATCTCTTAAGTGGTTATTTAACTGCAAAGACCCGGGGTCAAAACTAGTAAGGTGGAGGCTAAAATTAGAAGGGTTCGACTACCAGGTCGAATACAAAAAGGGCAAAATTAACAGTAACGCAGACGCATTATCCCGTTTCCCTGTTAATCCGGTTGTACAAAATGATACTATCTCAGATCCGCAACCTTCCACCTCCCACGAAGAACCTCAAACTACTCAAGATCCTGAACTTCCTTCAGACATTCTCGAAGAACTCATTGAACTGGGTGACTTGAATCTCAGTCCATCAGAACTGTTGAATCCCGAACACACTGATTCAATTCCATTAGACGCAAATTTCCCACAAAATTCCTGTAACGAATCAAATAAAGACTCCGAAAACAACCTGGCCCATTGCAACGACGATTACTCTACATTCCTTAAAACATTTTCTAAAAAGGATGAGACATTTAATACTTACATAAAAGAATATAATGAGAACCTTTTAAAAAGCAACTGCAAAACAATCCTAGTTCCCGTATCTATCGATTTTGACGAATCAAATCCCTACCTTGAGGATATTCTTTCCGGTTTAAGTGACACAAAGGTCTTAAACGAAGAACGAGAACTTCACTCATTTAAAAAGATAGAGTCAAAGGGCAAAATATATTATCTTCTCTTCACAAAAGTATATAATTTTGATGACTGCTCCTATCCCGAAATCTTTAAAACCTTAAAAGCCGCCAGGTAGGACATTATACTTTCAGGTGATATTAGTGAAATCGCAATTTCTGATGTTAAGAACCTGTTCGAACAACATTCGTTTGTCAAAATATACGGCATGCTTATGTATTTATATAACAATACAAATATAACAATAAATATATAAGGTATATTATTGAGGATTTTTAAAATAAACCACAAATTGTTTCTCTGAAAATACAAAGATTTGTTTTATTTAACACGCCTTTACAATATTACAGCAATTATCAAGTTATGACAATTACACTTCTATCTCACCTGAAAATACAAAGAAACGACATTTAAAGTTTACTAATATCGCTTCCTCAATCGTATCCTTCAGTTTATCTCTCTACAAGTTTACATAACAATAAAATGCACAAAATAATCTAAACGTCATCCGCCATTGAATCATAGTTCAAACGTCACTTCGATGAGCCCTCTACCATCTTCCACAGACAACATAGATAAGCGAAGCGAAGCAAATTCAAATTAATGAAATGTCATTCATTACATTACATCTCCCCCACTAAGAGCGAAAATTCTAAGCAATATATCTATAAAATGTACCTATAAGTTATCTTCATATTCGTTTTCTTCTCCTTCATCTTCTTCTGTTACGACAGGTTGTAATTTTGTTATGTAAAATAATGTTGATTCTGTTTTTCTGTTGCCTGTATCAAGCCTATTAATGGAATTCGATATTTTCTCTATTATCTTGAAAGGGCCTATTTTTAATTCGTCTAACTTCTTTCTATTCAGTCTATTTCCATTTTCTACGTATACACTGTCTCCTACATTAAACTCTTGCATTTTTCTATTTCTATCAAATATTTTATTTATTTATTTATTTATTTAACCATTAATGTACACACAAAATAATGTTAAAATGAAGAAAAAAAAAAGATATTTTGTACAAAGGCACTGCTTATTTCATATTGAAATCTCTTCCAGCAGGCCTGATACTGGACAAATTAAAAGAGAAGCTGAACTAGTGTGCACTCTTATAATAAAATTTTATAATATTAATATACTTAACATAAAGTAAAGCTAATAAAAAAAATATCCATGTAAACATACATATAACTAAATACCACTATAAATACATATACACATACACATATATATACATATATATATTACATATATAAATATAATAATATATTATATATATAATCATTAGGACGACAAAGAAAGATAGTGCTCTTTGACTCGCCTTTTGAACACGGACACTGTTTGAGCCTCTCGAATTGCAGCAGGAAGAGAATTCCATAACCTAACTGCATGTACTGTAAAAGAGTGAGAATAGGACTTTGTTCTAGAGGAAGGGAAATTTAGGAGGGTTTTTAAATGTGATCTGCAAACTGCATCGGGGGAGTGCGCAAAGTGGAATCGATCACGTAGATAGGGTGGTGATGTTGGATTGTATAGTATGTTAAAGAGTAGGCAAAGGATTCGAGTATTCCTGCGAAGTCGGATTGGGAGCCACTTGAGCTGTTTGCGATATGAGGAGACGTGGTCATACTTTTTCAGCCCAAAAATATAACGAATACATAAGTTTTGCAACCGCTCAAGTTTGTTTATTTGCTCCTCAGTCGCATCCAAATAACAGACATCAGCATAATCAAGAATCGGGAAAATAAGTGTTTGGACAAGAGAAATCTTCGTTGATAACGGCAGAAAATGTTGAAGGCATTTTAAGGAATGAAAAGTATAATTGATTTTCCTGCTAATTTCAGTGATATGTGCATTCCATGTCAACTTGCAATCCATGATGACGCCCAGATTCTTAACCGTTTCTAAAATGCTTAGTGGAATGCCATTAATTTGCAGAGTTAGCAGTGAAGAAAAGTCAAGTAATTTACGAGTAAATCTGGTGCCTATAATCATAGCTTGTGATTTTTTAGGGTTTATAACAAGTCCGTATGATCTAGACCACTTATCGATTTTATTTAGATCGTTATTTATTTCAAATAGTGCTGAATTTGCTTCAGTCACTAGAAAATGACGATACAGCTGCAAATCGTCTGCATAGAGATGGAAGTTTGAAGATATCACCTGAGTGATACAGTTGATAAAGATGGAAAAGAGTAAAGGAGAAAGGACGCCACCTTGAGGTACACCCGTGGTTAGATTGCACCACTTAGAAAAAGTTTCATTGATACGAATACACTGAGAGCGGCCACGGAGGTAGGAATCAAACCATTGAATAGTTGAAGGAGACACATTAATAGAATGAAGAATGCTAAGAAGTATATCAAAATCAATAGAATTGAAGGCACTACTAAAATCTAGCAGCACAAGTACCGTTAAATATTTTTGGTCTATACCGCACCGGATATCATCCGTTATCTTGAGGAGAGCAGTAGTTGTACTGTGACCAGGCCTAAAACCGGATTGAAAAGTACTTAAGATATTGTTACGGTTAAGAAACTTGGTCAATTGTGTGTGGACAATATGTTCAAGCACCTTTGAAAGAAATGGTAAAATGGAAATAGGGCGGTAATGTGTTGCAGATGAAGGATTCGAAACTTTGGGTATAGGAATAATATGAGCTAACTTCCATGATGACGGAAAGCAACAAGAAGATAAAGAGAAATTAAAGATATGAGTAAGAATAGGGAGCAGAAAGGGAAGAATCAACGTAATCATTTTAGAGCAGATGTTATCATTACCCATAGCAGTAGATGAAATTGCAAGGACGGATCGCATAGAATCATCTTCAGTAAGAGAAGTGAAATTAAATGAGGAATAATGACGTATTGGACATTTGGATAATTCAAGTAGGGTATTTTCTTGTTGTACTCATGGGATTTTATTGTATTCTCTAATGCCAATCTTCTATCAGCGATCCACTTGTCTTCCTTTTCTATTGTTTTAAATTCATTTGGTAGAATACTGACATTTGTACCATCCAGTAAATATTTTGGTGCAAAACCTGTAACGGAGTGTTCTGTAATTATTATATTTCTGTATACATTCTCTTGCTAGTGTTGTCCATGTTCTCTTATTATTTTTCTCATTCATTTTACACCTTATTTTATTTACTATTGTTTGATTTAATCTTTCATTCAAGCCGTTCGAGAATGGTGCATTCACAGCTGTAAAAATTAGTTTAATATTATTTTCCTGCAAATATTGCTTAAATTCTCTTGAATTAATGCCCGGATATTGATCTGTCAGGATAATTCCAATCTCATCTGTCTCTAGTACTTTCTTTGTTAGATTTATAAAGTCACTTGCATTCTGAGTTTTTGAAGTCGCAATAAATGCATATCTTGTGTAGTGGCCTACTAAAAGATGTAGGTATTTCTTTGTAGATCTAGATCCTCCAAAGCCACCAATAGTATCCATTGACATTATCTCAAATGGTTTTGTAGCTGGCCCCAGTTGTGACATTAATCCAATTTTTTCTTTTGACATCTTGATTTATTTTTTATGCATATTTTACATGTTTTACAAGTATTTGACGGGACCAGCACCGTCGGTGCAGTTAGACAGAACTCTTGTAAATAACGTGTTCCGCACACCTGCACCATTGCACCTGCAGTGGCGCTCGTTTTGCTTGTATAAAACGGACGGCGCGGCCGCCGTTAGGACAGTCTTGGCTCTGACGTGGAACGGTACGCTTGTCGTATTCCGTTACTAGTTTATTCTCGACTCGTTGGATAATTAATTCGTGTAAACGAATGAATTATTATTCCTAACTACAAAATTAGTCTCTGTACTATACTCAATTACATATTTCTACATCAGAAGTGGGATAAAGTCCCCATTTTTGCCCACATTTAATCTTTTTTTTCCACAAAATTACATTTGTGGAAGACTGTAATGCATTCCGCATTGATAAATCTGTTTTTATGTTAAATACCGTAATGAGATTTGCTATGCTACTTACGATATTTTCGTATCATTAAATTGTAGAGAAAAGATAAAGTGAAATTATTTAAGCCAATTTTTTTTAATTTGTTCGTTTTGTATTAAAAGTGCAAGTATTTTCATTATTTCTTGATGTACCTAAATATGTTAACAAATGTCGAAAGAAGTTGGAGGCTTTCTAATTAACTTATTCAAGTTATGTTGTAATTTGATAGTTCACGCGAAACATGATTATCATTTGCTATATTTTGAAGTTCAAAACGTTTAAGGGATGTACCAAAATAAAGGATTAACTTTAACACGCTATGAGTTGAAAATAATAAGTGAGATTTTGTGTTCTAATGTGTTGATCAGTGTTGCAGTTTGCTCCGAATATTGTGTTGTCGACATGATTGGGGTTTGATGTCGAGGGATTCGTAGAAGTCTCTACAACAATGATCAATGAGGAAGATGTTGTGACGACTAATCGAACATGGTCAGGTACGGCCGAGCGCTGGTAAGATTGAGCCTACACCGCTACAGACGGTAACTTATCGGCTGATCTTATGGCAGGGCAATTTAAGCGGCCGCCGAACAAATAGTGCTTTGGCGCTGTAAATGGACGTCTGAGGTCGGCTTTCGTAGATTTTGCGCAGTTACCTCCTTCTCTTTGAAATGTTGTGGTATTTGCCTCTACACATAGTTTCTGTTATTTTTTGCAGTGTTTTCAGATGTCATACTGTAGCCGTTTCTTAAGAGAATATGTGATGAATTTTGGAAGCTCAGAATTCCATGGTTCGCAATACATTTATCTCGATTTCTTTTAATTTTACAAAGCAGTGCAACGATTGGCTAGAGATAGTAGGGGTACGGCGCGACGGCTTGCTGGCGCAAATGTGGCACGAATGTAGCAGAACGAAAAGCTGGAGTCCGTTTGCCTGGAAGTAGCCATATCGGCGCGTTCATGGCTTAAATGAAGTCTGGGATGGTCGACCGTTGTAATATTTAACAAGAGTTAATATCTGTTAGCAGGTGGTGATAACTGATAAACCGTATGCTGTTCACTGTCAACCGCACGAGGACGTGCGACAGTCAGAGGTAGCCGTGTCTGCGCATCTAGAAAATACTAGAGATGTTGCAACACTCTAGCGAAGTAATTATTCTTGTGCAGGAAAGGAACATGGAGTTGCAGGAAGGCTGGTCTGTGCTGCACTGGGATGTGTCGTGTTGCTGTTGGTTTACATACTTAGGTGTTATCATGTCACTACGTCCCTCACGATACACTTTTGTGTGATTGTGACAGGTACATGTTTACGGTATCGTTAGTCTGTACCTGTTCTATATTGAATTGAAAAAAAGAGAGTAAGGAAAAAAAGTGGTTCTTACTATCATTGCAGGACGTTTGCCGGTCCAATGATATAGCTACAGGGAATAGTGATTCCGGAATAGCAAATAGTACTTGAAAAAAAAAGAGAGTAAGAAAAAAAATAGTTCTTACTATCATTGCAGGGCTTTGTGCCGGTCCAATGATATGGCTATAGGGAATAGTGATTCCGGACTAGCGAAAACAGTACTTGAAAAAAAAATAGAAAATAGAAAAGCTACAGACTAATCATTCCGATCTCGCATAAAGTTGATTAAAGTTTTGTGGGGCTTGCTGCCGGAACAAAACTGATTGTCACCCAAGTCTGAAGGGTCAATATAGACCGGACCAGATGCTGTTATGTCAGGATAGTCGAACGATGTTTTTTGTCTACAGATAACTAAAATTGTGATGGAGTGCGTGCGAGGACGCACGCATGTCAGTATGGCCGTGACGGGACCAGCACCGTCGGTGCAGTTAGACAGAACTCTTGTAAATAACGTGTTCCGCACACCTGCACCATTGCACCTGCAGTGGCGCTCGTTTTGCTTGTATAAAACGGACGGCGCGGCCGCCATTAGGACAGTCTTGGCTCTGACGTGGAACGGTACGCTTGTCGTATTCCGTTACTAGTTTATTCTCGACTCGTTGGATAATTAATTCGTGTAAACGAATTAATTATTATTCCTAACTACAAAATCAGTCTCTGTACTATACTCAATTACACATTTCTACATATTTATAATATTATTTTGTTAGGTTAATAGCTGTATATATAGGACTTATTTTCTTCTGCAATTGTCTGATCCCAATATGGCATAAATTTTCATGCACCTTTTTTAAAAGTTTCTTACTAAATTCTTCTGAGAGGATAATCTTTTCCTGTTTGTTTATTTTTTATAATAGATTTCATTTTTGTGTATTAAATTTTGTTTCTTTTCTTTTATTGTTTCATTTTTCTCCTGGTCTTCAACTATATCTTTTATTTGTATTAAATTAACTATTCTCAATAGTTCCTCTCTGTTATCTTCTGATTCTAGTACAGGATTTCGGCTCAAACAGTCTGCTTCTACATTTTCTTTACCAGGTATATATTTTACTAAAGTCATACTGAGATAGGTAATATGTGAGATCACCCAATTCTTCATCTGTCCTGCATTTAATGTTCATGTTCTCTAGAGGTTTGTGGTCTGAGTAAATAGTGAATCGTTTTCCAATGAGCCAGTGCTGCCAATATTTAATGGCTTCTTTGATAGCAAAACATTCTAAATATATAGCTTTTTTCCGTTTTTGATGTTCGTTCAGTTTTTTTGAGAAATATGCCACCAGTTTGTCTTTACCATCTAGTTGTGTCTGTTTTAATATTGCTCCAATGCCCTCCAAAGATGCATCGGTATAGATTTTGATTGGTATGTCTTTGTCGAATATTTCCAAGACCGGTTGAGAACATAAATATCTTTTTATCTGATTAAATGATTCTTCACACTTCTCTGACCATACAAACTTCTCGTTTTTTCTTAATAAATTATGTAATGGATCTAGGATAATTGCACTTCTTGGTATGTATTCATGGTAGGAGTTTATTTTTCCCAAAAATAGTCTGATGTTCTTTTGCGTCTTAGGAATTGGAAAATTCCTTATTGAAATCAAATTGTCTTTTAGTGGTCTTACTGAATTGTTCTGAATTATATGGCCAAGGTATTTTACCGAGTCTGAAGCAAATGTACATTTCCTAAACTTCAATGTAAAGCCTTCTTTAATTATTGCCTCTAATACATTTCTTATGTGCCTTATATGTTCTTCAAAGGTAGACGAGTATATCAAAATATCGTCAATATAGTTTACAGAGTATCCTGTGAGATTGTGTTTTCTTAGAATATTGCTTAAAATTCTCTGGAAAATTGCTGGTGATGTTTTCAAACCAAATGGGAGGCAGGTCCACTGGAAGTGGCCATCTTGTGTGACAAATCCTGTTTTACTTTTGTCTTCCACACGTAATGGTATTGCCCAAAATGCTGAGTTTATATCCAGTGTAGTAAAATACTTGCAATTTCTAGTTTTAATAATTAGATCATCTATCAAAGGAAAAGGTTGAGCTTTCTTTTTTTTTTGTGGTACAACAATCTTGTTCAATTCTCTGAAATCTACACATAAACGGGATTTTCTATTTTCATCTTTTTTAAATGCCAATGTCACTGGAGCAGCGAAAGGACTGTAAGATTCTTCTATTAAATTATTTTTTAGTAACATGGATATTTGCTCTTCAATTTCTAATTTATCTTGTATTGTACATCTGTATGGTCTTTAACTACAATATTTATTTACTAGTAAATCTATGTGAGCTTCATAATTTCTAACTGATCCTATATCATACTTGTCCTTAGCAAAAATTGTTCTATATTCCTTTATAATTTTCTCTATCTCAATTTTCTTTTCATTATCTAAATGGTCTGTCATACTTATAAATTCCTCTGTTTCTATATGTTCATTGAAATTTACTGTATATGTTTTTATATTCTTATCTTCATTTCTGTTATCTTTAGACATTTTGTCTATATTATTTGTTATTTTCTTTTGTTCTATCTCTAAGTTCTCATTTTAAGTTAATCTGAATTTCTTTATCATATCCAATCCGATAATGAAATCTTCAAAATCTTCATTTTCTACTATGTATACATTTACCTCTTCTTCCAAATCAAATATTTTTATTTTTATTGTTATCAAGCCATCCGTCTTCTTCACACCATTAACCGTTTTCATGTATGTTATATTCACATCATCTTTTTTTTCTTTTACTTTTATCAATCTTGAATTTATTAAAGAGATTTGTGAGCCTGAATCATAAATGCCGCTCACTTCTAGATTATTTTCTAATAAAAGCTTGATTTTGATTAATGGTGTACTTATTAGTTTTTTTTACCAGCATTTATGTCTACTTCAATGATGGAATTATTATTTACATCTTTAGTTTTAAGAACCTTTTCAGGTTCATTTTTATTTTTCTTGAACCAACATGACTCCTCCGGATGATATCTAATTCCTTTGTCTAAAGATTCACAAGTCTTACATGGCTTCTTCTCATTAGTTTTATTTTTATTATAAAATATACCACTCTTTATGCTAGTTGAGTTTTTTTTGTACATCATACCTTCTTATTTTCTTATCTCGTTGAACAAATCAGTAGTGTTGTTGAGTTCGTCCCTGTTTAACTTATTTAAGATAAATCCAGGTAAACCAGTTGCAATAAGATCTATCATTGTTTTGGAATCTATAGATTTGTTTATATCTAATATAAGCCGTTCTTTTCTTATGGCATAATCAATTAACAGTCCTTCTTTATACCTAAATGCGAGAGCATATGTAACTATGTCCCATCCTCGGTTTTTAAAAGTTTCAAAAAATTTGTCTTTCCATTCACTCCATTCAGAATTAACTGTTAGTTTTATGATCATCGAGCTATACCAATCCAAACAAGGTTTATCTAAAAGTAACCTCAATATATCTATTTTTGTTTCATCTTTTGTTATATTGAAGCGCGCACACTCTTTTTCAAAAGTCTCTATCCATTGCATCGCATTAGGATTCTTGCTTGTAAATTTTTCAATAATAAATTTTTCTGAAATATGTTTTAAGTTATGTTGACTTTCTTTCTTAGTTGTAGTTTCTATTAATTGTTCCAAGATATGTTGCAAACTGTCATCTTTGTCTCTTGCTTGTTTTGTGCTCATTTCCTCTAAATATTGATCTAAAAATTGCATATTACCTTCCTCATCTACATATGTCTTCTTTAGATTTTCATCCAATTTTATCCATACTCTTCTACTTTGGTGTCTTTTCTTTATGCTATTTTTTACTTTTGTGAAAGTGTTCATTTTAACAATATATGTATGATGACTAACCGGCTTCAGCTCCTCGGGTAAAACATAACATTTTCCTTCTTCTGTAGATATTGAGGTTATGGCTAGTACATTCGATTTGACATCATTTGAGGCTATCATCGTAAACTCAAATTGCAGCCGGTCCATCTTCTCTTAGTTAACAAAAATGTCGTTTTATAAGGTATATTATTGAGGATTTTTAAAATAAACCACAAATTGTTTCTCTGAAAATACAAAGATTTGTTTTATTTAACACACCTTTACAATATTACAACAATTATCAAGTTATGACAATTACACTTCTATCTCACCTGAAAATACAAAGAAACGACATTTAAAGTTTACTAATATCGCTTCCTCAATCGTATCCTTCAGTTTATCTCTACAAGTTTACATAACAATAAAATGCACAAAATAATCTAAACGTCATCCGCCATTGAATCATAGTTCAAACGTCACTTCGATGAGCCCTCTACCATCTTCCACAGACAACATAGATAAGCGAAGCGAATCAAATTCAAATTAATGAAATGTCATTCATTTCATTACAAATATACATCATAACTCCATAATATACCCTGTACCAACAGAGATATCGAAAATTCTAAAAGAAAATCACGATATACCAATAGCCGGTCACTTAGGATCAAATATAATGTATAATAGAATTAAAGAACGTTATTATTGGAAAAACATGCGCGCAGATATAGAGAGGTATATACAAAATTGCAAACTTTGCCAAACAAATAAGCCGTTACGCAAGATTAACCGGTCTCCTATGCAAATCACAACCACTTCTACTTGCCCATTTGAGAAAATAAGCCTAGACATAGTAGGCCCCTTACCCGAAGCGGGTTTTCACAAACTCCGATTTATACTCACTCTCCAAGATGATCTAACCAAATTTTCTACGGCCTATCCAATTTCCAACGTCACCGCAGAAGAAACATGTGAAGCTCTAGTTCATTTCATTTCGCAATTTGGGATCCCTAAATCCATAATTACCGATCAAGGAACAAATTTCACGGCTGACCTTTTCAAACGTACATGTGAATTTTTAAAAATAAGACAGATAAGGTCCTCTCCGTATCATCCCCAGACTCAAGGTGCTCTCGAAAGGAGCCATGCCACCTTGAAAGAGTATCTTAAGTCCTTCGTGAACGAAAACCAAACCGATTGGCACAAATACGTCTATACAGCGATGTTAGCCTACAACAGTAACGTCCATACAACAACTCAGTTCACCCCTTACGAACTTCTTTTTGGTCATAAGCCGTATATTCCCGATGCTATTTTCGAATCAAAAGGTAACGTTACCTATCCTGATTACATTAAAATGCTTCAGCATCGATTAAATATCTCTCGAGAGAAAGACCAACAAAATATACAAATTTCAAAATAAAGGTCTAAAACATACTACGAAAGAAACTCTCGCACGGTCAAATATAAAATAGCAGATTACGTCTACATCAAAAATCATCTTCGTCTTCGCAAAGCCCTCTCCCCCATTTGGAAGGGGCCTTACAAAGTTGTCAAGGTCCACAGTAATAATACCCTTACTCTCCTCATTAACAGACGCCATGTTAAACACCACTTCGATGAAGTGAAACACGCTCATGACATAAGTTCTTAAATATCAAAATTACATTCCTTTTAAGACATATATTTTAACACTTACAATTTATTTATACACTTTTCTTTTACATTATATACACGTTATTATACAATCTAGACTTATTAAGCTCTTAATTATTATTTACAGAACCACCACCGTATTTTGTGCTATTATTCTTGCAACCGGCAACGGTCAATATATTGAACGCATCAACAAGAGCCCTGGTATATTCTTCGACCCAGTTGGTACATTGAGGATAATTAATGATCAGTTTCACATCGTTATTCTGGTAAACGTACATCCAATCCAACACCATTTGGAAAACATTCATGAAGTATTTAAAATAATCCGATTTCAGTGTCGTGAGAGTGCCAACATAGATTATACTCAGTGTGAAAATATGTTACAACCCCTAGAAGCACTTTACAACGACATCTTAAGAGATTTTAATGCGATTTCCCACATTATCCTAAACGGTATGTCCAATAGGTTGGTTCTCAGGTATTGGCACGGTATTTAAACACATTTTCGGCACACTGGATGAAGATGACGCTGAAAACTACAACAAAGCTATTCATGCTCTATTTAATAACGAAAACAAACTAGCAGACTCTATCAAAAAACATATCTTAGTTTCCAAATCTGCTATTTCCAATGTTAATAAATCCCTGGAGGAATTAAATGACAACCAAATTAAGTTAAATAGCGTCATTGAACTCTTATCTTCTACTGTTAAAAATGCATCTGAAATCCTAAATATACTCAGTTTTCAAACGAAACTATCCAATGTTTTAAATACCTTGCTATCTAATTTACTTTCAATGTCCTTCAAAGTCAAAGATTTGTTAAACTCAATTTTATTTGTAAAAACTAACACCTTACATCCATCTATACTAAGCCCAACTCAAATGTATAATGATATAATTAGTAACCTAAGAATTATGCCAAAATACAAAGATTTTCCAATATCATACTTTAATTAACATTGCCGATTTAGTATGTTATTATTTAGACAATAAGCTTATTTTTATCATAAAATTACCTTTAGTTAGTTTATTAGAATATAATATATATAAGAACTTACCTTTGCCAACTCCACATGCTCAAGATAGAGCAAACTCTTTTGCCATGATCATCCCTTTAACTTTTTGTTTCTAATATAATAAAAATGTTTCTATAATTAACTGCTAAATATTTGCAAATATACTATTATGCACATTTAAAATTATGGAATTAATATACAAATAAAAAGTTGTTCGATAGAGCCTTAATTTTAAAAATATATATATTTTTTTACAAATATAAGCCTATGAAACGTCATTTTTCTTCATCATCCGAAAACGATAATACAACTTTTTTAAGCTATATTCGTCACAAAGGTTCATGTTTTCGTAAGTTACGAACACATCTTTTCTTAAGTAAGAATTAATAATATATGAGCAGCGCAGGTCGTCCACAGCGTTTGCTAAAGGGGCTTCTAAATCATGCAGTTTAATTGGCAGTTATGAGAGATTCAGGGATGTATTTGGATAAACAGGCATCGATGAAGGTCGTAATATTATAACTTTAGAACGCAGTAAACAAGTTGGAGTTGCATAAGTCTACGCTTGCAATAAACGCCTGTATGCTGCCTCTATTACTTACTGCGCGCGTGAACTGTCTCGTATGTGCCGTATGGCATAACAGAGATTGTACACATGCTTCATCTTTATTTTTCCATGTATTTGCTGTACTCAGTACTTTCAGCAGTGCTTTTTCATTTTTATGCTCGTTGTCTACAAGCAAGGAAGACATATTCAGTATCAATGCTTCTTGAAGAGCAGATTACGTTTTAGTTCACTTAGTTGTTAGTTCCTACATCTATCTATAAAAACCTTCCCTATGTCTATCTATCCATCTATGAGTAGCATTCCGTATATGAATGAAAACACTGCTAGATTTACCGTTACTTCAGCGCTTAGCAGATGCATTAATGATCTATACCAGATGTGATACACTAGATGTAATCATCTTTACACGGCAGGGTGTCGTGTTAAATGTGTAGTTACTTCACACATTTGATACGACACCCCTGGCGTCTATATATTTGGCCATTTTACATCTCTTATAACAACTGTTTATATATGACAGTGACGATGCAGCGCACTATCATTGATATGTCGGTTAAGGGATAAGTAACAAAAATTAATATAAATCTTTACCTCTTTATGCTTAAGTCGGCCAATTCTTCTTCAGAAAACATTACGTTATATTCGTAATGCAAAAGCGCTTGAATAGCTTTCAATGTAATACATTTAAGGCGCAGGTTGAGCAAAATGTTGCGCTAGTCGTTATTTGTGCGGTTTTAAGGAGCTATTTACTTTTATTTAAAAGATATATCAACAAATAAAAAACATATTATATTTCTACATAATCTTGATTTCATAAGAGCTATATCCAATTTTTTTTAAAGGAATAAATATTAATATAATCTCCTTACAACGAAACCACATAAATTTGAAGTTATTATTGATAACATGCATCTCCTCGTAAAGTAAGTATTATTTTATTTTGCGATTTACACCAATGGATAGGCAATTTATTAATGAACATTTCTATTGTAATTTTTTTTTTCAAAAGACCAAAATTTGATTTTATTAAGAAATAATTTTAAAATCTGGATGTATTCACTGCCCACGGGCTTGCTCAAGTCAGTGAGCCCTGAGCTCTTCGACGTGAAGCCCGTGTCGTCTGCCAGCGCACACGCTCACGTCATGGCAGTCGATAATATTATTACTTATTAGGTTATTTATAGGTAGTATTATTTGTTTGTTTTGGGTATAATTTTTCGTATTAGTTATACATATATTTGTTGTGTTTTACTGCGCGATGAAGCTTTTTGCGTGTATTTTCTTTGAAGTAAATGCAAATAAAAAAATGAAGCACCATTAGCATGTAAGGTTCGAATCCATAATTAACATTTCCGCTAATATTATAATTTACACTATAAAAGGCTAATTCAATATTATCAGTATAGTATACAGTTAAAAATAATTCTAATACCCAACTGCAATATCTCATTAGGTACAGTAGTGCCTCGTTGGTCTAGTGGTTGTAGTAGTGCGACTGCCGATCATGAGGTCCCGGGTTCGAATCCTGGGTTGGGTCAAAAAGTCAGTTATGAGTTTTTCATTTATGTTCTAAGTTATAATTAGTATTACTAAGTTATAGTTTTTTTTGCTAAAAATATAGTATATTATTTATTGCTTGTTTTTTCTTCTTTTTCAAAAATAATTGAGTTTATAAGGTGTTCTATACTTATAATTCGGTAAAAAGTATCTAAGTAGGTACTAATATTATCTACCTACTTACTTTTTACTACCTACTTTTACTATAAACTAAAAAAAATTAAAACTAAATTTAACTAAAAAGACTAAACTGACCATTTATTTTTTAATTTAAAACAGGACATGGGTTTATAGTTTTATACTCTAAAAACAATATATATATACAATTAGTGTTCATTACAAAATTAAATTCGGTAGAGACGGTAATTATTAAATACAACATATTTTTTTTTAAATAATTAATTACATTTGTCAGTGGATTAAATTTGCTTTAATAAAGTTGGTGATGATTTTAAATAAGAATAAAATTCTGCTCAAGTTTTTTTTATTGTTATCTTTGTTAACAACATCGCCTTTAGAACTGGAACCGTAAGTGTTTCTTTCAGACGTCCACAATTTATTCAAAATAAAAAAAATACTCTTTCTACCGGAGCATTTGTACCAGGTAGACATAAAATATATTCGATTAAAAAAATTATGTTGAAGATTGTTGCCTTTGAATACTTCCATCCAACGAGTTACGGGAAAATTTTGTGTCCCGGAGCTTTATTTGGGGACAATGGGACAGGTGACCGAGAAAAGGGACAGTCCCGTTCAAAACGGGACGTATGGTCACTTTACCTATAACCCGGTGACGGCTCCGTGGCGCAGTGGCTTAGCAATCAGTTGTTGCGCTGGGGGCCGCGGGTTCGAATCCCGCACGGAACAAATATTTGTAAGGCCTACAAATAATTGTTCCGGGTCTGGATGTTTGTCCTTGTGCAATTTATGTTTGTAAACTGCCTCCACGACTCTCATTCTATATTACTCTGACTCTGCGAAACATCCTATTTATTTGTTTATTCTTTATTGCACCAAATATTTGTACAAAAGGCGAGCTATCTATCTATTTACCTATAGTGAGTAGGTATCTTTTAAATTCACAATTTTCAATGCTTCATTTTTAATATATAATTAATTATAAAATTTCATAATTAGATAATATATGAGAATACATAATTCTAATATAATGCAACTAATATACCGAATAAAAAAATTAAAATACATTTATCGTTGTACGCTGTGTGTATTTCCATAAAATAGTTTATTGGTGTTGAAAAAATACTACGTCCGTACAGTAGGTGGCGTTTTACATATTACTTCTTACGCGATCCTATATTGTAGCGAGTCGGCGCGGCACAGCACACAAAATGCTCAAGGTCGTTCGCATGGAGTAGCCCTTTAACTCCCAAATCTTGTATATTTTAGTTATCATCGTCGCATGTATCAATATTTACATCTAAAAGAATATAATTTGTGTCAATTCCGTTACGCAATTTTATATAAATTAAGCTATAATCAAAATATACTACAAATATCAAGAATTTGGTGGTGTAGTGCCAATAACACTGCATTTCATCGCTGAATGGCTATTCTTAGCATTTGGGCGAGAAAAGAATCAACCCTATTCGTCTCCAGCGGCCACGACCAGTCGAGGATACTTATTTTATTGTATTTAGAAAAACACGAGAAATTTAGCTAAACAAAACTAAACTAATCTGAAAATTGTGCATTATTCACACAATACAAAGGTAGTTTGTTTAATGATTGTTTTTTTATAAACTGAAGTGATAAAGGAACTTAAAGTTTATCTGATGGTTAGTAGCAGCTTATGTCCGTGGACATCTGCAGCCAACTTCAAACGAAGAAGGCTACAGATACATTGTCGTCTCCGAGGTCTAACACAGAATAAAATACATCATCAAGAACTAAATAAAAATCAATTTAATAAGCAAACTAAAAATTAAAAAAAAAAACAATTCAACCAATAATTTTGTTTCATCGGAATGAGGGTTAGATAAAATAATGTTACAATCAGCAATTTCCTTTAAAATATTTTTACACTTAGCTATACGAAATAGCTATATGCATTGCGGTCACACTCCATCAAGAAATGCATTAAGTCTTTGGGAACACCGCATTGTTCACAGTTCGGTGACGGGACTTTTTTCATGAGAAAAGCAAATATCTTGGAAGGAATGTGTCCAGACCGCAGCCTCATCATCACTATTGTGTCCTTTCGTGGAAATGTGTGATCAATCAATCAATCCTTGGAATTCTGGCTTAATACTGGCTTTCTATACATTTCCTCCACCTCCTCATCGGGATGTGCCGAGGCCGGTGCGTAAGCCTGTATGACTTTCAACTAATACCTTTTGGTGATTCTGAGTATAAGGCACACGAACCTCGTCGACACACTTCTAATCTTTATTTACACAAAATTAAGCAAATTAATTTATAACAACCCCATTACGAGACTAACAGCATATGCTGCAGAAATAAGTCTGCTTGCTAATTCAGATATATGGGGGCCCCATTGAAGCTTCGCGTCAATTAATTATGACGATGTAAATAATGCTCTATCGAAATTAGTAAATTGGTTTAACGCCAACAATTTGCTCTTATACGGCAACAAGACAAAGGGTATTAATTTCCAAATCCAATATAAAACATTGGAAAACCAATGTGCTGCTAAACGGGGAAGAGTTAAGTCTTGTGGATACTACTGTTTTTCTTGGTATTACTATTGACGTGAAACTTCAATGGGGCCCCCATATATCTAAATTAGCAAGCAGACTTAGTTCTGCAGCATATGCTGTAAGAAAGATTAGAAGTCTCACAGATGTTGAGACAGCTAGATTAGTGTATTTTAGTTACTTTCATAGCGTAATGTCTTATGGAATTTTGCTATGGGGTAATGCGATTGATATTGAAGCTATATTTGTTTTTCAAAAGAGAGCCGTACAGGCGATTTATCACCTAAATTGTAAAGAGTCCCTCAGAGAAAATTTTTAAGAAATAAACATATTAACTTTGGCATCGCAATATATTTATAAAAATGTAATATATGTACAAAAGAACATAAATAGCTTTAATAAGAATAAGGATGTTCATACCTTAAACACTAGGAACAAACATAAGCTTCTAATGCCAGTTACTAGACTCCACAGAATTAGTAATTGAATTATGGGGCAATGTATACGCTATTACAACAAAATCCCAGAACATGTTCAAAGTTTGTCCATAAACAAGTTTAAAAGTTCTATTAAAGAAAAACTGTACAAAAAGGGTTATTTTAATATCAAGGAATACATGAATGAAAATAACCCTTGGGAATAAGATGATCGCCACCATGCTGGTTCTATGAAAATTTATTTAAAATGGTATAAACAAAATTATTCTTAAGTGAAATTATGTTTAAAAAAGTCCTGCTGGGTTTCTTGCTGGTTCTTCCCAGGGCAGAGATATTTTCCGAACTAGTGGTAAATAAAAAAATTAATTTCAATAAGTATTATTTATATATAATCAATATTGAATAAAAATCATTCTATTCTATTCTATTCTATACCATGAAAAACAGTGGTATCCACAATTCTCAACTCCTCCCCGTTTAGTAGCACATTGGTATTTGAATGTTTACATTAGGCATTGTAAATTTAATACATTTTCTCTTATTGCCTTTAAAGAGCAAATTGTTTGCATTAAACTAATGTAATAATTTCGATAGAGCATTATTTACATTGTCAAAATTAATTGATTGTCGTTTGAGTTTGAAAGTTAAAGAGGTATCATCAGCAAATAATACTATATCGTGATTGTACCCTACAAGATTAAGGTAAGTCATTAATATACAGTAAGAACAGGAATGGGCCAAGAATCGAGCCTTGAGGAACACCCATTGATACTACTGATCCGGAGGAACTTTTACCATTGATCACGACTTTTTGAGTTCTGTTATTTACTCGTAAATATGAAATAATAAGTCTAAGCGCAATTCTTTTGACATCTAAAATTTTCATTGATCTAAAATTATCATTGATCTAAAATTATCTTTCAAAAATTTTACTGAGGGTTGGTAGTACAGAAATAGGTCTAATATTATCGGGGTTCAATGTACTACCAGATTTAAGTAAAGGTATTATTTTAATATGTATACTCCTATTATAGCTTAAGAGCCAGTGAGCGGCAGACTTACGGTATTTCAATAAGCTTCACTTTTTTTCAGTTAATCCCCTATACGTGAGGTACATGAAATGGGGACTCTTTAGTTTGACCGGCGGTCGATATAGACACGCTCAGGTGTTAAAGGTGTTAAAAATGACCCAACGAAACGTGATAGCAATAAGTCTGCCGCTTTGACATCTTGAAATATTTAATGAAAGTTACCGAAAAATAACATTGGCAGACACCTATGACGGTTTCAAGGTCGACAGGTTGAAAAATACAATTTTTTGTTAATAATTTACGTTATTTCAATAAAGCTGCAATATATATATATATATATATATATATATATATATATATATATATATATATATATATATATATATATATATATTGTTGATAATATTATTTGAATGTATGTATGTATAATTTGAAAATGGCCGTGTAGTGGCGGTCAAGAATATCCACTACCCCATATCCTCCCGTGGGTGTCGTAAAAGGCGACAAAGGGAAACAGGCCGGAGATGGGCAGCAGCATCTTCCTGATAATAGCCGAAAGTACAATAAAAAAACTGCGGTTGCCAACCCGCTCGCCAAGCGTGGCAACTATGGCAAATACCCCCCAATGATGAAAACAACAAACAGACGGCCCCTAGTCCCCGGCGGCCCCGCTATTCCTGGCTACGGTGGCGACCATGGTAACGGCGGGGCAGGGGTGCTAAGAATCTCCGGTGGAGGTTCGGTTGCCACCTACGACGACTCGACCTGGCAACGTACAACGCACGCACCCTGAGGACTGACGAGAAGATCGTGGAGCTGGAAGAAGAGATAGACAAGTTGCGCTGGCATATTAAAGGATTATCCGAAGTCCGAAGAGAGGGGGAGGACACGGTAATCCTCAAATCCGGCAACTTGATCTATCACCGGGAGGGCGACCATCTGTCCCAAGGAGGTGTCGGATTTATCGTCCACAAGTCTCTCGTAAACAACGTTGTAAAGATCGGGAGTGTGTCGACGAGGGTTGCGTACCTTATACTCAGAATCACCAAACGGTATTCGCTGAAGGTCATACAGGTTTACGCACCAACCTCGGCACACCCCGATGAGGAGGTGGAGGAAATGTATGAGGATATCTCTAGAGCCATGCATTCCTCCAAAACCCAATATACGGTGTTAATGGGAGACTTCAATGCAAAACTAGGCACAAGAGAGAACGGTGAGCTGAAAGTAGGGAAATTTGGAATAGGGCAACGGAACCCAAGGGGCCAGCAGCTGGCCGACTTCATGGAGAAAGAGGGACTCTTTATGATGAACTCTTTCTTCAAGAAGCGGCCCCACAGGAAGTGGACCTGGTCGAGCCCCGACGGTTCGACAAAAAATGAGATTGACTTCATTATGACGACCAGACGACAACTGTTCAGTGATGTCTCAGTGATCGCGAGGGTGAAAACCGGCAGCGATCACCGAATGGTTAGAGGCACACTGAACCTAAATGTTAAGTTGGAGAGGTCTCGTCTGATGAAGTCAACGCTCCGTCCCCCTCGTGCTCTAATCCAAAGTCCCGAAACCTTTCAGCTCGAGTTACAAAACCGTTTTCAGTGCCTAGTAGACTGCAATGAAGTGGACGATATGAATGACAAGCTCGTGGAAACTGTCCATGCGGTCGGAGCTAAGTTCTGCAAGACCCGCCGCAGAAGAACACAAAAACTCTCCGATCACACTCTTAATCTCATGGTTGTTAGACGGGAGATGAGGCTACATTCTTCAACAGATTTGACAGCATACAGGCAACTGAACAGACAGATCTCTAAATGCATGCGGCGAGACTTACGCAACTTCAATACAGCTCGTATTGAAGAAGCGATCGAGCGGAACCAAGGCTCCAAAGTCTTTGCCAGAGATCTGTCTGCCAGAAAGACCCAACTGCCAAGGCTGAAGACCGAATGTGGCAGCATCGTTTCCGGGGCACCTGAGATTTTGAGTGAGATTGAGAGGTTCTATGGGCAGCTGTACACGTCATCGTTGGAGCCACACGCAAGTGTGAGTAACGATCCAAGAGCGAGTCTTATTCGACGCTATTCCGAAGATATCCCGGACGTCAGTCTGAGCGAGATTAGAATGGCTCTCCAGGACCTTAAAAACGGCAAGGCCCCAGGCGAGGATGGAATTACAGCGGAGCTTCTGAAAGCGGGTGGAAGACCGGTACTTGAAGTCCTTCAGAGGCTCTTTAATTCCGTTCTCCATGGTGGCATTACACCGGAGGCGTGGAGCGGAAGTGCGGTGGTCTTGTTCTTCAAGAAAGGTGACAACGCTCTCTTGAAGAACTACAGACCGATTTCCCTTCTGAGCCGCGTCTACGTGCTGTTTTCGAGAGTCATTAAGAATCGTCTCGCGCGCAGACTTGACGACTTCCAGCCTCCCGAACAAGCCGGTTTCCGAAAGGGCTTTAGCACCATAGACCACATACATACCCTACGGCAAATTGTACAGAAGTCCGAAGAGTACAATTTGCCACTATGTCTGGCGTATGTGAACTATGAGAAAGCCTTTGATTCCGTCGAAGTTTGGGCGGTGCTGCAGTCCCTTCAGCGGTGCCAAGTTGACTGTTGGTATATCGAAGTGCTGAAGTGTTTGTACAGTAGAGCTACGATGGCTATCCGAGTACAGAACCAGAGTACGAAACCTATCCAATTGCAGAGAGGTGTAAGACAGGGTGACGTTATATCCCCGAAACTCTTCACCGCTGCATTGGAAGACGTTTTCAAGCTTCTGGACTGGAAAGGATACGGAATTAACATCAATGGCGAGTACATCACTCACCTTCGATTTGCCGACGATATAGTCCTCATGGCAGAATCGCTGGAGGAACTAAGCACTATGCTCAATGACCTCAATAGTGTCTCCTAACGGATAGGTCTTAAGATGAACATGGACAAAACAAAGATTATGTTTAATGTCCATGTCACACCTATGTCGGTAGTTGTTGGGAGCACTAAGCTCGAAGTTGTTGACGAGTATGTTTACCTGGGACAAATAGTCCGACTAGGTAAGTCCAACTTCGACCGAGAGGTCAATCGACGGATTCAACTCGGCTGGGCAGCGTTCGGGAAGCTACGACACATCTTCTCGTCAGAAATACCTCAAAACCTTAAAACAAAATTGTACAACCAGTGCGTGTTGCCAGTGATGACTTACGGAACTGAGACGTGGTCCTTCACTGCTGGCCGTATGAGGAAGCTCAAGGTCGCTCAGCGAGCTATGGAGAGGGCTATGCTCGGAGTTTCACTGCGTGATAAACTTAGGAATGAGGATATCCGCAGTAGAACCAGAGTAACCGACATAGCCCAACGGATTAGTAAGCTGAAGTGGCAGTGGGCCGGCCATATAGCTCGAAGAACCGACAACCGATGGGGAAGAAAGGTTCTCGAGTGGCAGCCTCGTACCGGTAGGCGAAGTGTAGGGCGTCCCCCCACAAGATGGAGTGACGACCTGGTAAGACATGCAGGAAGTCGATGGATGCAGGTGGCTCAGGACCGTGCTTTGTGGCATTCTTTGGGGGAGGCCTATGTTCAGCAGTGGACTTGTGAAGGGCTGTAATGATGATGATGAATATTATTTGACATGTATAATTTTCACAGCAGACACATATTGTGGTTGGATCACCCAGGCAGACAACAAACTTCTGGGGCGCCCATAAGCGCGTACTATAATAGCGCTCGCTCTAATCCAGTCTTTTTCTTTCTAGTTTTGTACGCTCTGATACGGATATCATAATAATCATTCTTGGTAACATGTTACATTTAAAAAATAGCTCTTCTCAAGTATGGATTATCACGCAAACAGGAAATAATGAACGATTCATAAATATTTCAAAAATTTATGAGCAACGTGGTGATTTATTGAGTGAAAATTTGCTTGGTTTCTATGCATTTACGGGCTGTGATTATATATATCCAGGTTTTTTTTTTAAATAAGAGGAACAAACGACCCATTACCTTACTACAGAAAACTCAGCCATACCAGGAACGCTTCGCAGCTTTTGGTGACAGTATTAGCTGAGAACCAAAAACAACAGCTTTTTAATGTTGTCCAAAAGTTTGCCTGTCAAATATATAATGCAAAGAAATTAGTAGATGTAGATGATGGCAGGTTCTATCTTTTTATAAATAATTATAGATCAAAAGATCTCAATGAAAAATTTAGTAAGAAATTACACTGTTTTGATGGAAGCTCTTTACCACCGTGTAAACTTAAAAATGAGGATATTCGCAGTAGAACCAGAGTAATCGACATAGCCTAACGGATTAGTAAGCTGACGTGCCAGTGGGTCGGCCATATAGCTCAAAGAACCGACAACCGATGGGGAAGAATGGTTCTTGAGTGACAGCCTCGTACCGGTAGGCGAAGTGTAGAGCGACCCCGCACGAGATAGAGTGACGACCTGGAAAGACATGCAGGAAGTCGATTATTTAATAATAACTACACTAAAAATATCCAGTATAATGAGATCCACTGGAGCGCGGCTGGATTGAAGAAAATGATACGTATATTTAAATGGTTTGACGGAGGTCAGTAGCTCAGTTTTGTGAACGAATTAGTCGCAGATCTACCAGATCTAACAGTGATAGAGCCACGCGGCAGCTTTTGCTGTCGCACGGATGGGCCGGCTCGAACCGGGGTAGTACCACGACCTCACAGAAAACCAGCGTGAAGGAGAGGTTTACCTCTTCGTTTCGCTCGGTGAGTGCAGGTGGCCGGAGGCCCTTTTTACTAACAGTGGTAGAGCCACGCGGCAGCTTTTGCTGTCGCACGGATGGGCCGGCTCGAACCGGGGTAGTACCACGACCTCACAGAAAACCAGCGTGAAGGAGAGGTTTACCTCTGCGTTTCACTCGGTGAGTGCAGGTGGCCGGAGGCCCTTTTTACTGGAAATGAGGCATTCCATCTTAGTCCTCACGGGTGACAACGCATCTACATTTTGATTTGTAGTAGAGGATAGATGTAGATGTCTATGGGCCGCAGCAACCACTTACCATCAGGTGGACTGTGTGCTCGTTTGTCTCCCTTATCCTATAAAAAAAAAAGATAATTTTCTTTTATAAGAATTTATACTTTTAAATTATTTATTTTTGTATTATTGGCTTGATTTACAAATTGAAACTTATTATTAGCAAAAATTATAACGTCTGATGGTGGGTAAGTAGTTTTCGATGGAATCGATGCATCTGACGATGAATCTGAATGCTACAACTCCGATAGCCAAGAATAATATGATTTGAATATTCTTAAAATTATTGAGTTTTTAATAAAATGCTTAATAAACATTTTCATGATAAATTAATATTATTAAGACATCATACCATTAAAACATAAACAAATAAATATTTCTATTGTGTGCTTATTCGACATTTATTTATTTTCTAAACCGTAGAAATTATTAATTGCAATCAATATGAAACGATCGTATTTACTTTCAATTAATATAATGATTTTTTTTAAATTGATCTACAGTCGTTAGATCAATTTAAAAAAAATCATTATATTATATTATATTATATTAGAGCGAGCGCTATTACAGTAAATTTTTGGACAACATTAAAGAACTGTTGTTTTTGGTTCTCAGCTAAATTACTGTCACCAAAAGCTGCAAAGCGTTCTTGGTATGCCTGAGTTTTCTGTAGTAAGGTAAAGGGTCGTTTTTTCCCTTATTTTAAAAAAAAACCTGTATTATAATCACAGCCCGTAAATGCATAGAAACCAAGCAAACTTTCACTCAATAAATCACCACGTTGCTCATAAATTTTTGAAATATTTATGAATCGTTTATTAATTCCTGTTTGCGTGAGAATCCATACTTGAGAAGAGCTATTTTTTAAATGTAACATGTTACCAAGAATGATTATTATGATATCCGTATCAGAGCGTACAAAACTAGAAAGAAAAAGACTGGATTAGAGCGAGCGCTATTATAGTACGCGCTTATGGGCGCCCCAGAAGTTTGTTGTCTGCCTGGGTCATCCAACCACAATATGTCTGCCGTGAAAATTATACATGTCAAATTATATTATCAACAATATATATAAATTGCAGCTTTATTGAAATTACGTAAATTATTAACAAAAAATTGTATTTTTCAACCTGTCTGCCATGACCTTGAAACCGTCATAGGTGTCTTCCAATGTTATTTTTCGGTAACTTTCATTAAATATTTCAAGATGTCAAAGTGGTAGACTTATTGCTATCACGTGTATTTGGGTCATTTTTTACACCTTTAACACCTGAGCGTGTCTATATCGACCGCCGGTCAAACTAAAGAGTCCCTATTTCATGTACCTCAGGTATAGGAGATTAACTGAAAAAAAAGTGAAGCTTATTGAAATACCGTAAGTCTGCCGCTCACTGGCTCTTAAGCTATTACCCATAATTGATTATGTAGATATCATCACATCAATGGCAAACTTGCGAATCTGTCATTTTCGCTTAAAACTGTTTATTGGTGTAATCCACTCCCAATGTAGTAATACATACTGTGGCAAATTTTCAAAGCGGTATCTCTTATAGATTATGATATATTATATCAGTGAATGTGCGAATCACATATAATAGAAATTACTCACCGTGGTAAATTTACAAAGTGCAGATAAGATATTCTACTAAATGCTAATTATTTATGTACTTCTCTAAGTTAGTAGTAAACATGCGAATATTGGATCTATTCGTGTTTTTACCGAAGCATTTTTAATGTTTTATGCATATAATTAACCATGCTCAACTTGCCTAAGTGCCATATTCGTGAATTAGTTATGGTATCATTTTGACTACAAAGTGTCTGATGGTCTATGGTCAAGTAACCTATATGTCACATTTGCATTATTGCTATGATATAATTTACGTTCTAAAAATTGGTTTAACCACGGTGAACTAACAGTTATGTCACTGTCGCATATATGCTGTGGTAGTACAAAGACTCACAGATATTAAATGGATCATGGTATACTGAATATCAATTCTTCATAATTTATTAATATTGCTGCGCAGAGACAAGCTTGCAGTTCACAAAGTTAATTTGACAGGTTTCCTACATGAACAGTTAGAAGACGGGTTTCTGAAATAACCTTAACGAAACATTCCTCAAAAACATTACTTAGACGTTCATCGGCACCTGGAACTATGTATTTCACACAAAAACGTGCTTTAAACGATAATTTTAAACCCACATAACCAAAAAAGACATGTTTCTGATTCTTCGAAATGGAAAAGACACGTTTAAAGAAATAAACGTTTCAAAGGTGCTGCCGACAAAAAAATTAAAGGTAAATCAGTTGCAGCAAGACCTATGAAGCAACCTAATTGTGTAAAATTACTAAAACATAAATGTAATATTCAAGTCCCAGAAAAAATTATAAAAGATATAAAATAGAAATTTCGATCATTAGAAAGCACAAAGCACAGCGTCAATTTATAACACAACATGTCACAAGGACTTTAAAAAAAAGACAAACCAAATCTGGACCCATACCATATTAATTGCAATCAATATGAAACGATCGTATTTACTTTCAATTAATATAATGATTTTTTTTAAATTGATCTAACGACTGTATTAGAGCGAGCGCTATTACAGTAAATTTTTGGACAACATTAAAGAACTGTTGTTTTTGGTTCTCAGCTAATACTGTCACCAAAAGCTGCGAAGCGTTCCTGGTATGGCTGAGTTTTCTGTAGTAAGGTAATGGGTCGTTTGTTCCTCTTATTTAAAAAAAAAACCTGGATATATATAATCACAGCCCGTAAATGCATAGAAACCAAGCAAATTTTCACTCAATAAATCACCACGTTGCTCATAAATTTTTGAAATATTTATGAATCGTTCATTATTTCCTGTTTGCGTGATAATCCATACTTGAGAAGAGCTATTTTTTAAATGTAACATGTTACCAAGAATGATTATTATGATATCCGTATCAGAGCGTACAAAACTAGAAAGAAAAAGACTGGATTAGAGCGAACGCTATTATAGTACGCGCTTATGGGCGCCCCAGAAATTTGTTGTCTGCCTGGGTGATCCAACCACAATGTGTCTGCTGTGAAAATTATACATGTCAAATAATATTATCAAATATATATATATATATATATATATATATATATATATATATATATATATATATAAATTGCAGCTTTATTGAAATAACGTAAATTATTAACAAAAAATTGTATTTTTCAACCTGTCTGCCATGACCTTGAAACCGTCATAGGTGTCTGCCAATGTTATTTTTCGGTAACTTTCATTAAATATGTCAAGATGTCAAAGCGGCAGACGTATTGCTATACGCGGGGATTGTGAGGTCCATGGCCCTTTACGGGGCCCCGGTGTGGGCGCGTGGTTTGGCGCGGCTTGCCGTCCACCACCTAAACGCGCCCCAAAGGGTGGTTGCCGTAAAGATGGTTCGCGGCTACCGCACGATCTCCCGCGAGGCGGCGAGCCTCCTTGCCGGATTGCCGCCATGGAATCTGGAGGCGATAGTCCTCGCGCGCCTGCACGAATGGCGCGCGGAGGCACTGTGCCGGGGGGAAACCCCGCTGCCGCGGCAAGTTGTCGCGCAGCGGACAGACTTCCGGCATGATCTCATGGCGACATGGAGAGAGCGACTGTCGCAACCCCGTGCTGGGCGCGCCACTATAGCGGCGATAAGACCCCTCTTTGAGGAGTGGCTTGAGAGACGCCACGGCGTCCTCACCTTCCGCCTGACGCAGGTCCTCACCGGACACGGTGTGTTCGGGAGGTTCCTGCACCGAATCGGGCGGGAGGAAACGCCCGGGTGCTCCCACTGCGAGGATCGACCGGAGGACACGGTGGAGCACACCGTGGAGGTGTGCCCTGCTTGGGCGGAACACCGCCGTGTCCTCGTAGCGGCGATAGGCGGCGGCGACCTCTCGCGTCCGGCCCTGGTCGAAGCCATGGTCCGGAGCGAGACGGAATGGGATGCCGTCACCACCTTCTGCGAAGCAGTGATGCTAGCGAAGGAGGTGGCGGAGCGGGAGAAGGAAAGAGCAACAGCTTTCCTTCCCGGCCGCCGCGGGAGACGCCTCGGGCGTCGGGGGCTACGTCGTGGCCCCCGGTCACCGTAGGCGCGGGCCTGTGGACGGCGAGCAATGGGTAGCTCGCCGTCCGTCCGTCTAACGACGACAGGCCGTGTCGACGGCGCGTTTTGTTCCACGCGCGCCTCAAAGAGCTGTCAGCAGCGTGAAGGGGCCCGCAAGGGCCGACGCCTGCCGGGGCTGCGGGCTGTTCGAAAGAGATACCGCGGCTCCGGAACGTAAGGGCACTGAAGGAACACGGATGGTTTTTAGTCAGTAAAAGTCTGACACTCCCTTCCGCTCCACCCACAGCGAAAGGCGTCATTAGATGATTTTCCATCCGCAAAAAAAAAAAAAAAAAAAAAGACGTATTGCTATCACGTTTTGTTGGGTCATTTTTAACACATTTAACACCTGTGCGTGTCTATATCGACCGCCGGTCAAACTAAAGAGTCCCCATTTCATGTACCTCACGTATAGGGGATTAACTGAAAAAAAAGTGAAGCTTATTGAAATACCGTAAGTCTGCCGCTCACTGGCTCTTAAGCTATAATAGGAGTATACATATTAAAATAATACATTTACTTAAATCTGGTAGTACATTGAACCCCGATAATATTAGACCTATTTCTGTACTACCAACCCTCAGTAAAATTTTTGAAAGATAATTTTAGATCAATGATAATTTTAGATCAATGAAAATTTTAGATGTCAAAAGAATTGCGCTTAGACTTATTATTTCATATTTACGAGTAAATTACAGAACTCAAAAAGTCGTGATCAATGGTAAAAGTTCCTCCGGATCAGAAACAGAAACAGAAACTTTTTATTCAATATAGATTATAAATAATGCTTATTGAAAGTCACTCCTTTGTATAATTACCACTGGTTCGAAAAAAAAACCTCTGTCCTGGGAAGAACCAGCAAGAAACCCAGCGGGACTTTTTTTTTTAAAATAACAGCTTACAATCATGTATGTTACACAAATTAACAACACAACAAATTAGAAATAGCTTGGTAGCGATCACCTCATTTCCAGGGGTTATTATCATCTATAAATTCTTTAATACTATAATAACCCTTTTTAAACAAACTTAGTTTAATAAAGTTTTTGAACTTTGAGCAGGTCAAATTTTGTATATTTTCTGGAATTTTGTTGTAAAAGCGTATACATCGCCCCAAGAATGAATTACTGACTCGATGGAGTCGAGTAACCGGTACTACTAGCTTGTGTCTGTTCCTAGTATTTACAGAATGAATATCACTTATTTTTGTAAAACTACTTTTATTTTTGTGTACGTACATTACATTTTCATAAATGTATTGAGAACCCTTATAGGATCACTTTGTTGTCCGTCTGTCTGTCTGTCTGTCTATCAAGACCCTTTTTCTCAGAAACGCGTAGAGGTATCAAACTGAAATTTATATCAAATACTCAAGGCAACTGGGACAGTTGCCTTGAGTATTTGAGCTTCTGAAGGACGTCAGAGGGCGCGCGCGCCTCTACGATACCTGTTTTGACGTCCCGTCGTGTCGAGGACACGCAAGGACAAGCGAGTCCAAATTTAGCGCTGCGATCGGCGGCACGCTGTCTTTTTTTGTCGGGAACTCGTAATAGTAGGCGCGTATAGTAAATATACTGACTGGGAATTGTAGCGCGTATTCCTTGCTGAGAGCTTCACCCGGGACTTTTAGGTTTAACGCTGAGTCCGTATAAGTGGATTCAACTGTATTAGTTACTAGTGCGGTATTTGATATTCTAGAAATAACTGTGGCCACGCAAAACGGTAGTGACCGTTGATCCGGTCTCGCGTATCAAGCTTTATAATAAACGAGAGTTAGTGGCTTCTGTAAGGTGGTTAATCGTACGACGGAATGAAGGGACTGTCATCGTAGAAACGAAGAAAGTGACTGTGGACGGAGAGCAGTGGGAGCGGTGCGGAGGTCCGAACTGCTGCAGATGGTAACGGTCTAATAAGGTCAATAACACTACCAGCCACACCTAGATACACATCACTGACCCTTACTTTCCTAGCACTATACATCCACATGCGACCTGACTGAATCCTGAGGGACCAGTCGCCTTGGATAGAGGTAAGTAAAGTCCCTTTATTAGAATAGAACGCTCCCCCCTGATTGTTTATTGTAATTAGAAACTTTCCACCCTTGGCGTTAGGACGCCCGACCTGCACATGCTTGTAGGTTCTTCGTCTATGGGCCGCGGAGGACCCTACTCCTGGGATAAGCAGCTGCTGGCCGTAACAGTGAGTGATGTACTCGCCATTGATGTTAATACCACATCCTTCCCAGTCCAGAAGCTTGAAAACGTCTTCCAATGCAGCGGTGAAGAGTTTCGGAGATATAATGTCACGCTGTCTTACACCTCTCTGCAATTGGATAGGTTTCGTACTCTGGTTCTGTACTGGGATAGCCATCGTAGCCCTACTGTAAAAGCACTTCAGCTCTTCGGTATACCGACAGTCAACTTGGCACCGCTAAAGGCACTGCAGCACCGCCCAAATTTCGATGGAATCAAAGGCTTTCTCATAGTCCTCATACACCAGACATAGTGGCAAATTGTACGCCTCGGACTTCTGTACGATTTTTCAAAGGATATGTATGTGGTCTATGCTGCTAAAGCCTTCTCGAAAACCGGCTTGTTCGGGAGGCTGGAAGTCGTCAAGTCTGCGCGCGAGACGATTCGTAATAACTCTGGAAAACAGCACGAGGACGCGGCTCAGAAGGGAAATCGGTCTGTAGTTCTTCAAGAGAGCGTTGTCACCTTTCTTGAAGAACAAGACCACCGCACTTCTGCTCCACGCCTCCGGTATAATATCACCATGGACGACGGAATTAAAGAGCTTCTGAAGGACTTCAAGTACCGGTTTTCCACCCGCTTTCAGAAGCTCTGCTGTAATTCCATCCTCGCCTGGGATCTTGCCGTTTTTAAGGTGCTGGAGAGCCATTTTTATCTCGCTCAGACTAACGTCCGGGATATCATCGGATATTACATGTAGTATAAACACAAAAGAAAAATAATAACACAAGTATAAAATAGCAAAACGTTAGTTTTGTAACAAACGCATCAATATCTCACTTAGAGCTACCAAAAAATGCATTGCTAAGTATGCGCTTGGCTGAAGCAGCGCTAGTGTTAAACAATTGCTATTGCAATTACTCTTTAGATAGCTTGCTAAAAATTATTGAACAATGAAATAAACTTGTATTTCCTGTCAAATTAGAAAACATTCTAAAATTAGAACAGAGTATAGATTTAACAGTATAGAAGTTAAAGTTAAAGTTAAAGTTACAGCCTGTATACGTCCCACTGCTGGGCACAGGCCTTCTCTCATTTCTGAGAGGGTTTTAGGGCAATAAAATGGGATCTACCCCGGGTTGCTCGCGTACTGTGAATTTTACAGCGAGCGCTAACCATCTGAGCTGCCGTGGCTCAGATTTAAAAGTATATACAAAGGAAAATCAAATAACATTTGTTCTAGATATCCCCCCTAGTTGTTGCCAATACATACATATATTACAAATCCTCCCTTTACTTATCACTCTTTCAACCTTTTGATGAAAGGGTTGAAAGCGGTGTCACTTCTTTGCCCATGTAAACAGATGATGATCGATGATGTAAAATTTGTAAGATGGATGTTCTACCCACAAACTATTGTATTACTTACCAAAAAATGTGGAAATGAGATATCATACTATAGTTTCATTGGAATATACATAATCTTTGCTGAACAAAACTGCAAGGCTAAAATTAAAGAATTTAGTCTGAAAAGGCATCAAAATATGGAGAAATATCTGTTGACTGCCTTTCCAATAAAAAATCTTTTAGAAATGTCACAACTGCTAATGACGACACCTTCGAATCCAGCAGTAGTACACCTGAATAATGTGGACTTTACCAATCTGCAGCAGCTGAACCATAAATGTTAACCAGACGTGTGAATGATAGCGTAAAAAGTGATCAAAGTGAAAGTGTCATAAATGTAAAGGACATAAGTATTGGGACATTAGTTTTATATGTAATTTTAGTAATTATAATAGTAAAATTTTGTAAAAGATATTTGTATCAAAATTATCTAAGAAAACTTCAACCGGTAATTTCAAAACTAAGGGGGAAGAGTTATGCATCCCGGTATTCCCGGTATTACAACGGAGACCCTCTCAGTTCAAGCGTAAGCGTAGGCGTAGGTTGCTGAATTGCGTCTGGAAGACAGGTGGGCTTCCAGATGCAAGGCATACTGACAACTGTTCTTTAGCTTAGTGTTCTAGAGTAAGAATTAGGATAGTCTTAGTTAGACTCCCACATGTATCGGACATGTAGTTTTAAGTAGTATTAATTAATTTATCGCACATTATTAGTCTTAAATTTTAAATAAAGTATTTTTAAAAACGTCCTTGGGCAATTGCGAATCTTGACTATATATTCTAAGTCTATGATGTAAGCCATTATTAATATATATTTCTTCATTGACGACCACAGTTGCTTTTGCCAGTACGTTTTAACATTTTTCTTAACAAAAAAGTAAATTGCAAATAAAATATGGTAAGTAATTTTAAAACTTATAACCAACCAAATATAATAGGTTTGCTTACTGGCTTCTGCATCAGGTGAACTGAAAATTTACACCACGCTTAGAATAACTAATATTGAATTGTATTTGTTTGAATTTATTTTTACCAACATAAATTTCTATGAGCAAAAATGCGAAGATCCTAAAAGACCAGATAAAAAACTAAGACTGAAATGCACACGTGAAACGTATCGTGGTTTACAGTAGAATGTGGTAGTAGTAAAAATACAAAGAGCACAAAACAACTAATAAAATTCTATTTCTTTTTTTATTATAGGAGAGGGGGCAAACGAGCATGCGGCTCACCTGATGGTAAGTGACTACCGCCGCCCATGAACAACTGCAACACCAGGCGAATTGCAAATGCGTTGCCGGCCTTTTAAAATGGAGTAGGCTCTTTCTTGAAGGTCCCTAAATCGTATCGGTCCGGAAAAACCGCTGGTATACTAACCATTCCACAAGTAAGTTAACTATAAGTTTCTAACTCCAAGTCGTAAAATATATGAAGGTACTAAAATTATAAACATTAAGCAGTCACATATGTACAACACATGTGTATTAATACGTGAGGTCTAACCACAAACTAATAACAAATGTAACAAGAAATAAAGTCTAACCTTTATATTTTGGAGACAATTTTGTATCATTTGGCTTGTATCATTCATACAAAACATAATCATTCTTCATAAAACTATGCCGTAATTTTCTTAACTCAAATCTGCTTACCTATACAAATAAATAAAATTGAAGTGTCTGTTTGTAATGTCAAACTAACAGCTTTTTACTAAATGCATATGAAAGTATGTACGGTACTTATAACAAAAACACAATTTTTAAAATTTTTGTCTGTCGGTCTCTCTGTTTTAATAGGAATAATGGCTAGACCAATTTTAACGGGACTTTCACTGGCAGATAGCTGATAATATAAGGAGTAACTTATGCTACTTTGTTGTAAAAAAGAATTAACGTCCCGTACAAAAAAATTAAAACCTAAATTATACGCGGGCGAAGTCGCGGGGAACAGTTAGTATTTTATAAATGTTTATTTTAAATTTTTGAGGTGGCCATTCCTGTTGCTTCTGATAAACTTTTGAATTTGATGGTTTCTATTTATATTTCCAAAAATTATTTTTTTAGGGTTCCGTACCTCAAAAGGAAAAACCGAAACCCTTATAGGATCACTTTATTGTCCGTCTGTCTGTCTGTCTTTTTTTTTATATATGATAAGGGTGATAAACGAGCACACAGTCCACCTGATGGTAAGTGGTTGCTGCGGCCCATAGACATCTACATCAAACAAAATGCAGATGCGTTGTCACCCATGAGGACTAAGATGGAATGCCTCATTTCCAGTAAAAAGGGCCTCCGGCCACCTGCACTCACCAAGCGAAACGCAGAGGTAAACCTCTACTTCACGCTGGTATTCTGTGAAGTCGTGGTACCACCCCGGTTCGAGCCGGCCCATCCTTGCGACAGCAAAAGCTGCCGCGTGGCTCTACCACTGTTAGAAAAAGTGTTAGTTTGTCTGTCTGTCAAGACCCTTTTTCTCAGAAACGCGTAGAGGTATCAAACTGAAATTCATATCAAATACTCAAGGCTACTGTCCCTTAGAGCTGTGAAAAAATCAAACATCTAAGCCAACGCAATCAAAAGATACAGCCGTTTATGCTGCAAATTTTCGACATTCACAAGGGAATCAAAACCTACAGGGTACTTCCCGTGAACTCAGAATCTTAAAATTTGGTACGAAGCAACGTATTATAGCACAGATGAAGGAAACATTGCGAAAAGCATAAATTTTTGGTTACATCATATAATAAAAATATTTTTAATAATTTTAAACTTATATACCTACAGATTAGTTCGGAACCCTCGGTATGCGAGTCCGACTCGCACTTGGCCGGTTTTTTTTCGTATATTGATTCCTTACTAACATGTACTAAAATTTCAACTGATATTTTATAGGAACTGTGGATTTGTTTTAAATGCTATGTTGTAGTTTGTTTCGCCACATCGTTAAAATGTGTTGAATAAAATATTTAAGCTTAATTCATATTAACATATTAAACAAACTTCATTTCAAGGGTAGCGTGACAAGTAATCTACGATTACATTCTGTTTAGCAGGTATATGCACATTTGTCAAGTCCAATAGTGCTAAATCTATTACATATCGGGCTAATTCTCTGTTTAATTGAGCACTGTCAATCATATAGACCGTATTGTCAATTGGTGTGGCAATTATTCATGGGCGGCGTTAGTCTCTTTCCATCTGCTGGGCCGCGTCTCCGCCTTTTCCTCCCTTGCTATTAAAAAAATCGCCATTCGAAAAAAGACGTGTACCTACGATAATTGTGAAAGGAAATAATATTTGTAATTTGCATGACCGACGTTCTCGTACATGCGATTGTATGTTATTGTGTACAGAGATTAATGCTCTTATTCACAAACATTACTACTTTTTGCGTTTGCAAGACCCGAATGGTATAATCATGACCTCGAATGCTTATGGGTCACAATTCCTATAGCAAATATTTGATCTTTACATGATTTGCATATAGCTGTTATATACATACCTCCAAAGTCTTCATTATCGTTGAAAACACAATTATTTATTGACATCCTTTCTTTAGCTAGAAATTCATATCCTAATGATTATTTTTTATTCTCACTGGAGATTTCGGACGGCTCCGTGGTGCAATGGCTTAGCAATGAGTAGTTGCACTGGGGGCCGCGGGTTCGTATCCCGCACGGAACAAGTATTTGTGTGCCCTACAAATAATTGTTCCGGGTCTAGATGTATGTCCTTGTGCAATTTATGTTTGTAAACTTTTTTTTTTTATAGGATAAGGGTGACAAACGAGCACACAGTCCACCTGATGGTAAGTGGTTGCTGCGGCCCATAGACATCTACATCCATCCTCGCTTGCGAATCAAAATGCAGATGCGTTGTCACCCGTGAGGACTAAGATGGAATGCCTCATTTCCAGTAAAAAGGACCTCCGGCCACCTACACTCACCAAGCGAAACTCAGAGGTAAACCTCTACTTCACGCTGGTATTCTGTGAGGTCGTGGTACCACCCAGGTTCGAGCCGGCCCATCCGTGCGACGGCAAAAGCTGCCGCGTGGCTCTACCACTGTTAAAAACTGCCTCCACGATACAGAAGAAAATCCTAGTGTAGGAGTAACGTCTTTTTAAAAAACAATAAAAACAATAAACAATACAACAATTTCAATTTACCGTGTATAAATTGGTTATCAAGTAAACCTACCGTGTTAAAGAAAGGTTCTATGGATATACAAAACACTGCTAAAAATTTAATAACCCAGTCTTGTCGTATCGTATCGGGCGTGTCTTATATCCATAAGAAACGTATCCATAAGAAAATAAATTGTCTTGGAATCAAAATTTATTAATAGGCAAAGTGTGAGTGTAAAATGTATATAATAATAATAAATTTTGATTCCAAGACAATTAACCTTTCTTATGGATACGTTTCTTATAGATACGAGGGTGGATTGAAAAGTACTCGGCCTAACCAAGAAAATAAACACATACTAAATCAGTTATATTTTTATTTTTCTACATAATCACCATCAAGTTCAATACACTTTTGCCACCTCCCCTTCCAAGCATTTAGACCGTTGAAAAAAAATGATTCTTCCTTAGAGTCAAAATATGCGTCTACAGCTGCTTTGACCTCGTCGTTTGTCGAAAATCTTTGACCTCTTAAGTGCTTTTTTAGGTTAGGGAACAGAAAGAAGTCTGATGGTGCCAGATCAGGTGAATACGGCGGATGCGGTAACAGTTCAAAGCCACAGTTGTGACTTTCAGCCATTGACTGTACTGACGTGTGAACACGGGCGTTATCTTGATGAAACAGGACTTTTCTTCTGAGCATTCCTCGACGTTTTTCTTTTATTTCCTCTCGTAAACGACGTAGTAAGGTGCAGTAGTAATCAGAGTTTATAGTCTGACCCCTTTCAAGATAATCAATCATAATCACACCTTTCGAGTCCCAGAATACTGAAGCCATCACCTTATTTGCCGACAAAATCGACTTAGCCTTTTTAGGGGGTGGTGAACCAGGTCTTCTCCACTGTTTTGATTGTTGTTTTGTTTCCGGTGTACAGTAATGAACCCATGTTTCGTCTATAGTAACAAAACGGTTCAAAAAATCATCTGCATCGGATTCAAATAACTCCAAACAGTCGCGTGAAATAGTCAATCGCGTCCTTTTTTGTTCAACTGAAAGCAGTCGCGGAGCCCACCTCGCAGACTCCTTGCGGAAACCCAACTCGTTGACAATGATGTTTTGAGTTCGTTCATAAGAGATGCCTATAATCTCGGCTATCTCTCTAATTTTTAATCTGCGGTCTCCCATTATTAAATCAAGTACTTTTTTTAATATTTTCGTCAGTAGTTGACATCGAAGGCCTTCCAGAGCGGGGTCCATCTTTCACACTCTCTCTACCACGCTTAAATTCTGCTATCCATTTTTTGACGGATGAATATGACAGAGCACAATCGCCTAATGTACTGACCATGTCATCATGGATGGCTTTTGATGATAGCCCCTTCTTATGGAGGTACTTAATGACGGCACGCTGCTCGATTTGCTCCATTCGCGGAAATTATGTCCGATTACTTTGTTAATAAATTTATAAAATCACAACTAATTATCGCACACGTTTCGAACTTCACACAATGAACTAGTCTGAACTGAACTAAATAATGTGGGTAGATTAGATTTTTAGAATTGAATGGATCTGTGTTAGGCCGAGTACTTTTCAATCCACCCTCGTATAAGACACGCCCGATATAAAAAATAGTAGGTGTTTCTAGACGTATATATTCCCGTGTTCCTGTAGCATATTATATTTATGCCAAATACCAATCAACCACGTCTTATAGTCTTTTAGAATTCAAAAAAAAATATTAACAGACATAGAGACACCGACACCGAGGTGACTGTGTCTCTATGGTGACTGGTGATGTTCCTAAATTCAAGCTCACGCGAGCGAAGCCGCGGTTTTAAAGCTAGTATAATAATAATAATAATCTATGCATAGTGATTTATAATATACTGTTTTTCCGTGTCCGCAAAAATATATTTTAAAAATCTATAGCATTGTACTGTAAAGTATTGTATTGTAAAGGGTTTGAAAGTCACGTTTTTATCAATATACTTGTGTTAATCATTCTTTGTTATGCTCTCAAATATATAATTATAATTTTCTTCTTTGCAACTTTATGAGTATGTCATACCTCGCATTTTTTTTAAGAAAACGTATTAAAAGAAACAACAATATTTTCTAACAAAACATAATAAGTATCTGATTCCATTCACTGAGACAACCAACAAAACAAACTACTGGACATTTCTGTTGATATGTCGGACTATATGTACACGTGGTAGAGCCATGCTGCAGCTATATTAGTAGTATAGTTGTAGCACGAATGGGTCGGCTCGACCGGGGAAGGACCACGCTCTCACAGAATACCAGCGTAAAATAGCAGCTTAACGCTACTGTATTTCGTATGGTGAGTGTTGGGAACCGGAGACCCTTTTTACTGGCAAAGAGGCATTCCATCTTAGTCCTCACGGGTGACAACGCATATACATTTTAAGTCTTTATTGAGGATAGATTTAGATGTCTATGGGTCACAGTATCCACTTACCATTAGGCGGACTGTGTGCTCGTTTGTCACCCTATCCTATAAAAAAAATGTAGCTAAAAGTATCCAGCGAGTTAATTTAGCACACATAGTGTCGTTCATCCCTCAAAAATATTGTTTAGATAATGTTAAGTTTTCTGTGCCTCTAAGTATTCTCGGGAAAACGTCGCCGAGTACTGGAACAAACTTGTATCTGAAGTCGAGTATTTGCTGGACAAAGTTTTGGATTTGGGGCGATGTAATCTAGTCCAGTTTAATCCTCAGAATACACAAGTTTGCACGTTTACCGCTAAAAAGATCCCCTTTATCGTATCTCCTCAGTTTCAAGGCACTCCCCTTGTTGCCTCAGCCAGTATCGAAATCCTCGGCGTCGACATATCGAGTGACGTGCAGTTTCGTGGTCACTTGTAAGAGAAGGCCGAATTGGCCCCAAAAAAGCTTGACGTGCTCAGCAGAGCGGGACAGTATTTCATGCCGGCACAACGCCTGCAACTTTACAAGGCGCAGGTTCGGCCTCACATGGAATAATGTTTCCATATCTGGGCTGGGGCTCCCCAGTGCCAGCTCCTTCCACTTGATCGCATCCAGCGCAGAGCGGCTCGAATCGTTGACGACAGAGTCCTTTCCGATCGGCTCGATTCATTGGCGCTGCAAATAGATGTAGCTTCTCTTTGCATTTTCTTTCGCATTTACCAAGGGGAGTGCTCTGAGGAATTGTTCGGATTAATCCCAGCCGCCAAATTTCGAACGTACATTGCGGCAGAACTCCCGATACCATCCGCACCATCTGGATGATTGGCGGTCCACCACTGTGCGATTTTGAAGATGTTTTCTTCCTCGCACAACTTCCTTGTGGAATAGTTTACCACCAGCGATCTTGCCGCACCGATACGACTTAGGGACCTTCAAGAAAAGAGCCTACTCCTTTTTAAAAGGCCGGCAACGCATCTTCAATTCCCCTGGTGTTGCGGTTGTTCTTGGGCGGCGGTAGTCACTTACCATCAGGTGAGCCGCATGCTCGTTTGCCCCCTCTCCTATAAAAAAATTCACACTGTCTTTTATTATTAATTTGATGGACGCTCAATTCTGCTGCCAGCACCAAATAACGTAAATCAAATCACCTCATTGTGTCACGGTGTATAGCTAGTCCATATATAGAGGTCAGTGATAAAAGTACATAAAGTCACATTTTCTTCATTTTCATCCGGTAATTTACTCCTGTTCTACTCGTAGACATCTAAAGAATAAACACTACTTCTTTCCAGGCCGAACACTTTTGTCTAATATTCAGCTACTCGGTCAGGAAATGCGCAGAAAATTCGATATTCGGCGTATGGCTGAATATACTATTCGTTGCAAGTCTAATTTAAATCGTATTTAGAAATTTATACGAGTATACAAGTGTTCTTAAGTAGAAAACAACTTTATACCATGAAATGTGATGATATTGTCTAAACTTCTGTCAATGTTACGTAATCATTCACGAAATCAAGCCCTCAAGTCACAGAATCATCTTAAGTACAGCGTCATAAGGAGCTGATCTTGGCAAATGAGATACTCTTTATGTGGTTATTAATTAGCAACGATCTTAACATGCTGATGTCGAAATGAGAGCGTATCAATTCGTCGAAACGACTGAGAGACAGCGTAAGTGGAGTGTACAGAAAGGCTCTTCGCACACGAGTAGTAAGCGTAGTTGTAACGTAAGCGTATCGTTACGACGCAACGCGTACGAGACCTGCAGTGTTCTACAAACGAATCGTCGCGTAGACGTATCGTTTTGTAAGATCTCAGTTGAAATCATGGTGTCCACGGTACCAGATGTGTTGTGTGAATTTATAGATTATCTTTCTTTCTCTTTAGACGAAGAGAATTTTTTATTGTTTGATTAATTAAGATGTTAGAAAGCGATATTTATGACGATATTTCTGCCCAAGCTTTATCCATTTCATCTTTCCTTGAATATTCACTTAATGAATGATTATATAGAAAAGGGAACACTTCACCCAGTTTCACGAATTTAATCACTTTTTCAGTCCTATTCATACCTATTGAAATTAAAAGTCGGAAGAAGTAAAAAAAAATTAAATTCAGTTAAATTTTTAAAGAAATTAATGAACAGTAAATTTTTTACGCTTGCTTTTTTACGCCAGTGCACTACGACCATCGTAATGACAATAGACACCTCCTACGATTCGCTGCAGCACCGCTTCGTGTGCCGACTTGTTTGAACATGTACGCGCTCGTATTGCTCTCGTCCTACGCGCGTATTACGATACGCTTACGATACGACGCCGTGTGCGAAGGGCCAAACTCACAATCGGTGACTTTTTTTTTATAGGATAAGGGTGACAAACGAGCATACAGTCCACATGATGGTAAGTGGTTGCTGCGGCCCATAGACATCTACATCTATCCTCTATTACAATTCAAAATGTAGATGCGTTGTCACCCGTGAGGACTAAGATGGAATGCCTCATTTCCAGTAAAAAGGGCCTCCGGCCACCTGCACTCACCAAGCGAAACGCAGAGGTGAACCTCTACTTCACGCTGGTTTTCTGTGAGGTCGTGGTACCACCCCGGTTCGAGCCGGCCCATCCGTGCGACAGCAAAAGCTGCCGCGTGGCTCTACCACTGTTAAACTGACAGACTGACAGAGAGCGGGCGTACTCACAATCCATTATATTAAACTTAATGGAAAACTAAAGATTAATTTTCTGATGAAAAAAAGCTAGTAATCGGAGAATAATAAATGTTTTCTTACTCTACTGAATTTTTTCTGCCGACTTCCAAAAAGTACTGGGCGAACTGATTTCGATGATTCTTTTTTAATATGAAAGCTGATAGTTCTCGTGTGGTCTCATATGAATTTGATCAAGGTCAGACCAATGGTTATTTAGTTATTCTTAAATAACCTATATTAAAGTCGCTTATATTGAAGTCGGCTGTACAACATTTTTAATTTTAAATTATTGAAAAATTGAGGTTCGCCCCTTTGCGGCGTCAACGACGAATCGTTGTGAGACTTTTTAACTTTGACGAAGAGCGGGCGATACAACCCAAGCTGAAGCAAGCGCTTCCATCTACACTCCCGTCACGCCAAAAGGGCACAGCCGCCATTTCATTATTTTTTTTAACTGCTTAATAAGTACTTAGGTCTAACTGCCATTAGTACAAATGTGTAGGTATCGTATCTGTGGATAATACTAGGTAAAAAATAACACAAATGCCATGATATAGAAACATTTATTATATACAAAATTGTTAAACGCATTCGCTGTTAATAAAATTTACTATCGGATATATATTTCGATACTTCCCAATTTCAGCTTCAGAATAACAGGATTTCCTTTCACACGTAGTGTGAGTGACGTATTGGAGTTACTGCAAACTTAAACTCAAAAGCATAATAACCCTTTAATACTTAGCGCATCTAATATAACAACGCCTTTAGAGTATTGTTGAGACTGCCACGCTACTGCAGCACATCAGAGGTACTCGTATTCTCCAATGCACAGACGGCGGGCTTTTATAGTATGTACTTCAATCATTTTTTCTATATTTTTTGTATTTATTTTATTTTATTGATATTTATGTGTATTTATCATTTTCATTTATATATTTATAAGATCCAACCAGATGAGAAATCTACTAAAATAACCCATAATAATATATAATAATAATAAACATTTATTCATAACCACTAATAAGGGATCTATCAGACAGAAGGGCTTCACGCGTTCAAGCGTTCCGTGTTCGCGTTCTATGTTCGTTATGTTATAATACGTTACATAGACATACCCAAACAGCAAGCGTTTTAACCGCGTCGATTAACCAGAACGCACGCGTTCGCGCGTTCACTGCTGTTTCGGTGTCCACATCGACAGGAAGATGGAGACCGCGAATTTGAATATGTTAGTACTAGGAACGTGTTTTATATCATGTGAAGAATGATGATTATAAAAGCCGAGGAAAAGTAGCAGAAACATGGTTAAAAATTGCCAGAAAAATAGGGAAATTTCTTCATTAGTAAGCCATTTACAAAGTAGTCTATGAAATTCTCCATCTTGTTCTCTATTCTTATTTTCTGGTCGCACCCAATGTTTCTTTTTCCGTTTTGATGCTGCTAGTGTCCACAATATCAATAATTCGTCTTTCGATTAAGAATTATGGTCAAAAAACATGGTGGCTGTAGTGGTACCGCGTAGACCGTCCAACAACGGGATTCGTGAGCAACTGAACGATGGAACGCAGAACGCGATCGCGGAACGCTTGAACGCGTGACCGCTTCCTGTCTAATAGAACCCTAAAATTACAAAGGGTAATTCACAGAGAAATAACCAAAATCACGTAGTGTAGTAATGAATGGGCTCTAGTTCAGCATATATGTTGCAGTTGCCTACAACGCTGTTATTCTGCCAGTGCCCAACATATGTACAACAAGTACATACAAATAGTACGCGCGCATCTCTGCTCATATTGCATTTAATCACAGCTGTTCACATTAGGGTACAAACCGAGTATTAACCAGTTCAAACTAGTAATTTAATACATATATTTTTATTACAATTATTTATTTATTTATTACATATTTTTTAATAATTATTACAACAATATTAAAATATAAGAAAATAGATAAAAAAAATAATAAGAAATATAAAGTATAAAATAATTATGATTTTAACAAGCCTAACTTCTTTCATCTTATGTAAGCTGTTTCCCCACCTAATAGCAATATTTATTTAAAAATAATCCGATTATGACAGTATTCGTTCTCTTATTAAGTGTCGTTTATAATTCTTTTTGAGCCAGTTTTACTTATCATAATGCGAAGTGGTGGTGGGATAGTGTGATATTACGTACCCATTGCATTCCTCGATGTTGAATTCCACGGTTGTGATTGATTTTGCTTCCAATTTCACGGCTGCCTCGCGGTTGTTTATATTAACGCCTACGTTGACATCGTTGACACTACTACAAAGTAAAAAATTATAAAGATTTTCATTGTCGTCCTCACTTACACAATATTCTTTTGAGTAAAATTCTTTGAGAGGAAGTGTACAATAAGCATGCCTGGACATAAAAACAGAGATACCCTCACACTAGTGTTGGCTTTTTTTTATAGGATAGAGTGACAAACGAGCACACAGCCCACCTGATTGTAAATGGTTGCTGTGACCCACTATCCTACATCTATCCTTAATGAAGAATCAAAATGCAGATGCGTTGCCACCCGTGAGGACTAAGGTAGAATGCCTCGTTTCCAGTAAAAAGGGTCTTCAGTTCTCTACTCTCATCATACAGTTATATTAATAGTAACACAGCAGTGTTACTATTAATATAACTGCAGCATGGCTCTACCACGTTAAGCAGCATGGCTCTACCACGTTAAACTACTGCGCAAAACTATTTTTTGTTAGTGAACATTAGTATCAACTAATAGAAATATCCGCTAATGTCAATTAAGATACATCGTACGAGCTGTCCAAGAGAAAACATCATCACAATTAACATGTTATAAATATACTTTTGAAAAAAATCTAATTAAAATCAAAAAGGCAGCCGGACAAAATTTCGAATGATTAACATATCATGACATAAGAAACTAATTTGAATTATATGATGTATTGATCGATGTATACTAGTGGAGAGGTAAGAGAAGATACCTCTTATTGTCCCATAAATATCGTAAGAGTCGACAGAGTGAAAAGAAACAGGGGATGGGCAGCAGGCTGCAGCATCTTCTTAATAACCATAGATATTATATGTACTACGTACTAGAGATGCTATTTCAAATAAAAATTGTGCGCTACTCTATGTCTTCGCGCATGCGCGGTAGATAGTAGAGTCGCGTATGCGCGAAGACTTTAGTTTAATATAAAATAAGATATTAATACAAAATAAATATAAGAATTTAATATAAAATACTCTTATTTTAATCTAAACAAACTTATTTATAAATAAAATGTGATAATAATTATCTTATGGAATTCACAAATCTTCAATTTACGCAATATTTAGTTTAGTGTACGGATTGCAGTACAGTTCAGTTGAACATAGTCAATGTTCGGAATGCGTAATCTAGTGCGTAATACATATACATCGATTTTAATACCTAATCTAAACAAAAAACTTCTTTAATCTTTAGTATATTTAATAAAACTGTAGTGACAATTAAACTAACAGCCCACCAAATGTTAAGTGACTACTACACCTACACCTGCAGCTAACTGCAAACAAGGAAACCTACAGATGCGTCGTACCTCTAAGAACTAAGATGGAACGCCTCACGGTCTCTAATTATACTGGCTCTGTATACCCTTCAGATCGGAACACAGTAGTGCACCACTGCTACATGGCAGGAATAGGTAAGTGGGTGATACTTACCGAAACGGATTCCTAGGTATAACAGAAGTCCTACCACCCAAAATTGTGCTTAAAATAGGAATTGTAAGAAGTGCATATCGGTATTATTAACTTATTTGAGTATTTACGCTGAAATATTGGTCAATACCGACCACAACATTTGAATATAAAAATATATATTACTTATTATAAATCAAAAGGACGACGGTGTTCTGTGGCGTCAAAAATGCAACTTCGTCGATATATATGGATGAACGCTTCTCCTCCACCCTGATCCTTCTAGAACCACGTGGAATGAACTTCGAGAAATGTCCCATCGCGTAGAACATTGGTTGCTTAAGAAATTCCCCTTTTTCTGCGTCTACAATTATGGGAGAGTCCACATGATTCCCCGCCCAGTTTGGACCTCCATTTTTGTCTAGACAGAAATTCCAGTCCATCCATCCAATTACATTGTTGTTCAAATCCTGCACATAAATAAATAAATAAAAATTAAGGGGATGAATCGCTCGCCTCATTAGGCTTCGACCACCTAACCCTAGGCCCAGCCTACACCTGTCCTCTAGTATTGCTAAACGAGCGACAAAGCCGAAAGAACAGAATCGGTTCCTCGCTGAATGGTACTGGCGTAAAATTTACCACCCCCTAGTTACCACCATGAGGCAGGAAATAAAAGAAATGGCCCTGAGTTCCCTGCGTCTCTTTAATGGGTCAGGGGTGCAAAGTCCAATATATAAAGGCAAAATGAAGCAAGAATGTAAAAACTGCCGTGGCATCAGCTTGCATAGCGTTGTGGGAAAACTGTATGCTAAGGTGTTGATTAAAAGAGTTATGAAACTGACGGAAAAACTGAGGATGTGCAATCTGGATTTATAAAAAAAATGAGGTGTGCGAATCAAATGTTGTCCATTTTTTTTTTATAGAACAAGGTTGATAAACGAGCACACAGTCCAAATGATGGTAAGTGAAAGCTGTGACTCATAGACATCTACATTTATCCTCGATTAAGTATCAAAATGCAGATGTGTTGTCACCCCTGAGGACTAAGATGGAATACCTCTTTTCCAGTAAAATGAATCTCCGGATCTCTACACTCACCATACCAAACACAGCATTAAGCTGCTATTTTACGCTGGTATTCTGTGAGAGCGTGGTCCCACCCCGGTCGAGGCGACCCATTCGTGCTACAACCATAATACAGCTGCAGCTGCTATAGCTCTACTACGTATAAAAAATGTGGATTGTGGAGAATCTTTTGACCAAAAACCAAAACTTTTTTGTGCATTTATGGATATGAAAAGGCTTACGACAGAGTCGACGAGGATGTGTTGTGACAAATACTGAACTCATTTGGGTTGTGCGCTGGCTTGATACAAGCAACAAAACTTCTTTATAGGGGCTTTAGTGCTTGTGTGAGGATCAACAGGGCCCACTCGGACTAGTTCGGCATCCATAAAGGTATCAGTCAGAGCTGTATAGCTTGCCCGTGGCTGTTCAACCTATATAGGTACAGTTGTTTGAAAACTTTGAAAGTTGAAGAATAAACTTTGAAAGTTGAAGAATTTGAGTTAAGAATGGTTGAATCATCCAGTCCCTTTTGTACGCCGATGATCAAGTCATATTTGCGTCGTCGGTCATTAAAAGAAAGAGGAATGAAAGTAAATGCAAGTAAGATGAAAGTGATGATTTTTGAAAGAGAAGAAAGTAAAACAATATGTGAAGTAAGAATAGAAGAGGAGTTGGTTGAGCAAGTAGATGAGTTTGTGTATTTGGGATATGTATTAAGCAAGACTGGTAGACACGATAAAGATATAGAAAGACGAGTGAATGCAGGAAATAGAGTAAATGGGACTCTACACATTATTGTGAGAAGTCAAAAAAGGCGCGTACGGCAAATCACAATGCTGTGTCGGTCCCTACCTTAAAGTATGGTAATGAAAGTTGGGTGTGGCAGAAAAATCCCGAAAGTAGGATAAATGTTGTAGAAATGCGGTCATTAAGAAGTATGTAAAGGCTGAATCTCAATGACAGGGCGAGAAATTGTGTGATAACAGAAAAGTGTGGTTTGCAAGATGATGTTATGACCAGGATTAAGAAAGGAATACTTCGGTGGGTTGGTCACGTGGAAAGAAACGAGAAATGAGTGACAAAGCAAAAATATATATTGCAGAAGTGAACGCCAGACTCAGGAAGGGATGCCCTAAACGAAAATTTATCAACCAAATTGGTGATATTATGAAGACGGGCCAGAAAAAGTGTATCCTTAATGCTCGTCGGAGCATGGAGATGACAGATGTGTGTCCGGATCGTGCCAAATGGAAGTCCGTGTTCTCTGTCCACCCTTCCGGGTGACAGGTGTGAGTTTTTATTTATGTAAAATTAGGTTTATCTGGTTTAAGGGTTGTGCGTAAGCTTTAAATTATTATAATAATGACCTTCAGACTGAATATCGATCACAGCGGGCAGACTTAAGAAAAAGTAATGCGCAAATAAAGTTTCACTCTCTATTCTCACCCTATCATAGTCCGAACAGCAATCCAGCATGACCGGAGAGACATCACGCGCAGGCGCAGGGGCTTTACGTACTTTCCCAGGGGTGAAACATCGCACAATTTTTGACTCCGGGCTACTACTGAGTATTTCTTGACAAAAAAAACCAGTAATTGATCTTGGCCCGACCCAGGATTCGAACCAGGGACTTAATGATCAGCATTCGTACTTACAACCACTAAACCAACGAGGTCAAATCAAATAAGTCTAGTGAGAACCCACGGTAAACCCGCAGACGTAATAAAATACTTATGCAATGCGACATGAACATATCCCATTGTTAGGGGAGATTTGCCCTAGTTTTTGGACATTGCTATATTTTTCCCTTAGTTAACTTTTGGGACACCAGTAATTATGTGGTGTGATGTGTGTGTTGTGCGCCTTTAGTTCTTTAACTTATGAATTATCTCTGCTGAACATCGGATTTTCCATTCTGAAAAAGATTGCTCATAATTGGCACGCTTGGCAAACGATTTGTCGATCGCAGAACCATATGAGGTTTAAGAAATTTATTTCCCAAAAAAGTATACCACTCACTTCCTGAGAAACATAAAAGAAAACAAAGAAAATGTGCTTTGAGTAGGCATAACATATCTGTGGACATGCATTAAATATTAAATATGAATATAAAATCTTGCACAAAATATAAAGAAGGCAGAGGGTAATTTAAGAATATTTCATAGGCGCTTACTATTAAAAATACAAGCAAGAAACAAAGCGCAGTCAATCACCCGGTAGAATAACCCGTTAGGTCACGCAAAATAAGATTAACTAGATGTGTTAAGAAATTTGTTAATGCTCGTAAAAAATAATAATGGTGTATTACTAGTTAGGTATAATGTGATAAGCTGTTAATTATTATAGTATATGTAAGATACTTTAATTATGTTTTAAAATGAGTATGCATTTATTTTAGTGTAAATAATATTATATTTAATTAAATTATAATATTATTATATTTAATTATATATTTCAATATTTTGTAATGTTCATTTTTTGTTAGTTTTGTGTAAGTTGTATTAATATTGTATATGTAGAAAGGGTAATTGAGTATAGTACAGAGACTAATTTTGTAGTTAGGAATAATAATTAATTCGTTTACACGAATTAATTATCCAACGAGTCAAGGATAAACTAGTAACGGAATACGACAAGCGTACCGTTCCACGTCATACTCCTAATGGGGATACCCATTAGGAGTATGAAGTCTAAGTGGCCGTTTCGTTTCATTAATTTTATTGTTGGACAGATTATTTAAAAGTGTCCATGTTTTAGCAGGTTTATTTTTACAACTGTCAAAAGCTTTCAGGTAATACTGTTTTTCAGCTTTCTCTATAATTGCAGTCACGTCATTTCTTTTCTTTACAAAATCTTTTTGAGCATGTTCGTCTTTTGGATTTCTTTTATACTTATACCATAGATTATTTCCGTCCTTAATGTCATTTAAAATATCTTTTTTGATCCATTCTTGTTGAGGCGGGTTTATAATTTTTGATTTTAAATTCTTGCTTTTTCTTAAGCTAGATAGTAATTTGTTTTCTAATATAGAGTAAAGATGTTCAGTATTGCTGCTATTATCCTCGTTAATAAGGTGGTAAAGTTTTTTGTAGTCAATCGCTTCGTATTTTATACTCTTATTCATTTTCTAGTTATACTGCATTTCGAAGTAAATCTGCTTATGATCAGACATTGGGCTATCAATTAAAGTAAAATGGAAGTTATATTTTTTATGTTCGAACAAACGTGATCTAAAATAGATTTTGATGTTGCTGTCCCACGGGTGCAATTTTGTTCATCAATTCTGTTAAAAATTTTGTACCCGTTCTCCTCTTAAATATCTTTATAAGTAGAGGTAAAATTCTCTAAGCTTAATAAGTTAAGGTTGAAATCACCAATTACGATGGCCCTTTTTCTTTTTTGAAGTTGCTGTGCATATCCAAAAATGCTTTAATACTTGTTCTATCAGGTTTCCTGTAACCTTTCCTGTACCAATGTCTAAATTGTATTTCTCACTGCAAACCCAGAGAAAGTGATTACCTTGATATTGAAATTCTTCAGAAATATTATGTTTTAAGACATTATGTACAATTATTGAGACCCCACCTCCTCGCATGGTAGTCCTGAAGTAAGGGGAGTATCCTTGTACCTGAAATCTTTTTGCTTCTTCTTCAGACTTGATCCATGTTTCGGTCAATATTATTATATGCAAAAGTTCAGGTAGAAAAGACTGTATTATGCAGCAAATTTCATCAAATTTACCTGGTTTGACCACACTTCGCACGTTAGCATAAATAATCTTTAGTGATTTTTTATGAAGTATATTATTTTCATAGCTATTAGTTAGTTGGTATGTTATATTGTTACTTGTGAATGTGTTATTGCAAGTAATTACTGGTTTAGATTGGAGATTTTTGATGACGCTTCAACAATCTTCGGAATTCCCTTTACATATTTAATTATCAAATTAGCAGCCCCATTTTCAGTCCTAGTTTTAAGTTCTTCTCTAAGATATTTTAAGTAAGCAGCTTGTTGTGGAGTTTTGTCGGCGTATAATTTGACGTTATCGCGTATTATCTGACTTTTGTTCCGCAAGATAGTCTTAACGGTCTCTTAGTGTTTGAAACACACTTTACTAGAGTGATTTTTATTCTGCGCATATTTACCAAGGCGAAATAGCTTTTCTGGATCAGGCGGGTCAGGAAATACATGTTTAATTATACTCATTACCTCTTTTTTATCAATATCTTGTCGTTCTTTGCGGTCATTCGATTTTGGTTCTGGAATCCCAGTTACTATTATATTCTTGCTTCTTAGTGTTCGCTCGTGAATTTCGGTCATAATCATTTCATGTGTAGTAATTTTATTGGCAATGGGAGCAGAAGATGGATCTGTTTTTAACTGTTCTACAGCAAATTCTAGTTTTTTTAGTTTATTTTCAGTAGTGATGGTTTTATTATTCAAAGTTGTGGCACCTGGCAAGACCATATATCTTGCAGTACCATATATCTTACACTTTTGTCGGAAGTTTTTATTTCGAGCATGGTTTACACTACTAGGTGGTGACAGCGGTATTTGTCGCAAGCCATGAGATTTTTGTCTTGTTTTCCACAGTCGCCTCTTACAATACCCACGGCACGAAATGGAATGATGTACCATATGGTATATAGGTGTATTATGCCACCACCACACGAGTTTACGCCTTTACTACCCAGGTATAATTAAAACTTTGGAATATACATTTTCTAAATTTTACGAAGATTATCAAAAACTATTAAAAACAAAAATGTTTATCCATTGTGCACGCAGTAATTCATGACATAAACATACCTGGATAATGTCTTTGATGTAGGCCTCAGCTCTTTCCCAAGATCCTAAATCGACTTCTTTGTCGTTTGGAAGATTTCCTGAAAGATAATTAATAAAATACAAACTATATTTTTATAGAATTAAGATAACAAAAGAGCATACAGTTCTCCTCAGTTTCAAGGCACTCGCCTCCTTGCCACAGCCAGTATCAGAATCCTCGGAGTCGACATATCGAGTGACGTGCAGTTTCGCGGTCACTTGGAAGAGAAGGCCAAATTGGCCTCTAAAAAGCTTGGCGTGCTCAGTAGAGCGGGACAGTATTTCATGCCGGCACACCGCCTGCAACTTTACAAGGCGCAGGTTCAGCCTCACATGGAATACTGGTCTCATCTCTGGGCAGGGGCTCCCCAGTGCCAGCTTCTTCCATTTGACCGTATCCAGCGCAGAGCGGCTCGAATCGTCAACGACCAAGTCCTTTCCGATCGGCTCGATTCATTGGCACTGCGTAAAGATGTTGCATCCCTTTGCATTTTCTTTCGCATTTACCACGGAGAGTGCTCTGAAGAATTGTTTGGATTAATCCCAGCCGCCAAATTTCACGAACGCACATCGCGGCAGAACTCCCGATACCATCCACACCATCTGGCTGATTGGCGATCCACCAATGTGCGATTTAGAAGATGTTTTCTTCCTCGCACGACTTCTTTGTGGAATCGATTACCATCAGCGATTTTTCCGGACCGATACGACTAGGGACCTTCAAGAAAAAAGCCTACTCCTTTTTAAAAGGCTAGCAATGCATCTGCAATTCCCCTGGTGTTGCAGTTGTTCATAGGCGGCGGTAGTCACTTACCATCAGGTGAGCCGCATGATCGTTTGCCCCCTCTCCTATAAAAAAAATCATGGTAAACGGATGCGTACCCCATACACATCTACACCATCCTCGATTAAGTATCAAAATGTAGATGCGTTGTTGCCCCAAAGTACTAAGATGGTATGCCCCGTTTCAAGTGAAGAGGGTCTCCGGTTCTCTACATTTACCATACGAATCAGAATTAAGCTGTTATTTCACGCTTATATTTTTTAAGAGCTTGGTCCTTCCCCGATCAAGCCAACCCATTTGTGCTACGACCATGCACGACACTACTACGTATCTTTTTAAGGTTCCGTAGCCAAATGGCAACAAACGGAACCCTAATGGATTTGTCATGTCTATCTGTCCATCCGTATGTCACAGCCACTTTTTTCCGCAACTATAAGAATTATGCTGTTGAAACTTGGTAAGTAGATGTATTCTGTGAACCGCATTAAGATTTTCACAAAAAATAGAAAAAAAAAACAAGAAATTTTGGGGGTTCCCCATACTTAGAACTGAAACCAAAAAATTGTTTTTCCATCAAAATCATACGTGTGGAGCATCTATGGATAGGTCTTTAAAAATAACATTGAGGTTTCTAAAATTATTTTTTTTCTAAAATGAATAGTTTGCGCGAGATACACTTCCAAAGTGGTAAAAATGTGTGCCCCCCCCCCCCCCCCTTGTAACTTCTAAAATAAGAGATTTTTTTTCGCCTCTCAATACATTTATGAAAATGTAATGTACATACACAAAAATAAAAGTACGAGGGCGGCACTGAAAATTAATATTTAAAAATGTATTTATTGCTTTTCGAAGTATTCTCCGCGAAATTTGACACATTAACAATAAATAAATGGATAATAAAACAAATTACAAAAAATAAATGGTATTCGATTTTTAAAACCAAGGAGTTTTCAATTAAAAAGATTTTAATATGACGGGAACAGTGGAAATATTCCATTCCCGATACTTTTAGTGTAGCCTATGTAGTTTTACAAAAATAAGTGATATTCATTCCGTAAATACGAAGAACAGACACAAGCTAGTTGTATTAATTACTCTACTCCATTGAGTCAGTAATTCATTCTTGGGGCGGTGTATACGCTTTTACAACAAAATTCCAGAAAACATACAAAATTTGACCTGCTTAAAGTTCAAAAACTTTATTAAACTAAGTTTGTATAAAAAGAGTTATTATAATATTAAAGAATTTATGGATGATAATAACCCCTGGAAATAAGGTGATCGCTACCAAGCTATTTCTAATCTGTTGTGTTGTTAATTTGTGTAACATACATGATTGTAAGCTGTTATTTAAAAAAGAAGTCCCGCTGGATTTCTTGCTGGTTCTTCCCAGGACAGAGGTTTTTTTTCGAACTAGTGGTAATTAAACAAAAGAGCGACTTTCAATTAGTATTTTTTATAATCTTTATTGAATAAAAAAAGTTTCTGTTTCTGAGAATTGGTTACTCTTACAGCAGAAAAAGTTGAATTAAAAAAAAGAACTAGAAAGAATAAACTAATATTCATATAATAACTTCAGTAGTCGGTGCTAAGATATACTCGCAGTATAGTTCCGATTGCAATAGATATTATGGTGAAATAATTTTTATTATTTTATTAAAACTTTGAAAACTTTATTAGTTCTTTGAAGTCGACTTTCACTTTTTTGTTAAAAATCTAATGTTTTTACCATTTTGAGACTTAGGAATATCACAAGATCGAATGTCGTCTGAATAGACGACATTAAAACTTTCCACTATTTTACCACCCTTAGGTCCTTCCTTAGACCATCCTTGAAATATAACCTACTTAATTTTAATAAAAATCTTTATAGTTGGTTAACAACTGACAAAGATATCGCGTAACATACATATAAATAAACTTCTTTTGAATTAATTTGATTCAATTATCTACTTATTTCAAGAGTACATACCTCTACAAGCTTCGGTGGCGATCACAAAGAGTTCTGGATATCTCCTTTGAAAATTCCTGATGACCTGAACAGGAGTGACCGTGTCGAAGTAAAAGTGAAGTGCTATGCCATCGATATAGTCCAACACCGCAGGGTAATTATTTATAATCTGTCGATTAAAACAAATTAATAATGTTGGTGTGTTCAAGGTAACAGTGAATAGGCTTTTTAGCTACATTAGTGTGCTCTATCTTCTTCAGCTAAATCACCACTTACAATCAGGTGTGACATTGATCAAGTTCTAGTTTATAATAGTTGGAAAAATATCTTCTTAATAATAGATTAACTACAAACCCTGGACACCCGTAAGTAATTTCAAACAAAAATGCAACAAATGCGTTACCACTCCTGATGACTGTGATGGAACGACTCTTAGCCTGTAAATAAACCAGCTCTCTTAGCCTTGAAACACAGCAGTACACACACTGCTGCTTGTCAGCAGAAATAGGTAAAAAGGTGGCGTCAGTCCAGACGGAGTCTATGCTTGAAAAGAAGCCCTACAACCTAGAATATAGAAAGAAAGCGCTTCAAAGTTTTCTCTCTTAGATTAAAATACAAAGTTAAAGTTATGCGTAGTCCTTCCTTATTATCTGCCGACTTCCAAAAAGGTGACGGTACTCAATTTGACTGTATTTTTTATGTGTGTTACCTCATAGCTTTTTACTGGGTGAACCGATTTCGATGATTTTTTTTATTTGAAAGTTGGTACTTCTCGTGTGGTTCCATATGAATTTGATCAAGGCCAGACCAATAGTTTTTGAGTTATTTTTAATAACTTATATTGAAGTCGGCTGTACAAAATTTTTAATTTTAAATTATGTAATGTTACATGTATGTTCCTTTTTGTATATATTTTTTATAGTATAGGGTGACATACGAGCGCACAGTCCACCTGATGGTAAGTGGTTGCTGTGACCCATAAACATCTACATCTATCCTCAAAAAGAATAATAATGCAGATGCATTGTCACCCATGAGGCTAAGATGGAATGCCTCTTTTCCAGTAAAATGGGTCTCCGAATCTCTACACTCACCATATGAAACACAGCAGTGTTAAGGTCCTATTTTACGTTGGTATTCTGTGAGAGCGTGGTCCTTCCCCGGTCGAGCCGACCCATTCATGCTACAACTATACTACTAGCATAGCTGCAGCATGACTCTTCCACGTATATGTTACGCGATATCTTCGTTAATTTGGATCGATTTTAATTATTCTTTTTTAATCCGTACATCATAACAGCCTTTCACAAGTCCACTGCTGAACATAGGCCTCCCCCAAGTAATGCCACAAAGCACGGTCCTGAGTCAACTACATCAATCGACTTCCTGCATGTCTTACCAGGTCGTCATTCCATCTAGTGTGAGGACACCCTACATTTTGCCTACCGGTACGAAGCTGACAGTCGAGAACCTTTTTTCCCCATCGGTTGTCGGATCATTGAGCTATATGCCCAGCACATTGCCACTTCAGATTACCAATCCGTTGAGATATGTCAGTCACTCTGGTTCTACTGCGAATATCCTCATTTCTAAGTTTATCACGCAGAGAAGTCCCGAACATAGCCCTCTCTATAGCCCGATGAGCGACCTTGAGCATCCTCATATGGCCAGCAGTGAAGGAGCACGTCTCAGATCCATAAGTCATCACTGGCAACACGCATTGATTGTACAATCTCGTTTTCAGGTTCGAGGTATACCTGACGAGAAGATGTGTCGTAATTTCCCAGCCAAATTGAATCCGTCGATTGACCTCTCGGTCGAAGTTGGACTTACCTAGTCGGACTATTTGTCTCCGATAAAAATACTCGTCAGCAACTTCGAGCTTAGTACTCCCAACGACTACCGATATAAATGTGACATGGACATTAAACATGATCTTTGTAGTGTCCATGTTCATCTTAAAACCTATCCTTTAGGAGGCACAATTGAGGTCATTGAGCACAATGATTAGGTCCTTCAGCGATTCTGCCATAAGGACTATATCGTCGGTAAATCGAAGGCGAGCGCTACTCGCCATTGATGTAGATACCGTATACCAGTTCAGTAGCTTGAAAACGTCTTCCAATGCAGCGGTGAAGAGTTTCGGAGATATTATGCACAGTGGTAAGTGGTAGTAAGCCACGCGGCAGCTTTTGCTGTCGCACGGATGGGCCGGCTCGAACTGGGGTGGTACCACGACCTCACAGAATACCAGCGTGAAGTAGAGGTTTACCTCTGCGTTTCGCTTGGTGAGTGCAGGTGGCCGGAGGCCCTTTTTTACTGGAAATGAGGCATTCCATCTTAGTCCTCACGGGTGACAACGCATCTGCATTTTGATTCGCAAACGAGGATAGATGTAGATGTCTATGGGCCGCAGCAACCACTTACCATCAGGTGGACTGTGTGCTCGTGTGTCACCCTCATTCTATAAAAAAAAAAAAAAGATATAACATCATCCTGCCTTACACCTCTCTGCAGCTGGAGAGGTTTCGTACGCTGAGTTTGTACTCGGATAGCCATAGTAGCCCTACTGTACAAACACTTCAGCACTTCGATATACCGACAGTCAACTTAGCACCGCTGAAGGGACTGTAGCAGCGCCCAAATCTCGACGGAATCAAAGGCTTTCTCATAGTGCACATACGGCAGACGTAGTGGCAAATTGTACTCCTCAGACCTCTGTACAATTTGCCGAAGGGTATATATGTGGTCAATGGTGCTGAAGTCTTTTCGGAAGCCGGCTTGTTTGGGAGGCTGGAAGTCGTCGAGTCTGCAAGCGAGACGAATCTTAATGACTCTCAAAAACAGCACGTAGACGCGTCCCAGAAGGGAAATCGGTGTGTAATTCTTCAAGAGAGCGTTGTCACCTTTCGTGAAGAACAAAACCACCCCACTTTTGCTCCGTGCCTTTGGTGTTGTGTCACCATGGAGGACGGAATTAAAGAGCTTCTAAAGGACTTCAAGTACCGGTATTCCATCCACTTTCAAAAGCTCCGCTGTAATTTCATCCTCTCGAATCCTCTCGAAAAACAGTCCTCCCACTAATTAAATTGAATAGTCCCGTGTAAATGACTCTAAATCCAATAGGGTAAAAATAAAGGTCTAAAATATTGCAACTTATACGTGGTAGAGCCATGCTGCAGCTATATTATGATTGTAGCACGAATGGGTCGGCTCGACCGGGGAAGAACCACACTCTCACAGAATACCAGCGTAAAATAGCAGCTTAATGCTGCTGTATTTCGTATGGTGAGTGTAGAGAACCGGAGACCTATTTTACTGTAAAAGAGGCATTCAATCTTAGTCCTCACGGCTGACAACGCATCTGCATTTTAATTTGTAAACGAAGATAGGTGTAGATGTCTATGGGCCACAGCAACCACTTACCATCAGGTGGACTATGTGCTCGTTTGTCACCCTATCCTATAATTTTTTTTATAGATTTTTGTAAAATACCGTGTTGTCTTCAGATAAGTATGATAAGCAATGAATATTAAATTAAATTAGTCAAAAATAACTAATAAAAGGACGTAAAACTCTTTTTTGTGTTTAAATTTAAATAAAAGTTTAATTAAACGGAAAAATGGTAAAGCGTTCGTTAATCTTAATTGTAATACAAATTATGATTTATTCTCGTCATTCGTATCGGTATTCGTATATTCGTATCGTTTCATCACTAAAATAAATTAATAGGTCTATACGTCATTTTATCTTCTTAGCTCAGAATGTAAATACATGTTTTGATGGTTATTAACAACGCATGTTTGTATTGTTCCCCTGCAATACTGTCCATCCTATGGTTGCCTGCAATAAATCGGTTTAAGCGATAAGACCTAACTGTACCACGTATCTTTTTACTCCTTTTGTTTTTGTTATTATTTATAGTTTTTTTTTTAGCGTACAATATAGATTATTTCTTACGTCATAGAAATCACTGGAGATCGTATACCGCTGATCATCCAGCATAAGGATCTTGGTATCTTTAAATGTTGAATTGCGAATCGTCGGTCCCAGATGTTCTGCTACAAATTTACCCTGAAATAAATTGATATATTATTGTGTATCCTACAAAAATAAAAAATTATATCTTATTATTAAGACTGGTACGTGAATTTATGTTCTCACTGTGAGATAAAAATAACCGAGTTAATGACTTCTCATATTTAATCCAATCACAGCCTATAAAAGTACACTATAGACCTCCCCCATAGATTGACTCAGTTGAAACGATAAATACGTAAATTAGTTTTATTTAATACTAGCTGGTACCCGGCGCATTGCTGCCGCAGAAGAAGTAATTGTGAAAATATCATTTTTAATTTGGAAGGGTTATATTGTTTAATCAGGAATGATAATATAATGTACTTTATTTTATATGTACAATATTTTATTATATACAATATTAAAAACTACAATAAAAAAACTAAAACTAGTACCTTAATAATCATACAGTCCTACTCCCCGCCGTATCGTGCCAAGAACGCTGGCTGCGTTTCCCTGCTGAATGACTATACTAAACTTTTGAGCGAGAAAAGGACCAGCCCTCTTATCGCCAACAGCAACGACCAGTGCGATGAAGTTCCTTTAGGAACTTCATCGCACGTGAACCCCACGGACCGATAGTCTCTACAGCAAATGGCACAAATATGTAGTCATCTCTCAGAGACTCATATTTGCGCCACTTACTCAGTTCAGCTGCCTCTGATGCCACCCTGGCTCTAAACAAGGTACCCCTGAGATGAGAGGCCGCCAAAGTATCTACGCAAGTAGCATTCCACACTATGGCTTTACCTCGCTCCCAAGGGACCAATGTCATACCGTTGGGTCTCTTTGCATCGTCTCTAAATATTCCACAAGGCTCTATTACTGAGGGAACATTTATAGAGATAAGAGCCCTTCGGATGAAATCGTTCAAAGAACCGTGCCGTGAAATCCTACCAGCACTTTTCTTTTTCTTTTCTTTTCTTCACTTTTCTTTTCTTGAGCCCAAACTTGTCGATGCTGCTACCACAAGGGCCCTATTGGGGTTGACCACTCGCCACTCCTAGTCGGATTCCTAATGCGCAAACTTTCCCCTACAAGTAATGTGCCGAGATTATTTCATGGTAAAGACTAGATTCCTTAGTCGAAGCAGCTAGAACGCGTGCCTTATCTTTTTCACTGTGGTAATAATGAAACAAATCTTTCTGCATGTTTTGTACCAACGGAATATCCCACTGTTTTTGTTGGTTTACTTCCAGTGGAACATTTTCGCCGTGACAGAGTGTTTGTCATGTCTGCGCTGCCTCCGTAGCAAAGCACAGGTCTACTTTATTATTTAAAATTATATTACATAAATCACTGACACTTTGCACGGATGCAAGGAAAGCAGGCAATACAACGCTAGAAAGATTTCTCACAACAATACCACCAAATTTTATAGGTAAAGTAGCTTGAGTCCAGGCTGTTGTATTTAAAGTTAAATTTAGAATTTTTTTCTATAGCTATTTTAAGATTATTATCAATATCTTTTAAAATATCCGAATATGGAAATATTACTGACTGGATATATTATAATATATTCATTGAAATTGAATAATATAACTTTCAAATAAATATGTCGGTACGATATGCGCGACACCTACTGTAATTTTATTATACTATGACTATAACTCCGCGCAAGTACAAGCAATAAGTTGACAAAATTTTAGCGCAGTCTGATGAACGATATAGCAGCGCATAAAATTCGAACAAACAAATATTAATTTTTATATATTAGACTATCTGACCCGGCAAACGTTGTTTTGCCATATACATTATTTCTAGGAATAATTGTGAAAAACTGTGGTTACTCTTAAGGTAATGGAACACTCGCCAAATCACTTTTATTTTATGGAACTCCGCATCAAATGATTTCATAGCATAGACAGTGTAATTAAATTAAAATATTATGATATAATTCTCGCAAACTACCTACGTGCCAACATAACGGTAATGGAGTCTTCTCATCGCATATTTTGCGCTATATTAAAATAATATTAGTACTTAAGTGTGAAATTATTTAATAATGAGAAATATATAATTTTGCGGAACCCTGGTGACTTTCCACTGAAACCTTAGGTTCCGTAGAAACCACTTTAGGAATCTCTGATCTAGGCATCTATTGCAAATTTCTCCCTTATGAGGCATCCTATGGGAAAGATCTTATGTTTCACAGTTGACTTTGGATAGGCTGTAATAAAGTAAGTGAAATGTGACAAATACTAATATGAATATATAAATGTGAATAATGTTGTGATGGAAAAAGTTTTCTTACCATTTGTTTCGCAGTAAATCCAATGCAGCTCTTAGCTGGTAAATTAGTGAAAGCTATTGTCGGCTCATTAGTCGCCGTGATTCCCCAAACAGGAATACCTTCCTCGGCGTATTTTTCTAAAAATCTAAACAATTGTTAAAACTCAGCTCTACAAACTAAAAGATACAAATTCTACTTTATTAGCCTGTTTTTTTGTTTGGCAGAGCCACGCCACAGCTGGACTATGACTGCACCATGAATGGATCGGCTCCACAAGAAAAGGTTCTTCTGTGTTCCGTATGGCGAGCGAACCAGAGAACTTTTTTACTTGTACCTTCTTTACTGGAAACTAGAATTCATTAAAAATTAGACCTTAGGGATGATAACACGTTTTCATTTTGATTCTTAATCACAGATGTAGGTGTAGGTGTAGCTTTTTTTTGTAGCGTAGAATGACAAACGAGCACACAGTCCACCTGATGGTAAGTGGTTGCTGTGGCGCATAGACATCTACATCTATCCTCAATAAAGAATCAAAATGCAAATGCCTAGTCACCCGTGAGGACTAAGACGGAATGCCTCTTTTCCGGTAAATAGGGTCTCCAGTTCTCTACACTCATCATATGAAACACAACAGTGTTAAGCTGCTATTTTACGCTCGTATTCGGTGAGAACGTGGTCCTTCCCCGGTTGAACCGACCTATTCGTGCTACAACTATACTACTAATATAGCTGCAGCATGGCTCTGCTACGTATAAAAAAGCTGTAGGTGTCTATGAGTCACTTACCAATAGGTGGGCTGTGAAGTCAAATAAATGAACTCACCGTTTAAGGCGTGTATTGGCGGTGTAAGAATATCCACCTCATATCGTCCCATGTGTATCTTAAGAGGCAACAAAATGAAAAAGGGAAAGCATAAAATGGGCAGCAGTGTCTAGTAACAAATAAAAAACTGTCGTTGTCACCCAACTTGGCAAGCGTGGCAAGTATGATAAATACGGGGGGTATTTATCATACTTGCTACGAAGTTATGAAGCAATCTATAGAGGAGGCCTATGTTCAACAGTGGACTTATGATAGGCTGTAACGGAACATCTAAGAGGCGGAAGACTGTGGTTGTTACAACGCTTGCGAAGCGAAGTTTACAAAACATAAATGATAATTAATAGAATCAGGCGTTACTTTGCGGAAATCCATTATATTAAAGTTACCTAGTTTGAAGACACATCATTTTATTTTATCGAGTAGATGTACACGAAGTAATTTTTTAAGTTACCTATGTTACCTTATTAATAAACTGAAATAAAACATGTACGAGTAACTACCGCTCAAATCATAGACGAAAATACTAAAAGCGCATAAACTATTTGAAGCCAGCTCAGCGTACTACCTCATTCTCAAATGATGTTTAAAATTAATGCCTTTAAAGATGCTAAAGCGCACTTATATAGCTTAACAAAAGCCTGTTAACTCCGCCATTGCCTGTCCCAAGCCCGGATGAGAAAGGAAGGGACGGTTCCACCGGAGAGGGTGGTTGTATCCGGTGGACTAACACACCCACCTGCGCTAGGACCTGCGCAGTGGAGCGCCGTACGCGGGTATGAAGGAGTCGTGGAAGGTTGAGCCGATTGTTGCTGGGGTATATAGTGGCGAGAGGCAACACGCCCTCTTTGGTCCGGATTTCAAGCTAAACGGTTGTTCTATCTGCTAGCCACAGATAGGGAAATGGCCAAGCGCCCCGTCAGAGGCTCGCAGGCGAGGGATGTGGGGGCTGCCTAGTTTTCCTGAAAAGGGGCTGGGTGGTGGTAAAGGCCATGCTGACGGAACAAGTGACAGTTTATTCGGGTAGTGGGAATGGGCCTTGTCATCCCCATCTACCCAGCTGGATCGAGCTCCCGATGTCGCGCTGTGAGCCAACTTCGTTCCTATATTCTCCCGGTAATCCTAACGCCTGAAATTCTTTTTTAAATTTTTTCCCAAAGGTGCGGGCTCCATAGAGGGTGGGAAGCCGGGGGGACAAATTTTAAACACAAAGCTAATGGACAATTTAAGGCCCAGTAAGAAAGAGGGTGAGGTGTCAGAGGTGCTTACCAGAGACACCAAAGAACAAAGGGGAACCGTCATTAAACCGACGATTCTACCGACAGTACCGTCCAGCGAAGGTGACCCCACCAAGGGGACAGCTTCCGCGCTGGACGTTTCCAAAATCAGTTCCAAACCTAAGGAGCTGGACGACAAAAAGGAGCAAGAGCCTGCGAGTAACAAAACTCCTGCGGAGCCTCATAGAACGGACGACCTTTTCTCTGCTGCCTGGCAAGTAGTGAGCCGTATGGGGAAATGCAAGGCACCCAAAAAGGTGACTTGCCGGCCTGACGGACCATCAGGAGGGTCTATCCCTGCAGGCAGTATAGGAAAGACCAAAAAGAAGAATAAGAAGCAGCGGGAAAAAGGCCGAAGAGAACGAGCCGCGCTGGCTGCTTCTAAAACTAAAAACAGGGAGGCTGGGCAAGCTACTGCGACTGGGGTGTTTGGGGCTGGAACCAGTAGCCGCACTGAAACAGAAACAGAAACTTTTTTATTCAATAAAGATTATAAATAATACTTATTAAAAGTCACTCTTTTGTTTGATTACCACTGGTTCGAAAAAAACCTCCGTCCTGGGAAGAAACAGCAAGAAACCCAGCGGGACAATTTTTTTTAAATAATAGCTTATAATCATGATGTTACACAAATTAACAACACAACAAATTAGAAATAGCTTGGTAGCGATCACCTCATTTCCAGGGGTTATTATCATCCATAAATTCCTTAATATTATAATAACCCTTTTTATACAAACTTAGTTTAATAAAGTTTTTGAACTTTGAGCAGGTCAAACTTTGTATATTTTCTGGAATTTTGTTGTAAAAGCGTATACATCGCCCCAAGAATGAATTACTGACTCGATGGAGTCGAGTAACTGGTACTACTAGCTTGTGTCTGTTCCTAGTATTTACAGAATCAATATCACTTATTTTTGTAAAACTACTTTTATTTTTGTGTACGTACATTACATTTTCATAAATGTATTGAGAGGCAAAGTTAATATATTCATTTCCTTAAATTTTTATCGCAGCGACTCTTTAGGCTTTAAATCATAAATTGCTCTTATGGCCCTCTTTTGTAAAACAAATATAATTTCAGTGTCAGCTGCGTGTCCCCATAGCAAAATACCATACGACATTTTGCTATGGAAATAGCTAAAGTAAACTAGTCTAGCTGTTTCAACACTGGTTAGACTTCTAATCTTTTTTACAGCATATGCTGCAGAACTAAGTCTGCTTGCTAGTTTTGATATATGGGGGCTCCATTGAAGCTTCGCGTCTAGTGTGATTCCAAGAAAAATGGTGGTATCTACAACACTCAGTTTCGCCCCATTTAAAATTACATTAGTATTTAATTGTTTGACATTTGGAGGTACTGAAGCTGGGAAGGATAAAAATCCAGCCCAAGTGGAAGTCGTGGCCGCAGGAACCAACTCTAAGATATCCGCCAGGAAGCAGCGAGCGGCCAAGCGTCCTGGGAAGAAGGAAAGAGCAGCCAAAAGGATGCTGGAAGGGTCCACCTTGCCGAGACGAGAGCACAAAAAAGTGCGACTCTAACAGCAACCAAAGGCTGCAAGAACAAGCTACGCTTCCGCTGCTAAAGCAGATTTGGGTGAGGCCTTAACGTGTGCGCGTTCAGGTTACATTACGAAGGAAGTAGCAGACGACATCCTTGTGGCAATACAGAGGAAGATGATCAGTGAGGCCTGGAGTAGCCAGGAACCTGATGCGTCGAGCCCAGTTTTTAGAGGCAATTCCGTTTACACGGAGGGTGTCCTCAAGCTGTGGTGCGACGATCAGAAGGCTCTGCATTGGTTGAAGGGGAATATTGCTACCCTCGTCATTAAATCCAACACCTCGCTGACTATAAAGAAACAGTCGAAGATACCATAAAGAGTCAAATGTGGTATCCTTATCTCTGATGCTCAGGGAGCCTGGAAAGACTCACGCGACATTGGTCGTGTGCTGCCGCACCAAAACCGCTGGGTTAACATCAGGGACTGGCTGTTACTCAAGGCAGATAAGCAGACGGACGGGTGGTTCCTCATTTTTTGGATGCCGGAGGATCATATCCCGACCCTGATGAAGGCCGGACTGCCTGCGAGAGGGCGCATGTATATGCGGGGCGGTATATGTAAAATTCCAGGTTCGTGGACGTAAATTCTTAGTTACTCCACCAAGCAAAGAGGCAGAAAATAACCCGGAAGTTATGGGTACCGGAGACATGGTTACCGGTACAAGGGAATCACTGGAGGCCAAGTCCAGTGAAAAAATAGCCTGCACAATTGAGTCGAAGCCCCCATTGGAGATTGGGCTCAGCGGCAGCTCCCTGAGTGACGAGGAGGACTGCATTTTGCCGCACTTCCGACTCGGTGGCTGACGATGAAACCCGAGATCTGCTGGCAGGCTTGTTATCTGGCGGGGACGGAGAGGACGCGATCAATGATGGCGTGCCCTTCGTCCAAAACTAGCCTAGTGCAGGCCAACCTCCACCACAGCGAAACTGCGTTGGCTCAATTACGCAAGTGGTTACGCGACCTGACCTTAGCGGCTCTCTGTATAATGTTGCAGGAAATACGACAAATAAAACGGTTCTAGTAATGTTCACACAAAAACGAATGCTGAATAACTATCATCTCCCAAGTCTTTTCAGCACAAAACTCCAATTATCCTCTGAGGCAAAATATTTAGGTCTTACCTTGGACAGCAAACTTAACTGGAATAAACAAATAGAAAACAAAATCAACAAAGCTAGTATAACTTTCTGGCAATGCAGAAACATGATTGGCAAAAGATGGGGACTGACGCCAAAAATCATACTGTGGCTGTTCAAAACTGTAATTCGGCCCATGATCACATACGGCACTCTGGTATGGTGGACCAAGACAAATGAAGCCACCACTATAAAGAAGCTTCAGCGCTTCCAGAGACTGGCATGTATGGCTGCCACAGGCTGCATAAGGACTACGCAAACAGCAGCCTTAAAAGTGATGCTAGAGCTAACAAATAATAAAAACAATAAAAATTGAACAGTGGTAGAGCCACGCGGCAGCTTTTGCTGTCGCACGGATGGGCCGGCTCGAACCGGGGTGGTACCACGACCTCACAGAAAACCAGCGTGAAGTAGAGGTTTACCTCTGCATTTCGCTTGGTGAGTGCAGGTGGCCGGAGGCCCTTTTTACTGAAAATGAGGCATTCCATCTTAGTCCTCACGGGTGACAACGCATCTACATTTTGATTTGTAATAGAGGATAGATAGATGTCTATGGGCCGCAGCAACCACTTACCATCAGGTGGTCTGTGTGCTCGTTTGTCACCCTTATCATATAAAAAAAAAACCAGCTTCATCTACATATACAACAAGAAGCGACTTTAGCTGCCATTAGACTTAAGACCCTAAGTCTTTGGAGTAAGAATAGTGTCCCTCATACAGGCATAATTAATAAAATTCACTCAAAAAATCTTACAAGCCAAGTACGATAAGATTCCTAAACAATTTCTATTTGATAAGAAGTACAGATACAATTAAATGAAACCAGCCAGCCGAAAGAATTAAGCCCAAAAGAGCTTAGAGTTTTCACCGATGGTTCTAAAACAAATGAAGGTGTAGATTCTGAAACTTTCTCTGAAGACCTCAATATTTACATATGCACATCGCTGGGAATCTATAACATAGTCTTTCAGACGGAATGTATAGGTATCATTCAAGCGGCCATAGCAATTGATGCTAGGAAGGTTAATGACTTCTCTATCAGAATACTCACCGACAGTAGGGCGGTACTACAAGCTCTGAGCTGCAATGTGATGAACCCGGGACTAACATATGAATGCCATCAACGATTAAATGAGGTATGTAAAAACAACAATGTGACTCTGCAATGGATAAAAGGACACAGTGGATCCACAGGCAACGATGCAGCAGACGAACTGGCCAGAAGAGGATCGGCTCCGGCCACTATAGGGCCGGAACCAATCATACCAATCCCCTATGGTAATGTTAGTTCACTTGTACGTAGATACTTCACTAATCTACACGCTCAGCTTTGGAAAAATCTAGTAGATTTTAGACAAGCTAGGGAGGCCCTGCCTGAAATAAACAGTCGTTTAAGAAAAGTTCTAATGAGACTGAACAAGCTGCAGATCAGGATAGTAACAAGTGCTATCACAGGACACGGCAACTTTAACAAGCATTTATTTACTATAGGTGGTACAGATAGTCCCCTGTGCAGGGCATGTATGGGGGAAGAAGAAACGGCGGTCCACATGCTATTGAAATGTCCGGAGGTCGCTACGTACAGGGCTAAACATCTCGGCACGCTGTGATCACTCCCCGAAGTTGCATGCAAAATCAAATGACTGTTGAATTTCTTCGGGGAAATCTCATGGCTCGAATAATCATATTATTCCTGTCTACACGCAAAATACGCGCATAGACTCGGAGTTGTGGAAAACAGCCCGTCGTAAAATAAACTATCGCTCAAATCACAGACGAAAATACTAAAAGCGCAAAAACTATTTGAAGCCAGCGCAGCGCCTGTACTATCTCATGATGTTTATAATTGATGCATCTAAAGATGCTAAAGCGCACTTATAAAGCTTAACAAAAGCATGCTAACTCTTGTCTTGAAGACACCAACATTAAAATGGGTTGGGAAGACACATGCTGCCAAATTATTCCACTCTATTGCTGTACGCATTACGGACGACGTAGCAAATCCTTAGAATACGTGGTATGTTGACAATGTTCTGTCTATGACTTTGCTTTGGCATATGGTCTAACACAACTGGTTACTTCGCCTACGCGGATCCCAGATGTGGTGGCGGATGAAGACCATGTGCCTTCCCTGTTGGACCTTCTGCTGACCTCTCATCCGGACGGATATCAGGTCTCCGTCGAAGCCCCTCTGGGCTCTTCGGACCATTGTCTGATCCGGAGTACGGTGCCACTCACGCTCCAATCGCAGTTGCGATCTACAGCTTGCCGCCGTGTTTGGCACTATAGGTCTGCTGATTGGGACGGGATGCGGTCTTTTTTTGCATCCTACCCTTGGGGGCGGGTTTGCTTCTCGCCGGAAGATCCCAGCGTTGCTGCCGATTCTGTTGCTGATGTGGTACTTCAGGGTATGGAACTTTTTATTCCATCCTCTGTGGTACCCATCGGAGGCAGATCCCAGCCATGGTTTGGTCGCTCCTGTAAAATAGCATCACGCTATAAGCAGGAGTGCTACCAAGCCTGGGCTGACGCATCAACGTCTCGGGGTGTAAACACCAGCGCACTTAAAAAGAAGTATAATTCCGCCTCCAGGTCCTTCAAAAGCGTCATTGCCAAGGCAAGGTCGGAGCACATCGGCAGAATTGGCGAGAAGCTAGTTCGCCTTCCTTCGGGAACCCGTGCATTCTGGTCTCTCGCCAAGGCTGTCCAAGGGAACTTCTGTCAGCCATCTCTTCCATCTCTGCATAGAGAGGACGACTCACTGGCCCATGCCGCAAAGGAGAAAGCCGATCTGTTGAGCTCTCTTTTTGCGTCCAACTCGACTCTAGATGACGGGGGGAACACACCGCCGACCATCCCGCGATGTGAGTGCTCCATGCCGGATGTGCGATTTACACAGCGCTCGGTCTGCAAAGCACTCTTCTCCCTGGACGTCAGCAAGTCGAGTGGGCCCGATGGAGTCCCTCCCATTGTGCTGAAGACGTGTGCTCCGGAGTTGGCACCGGTTTTAACGCGTCTTTTCCGGTACTCCTACTCCCAAGGCGTAGTCCCGAATTCATGGAAGACCGCTTTGGTGCACCCGATCCCTAAAAAAGGCGACCGCTCAGACCCGTCCAACTACAGGCCTATCGCCATCACCTCCTTGTTCTCCAAAATAATGGAAGCCGTTATAAACTGCCAGCTCATGAGGTACCTTGAGGATCACCAGCTGATTAGTGACCGCCAGTACGGTTTTCGTCAGGGTCGATCAGACCGAGCGTTTGATTGTACTTTATTAGAAGAGAGAAGGAGGAATTAATTCATGCAATTTCTGCGCAGATCCACATTCGTCGTTCACCAATTAACTGTTTACAAATAGATTTCGATTATTGCTGATGGTGATGATGATTAATAATAACAGTCCTTACTTCAAGTGATAATCAGCGTACGTCTGGTAGAATTCATTCTTCAGGTAGCCACACGTGGGATTCTGCTCCGTATAGTACTTCATCCACTTAGGAGGTGACCAGGTAGATGCGATGACGTGTACAGGTGACTTGGTCACGTCCATCATTCGTTTTATTATCGGTATCTGAAAATATGGCAGATAGGAAAAGAAAATTATTACATATTACAAAATTTCTGTGTGGTGGCGGCGAATTATTATCCATCAGCTCCTTTCATCCTGAAGGTGTAGTAAGAGGCAAATAGCTTCCCATAGAAGGCAGTCTACTACAGCCTGTAAAAGTCCACTGCTGAACATAGGCCTCCCTATAAATTGGGTATTGGTCGCATAAGGGGTTTTGTCATAGTTGCCACGGTCTGCGGGCCGGCTAGCAACTGCAGTTTTTTTATTATTTTGAGTTGTTATCAGGAAGATGCTGCTGCCCATCACCTTGTTCTGTTTCCCCTATCGCCTCTTATGACACTCCTGGGGTGATATAGGTTAGTGGATATGCTTACACTGCCAATACACGGCTACATGTCATTTACGCCACACATGAAATATCCAGGATGAGGTGCCGTGTCATAGGTGCAAGACGTCTAGAACTGTGATCGCCTTTCCGCCCGCCAAGCGTTGCTATTAAAGCAAACTGTCCCTGTAACTGGAGAGATTCATATCCAGATTTTTATGGGCTGATGATCTAAAATGAAAAGGAGTACGGCGTAGTTCTTACCTTCTGCTCTGACCGTGTAGTGGCTTTGTAAGTTATCCACGACAACATAACATCCCGAGGTGTCGTAAGAGGCAACAGACGAAAACTTAAACACAAGATGGGCAGCAACAATTTCCTGATAACAGTGAACAGTACCAGTAGGTCCAGTCCAGTAACATAAACCCACCTACGAGGCAACTATGGCAAATATAAGAAAATCTATTGAATAGAATAAAATAGAATGATGAAAGTTTTTTTTTTTATTTATGTTTGTATAGTGGATTAGTTTATAATTCCGTATTATTTGCATGCCTACTGGTAAAATATGGCTGAACACATTACAATGTTACCATGACGGCTCCGTGGCGCAGTGGCTTAGCAATGAGTTGATGCACTGGGGGCCGCGGGTTCGAATCCCGCACAGAACAAGTATTTGTATGGCCTACAAATAATTGTTCCGGGTCTGGATGTGCTCGTGCAATTTATGTTTGTAAACTGCCTCCACAACACAGGGGAAAATCCTAGTGTGGTGGGTAACGTTTTTTAAAAAAAATATGTACTGTACCCATATTTGCAAAATAAAATATCTTTATCTTTTTATTTACCACTGGTTCGGAAAATACATCTGTCCTGAGAAGAACCAGCAAGAAACCCAGCGACACTTTTTTAAACATATATTATAATTATATTAAAAATAATTAATAAAAAACATAAGACAAAAATATGGTATAATATCATAATTTTGTTTGTACAATTATGAAATAAATTTTCATAGAACCAACATAGTGACTTAGTGGCCCAGGGGTTATTTTCATTCATATATTCGTTGATATTATAATAACCCTTTTTGTACAGTTTTTCTTTAACAAGACTTTTAAACTTGTATATTGTCAAACTTTGAACATGTTCTGGGATTTTGTTGCAAAGTGGAGTCTAGTAACTAGCATTAAAAGTTTATGTTTGTTCCTTGTGTTTAAAGTATAAACATCCTTATTCTTATTAAAGCTGTTTATATTTTTATGTACATACCAAAGTTAATACGTTTATTTCTTTAATTTTTTCTCTGATGAACTCTTTACAAATTAAGTTATAAATCGCCCGTACGGTTCTCTTGTCGCATTACTCCATAGCAAACCTCCATAAGACTTTACGCTACGAAAGTAACTAAACGAACTAATCTACATCTGTGACAAGTAAAATAGTTTGTCTCAACAAATCTGTGAGACTTGTAATCTTTTTTGCAGTATATGCTGCAGAACTAAGTCTGCTTGCTATTTTAGATATATGGGGGCCCCATTGAAGTTTTGCGTTAATAGTAATACCAATAAAAACAGTGGTATATATATATATATATATATGTATGTATGTATGTATGTATATATATATATATATATATATATATATATATATATATATATAAATATCATCTAGTGAGATGGAGTAAAAATTTGTTAAGAGGTGCAGGAAGTCGATGGATGCAGGTGGCTCAGGACCCTTCATTGCATTCCTTGGAGTGAGCTTATATTCAGGCTTGATGATAATAATATTATTTACTATCCAGACGTCTTTCTGTTCCAAATATATTTTGATTGGTGAACGTAATTACCTTATAGTGGTAATCTTCTGTGGACAGTGTATAGTTCGTTAAGTTACAGTCATCGATTGGCAACTCGTTGTAGGCGTATTCGCTGAGGGAGCTGTCACTACCGCCGATCGGAACTCGAAGCATGTTATACTCCAATCCCTCGTCACTAAAGTAAGATCTATAAAAATAATATCACTCTATAGTATTTATTAGCAAAACACAGTAGATTCTGAGTAACCGACAAAGCCAACCAGATCAGCAAGCTAAAGTAACAATGTGCGTATAGCTCGAACAACTAATAACCGATGGAGAAAAATATTCTCTAGAGGCAGCCTTGTACTCGTAAACTAAGTTTGTAACTTCAGGCTCAGAAGGGCTAGAACCCAGAGCCGTAAAGCCAGTTTAAAAAAATTGTAAGCTAATTGTAGGGCGATCACGCAAAAAAAAAATTTAGTGTTCAGGAAACAGGTTCTTGCAAACAAATATTAGATAGATAACTCTTTATTGCATTTAAACTATATCTTATTAAGGTAACGGAAAACGACTCGACTCGACTGTCTCGTTGGTCTAGTGGTTGTAAATGCGACAGCTGATCATTCCCGTCCCGGTCCCGGATTCGAATCCTGGGTCGGGCAAAGAAATCAGTTATTGTTTATTTTTGTCAAGAAATTCTCAGTAACAGCCCGGAATCAGGTAGTTGGCGGTGTCTCACCCCCGTGCCTCGGAAGGCACATAAAGTAGTGGTAGTGGATCTTGCGGCTGATCACTTTCCGGTCGTGTCGGCTTGCCGTCCCATCGGACTATGAGAGTGAAAGCATAGAGGGTGCGCCTGTACTTGCGCGTACACTTGGACGCTATAATCATGTTATGCGCCGATGGCTAGTCTCCGTTGAGACTGGCCGCCGTGACCGAAATTCGATCTGGAAGACATTATTATTAACGGAAAACTTAAGAACTATAAAAGGTGGATATCACTTTAACTTTTTAACTTTTGCTAAATACGTCCCAAAACAAACGTGAAAGGATATTGTAATAAAATATTTTCGAAGACTTGTGAAGTTCGCCAACACGTATTGGGGCAGTGCGGCGGACATTTCCTTGCCCTAAAATCTTCTCAGAAATGAGGGATGCCTGTGCCCAGCAGTGGGACGTATATAGGCTGTAGCTTTAATGCCTTCTGAGCACGTTCTATACCTTCCTTTTTTTATCAGTCTCTAATAGTCCATTTGCCTTTCACAGTCTACAGTTTTACAGAGGATGAGCCACAGTCGTCACGCTTGGAAGGCTTCGGAACCTTATTGAGGCATTATGGTCGGCTAAAGTAAATAAATAATCCCATTTACCTGTAGCTCACCATATTAAATAATTGCGTCCCCCCCCCCCCCACTCCTCCCCGTAGAATATTTTCTCATGTATCGTAAAATCAAACATCAGACATCCAGTCAATTATTTAAAGGTCATACAAATACTTGTTCCGTGCGGGATTCGAACATGGATTTCCAGTTCATTTGAGCTGAGCTATTTTTATCATTTTTTATTATTGATTAATGATGGTGACAACGACGATGACGATGGTAATGATGACAATTGGTCGTAGTTATGCAAAAAGGATCCAACCCGCATTAAGTTAATTTGAATTTATGATATTTGAAGTATTCATACTTCAAATATCATAAACTCAAATTTACGGTATGGTTTCTGTCTGTTTGTAATTTTTCTTCTTATTTGTGTTACGTTTGCTAAAATTGTTACATTACATAATAGTATAGACCACAAACATTATTTTTCAAGTCAACATTTTTTGACACAAACTCGGGTTGGATCCTTTTTGCATAACTACGTCCAATTGATCTGTAGACCTCCTTGTGTAAAGTTGGCTGCAGGTGTCCCATGGACTGCAGTCGGCACTTACTGCTGTAAATTAGTTTGTCACTGCAGTTTTATGAAAAAATAAATTACAAAAAATTTAAATTACTTAATCAAATTTTCCTGCGCGGCACGCGGCAAGCTTTCAAGATTATATCCAGCGGTTCCAGTGACCGCCGTCCCGAAGCCCTCTATCGTCTGATACTTTGTATCCGGGTGCAATTCCAAGGAGTATTTGCAATTTTCTGCGAACAAAATAAAAAAATAAATCTTTTTCTTTTGTGTTTTTTTTTAAAGGCGTGTTTCAATAAATCAAATTTTAATAAAACCGACTTAAAAGATTACAAAATAAGTATATATATATATATATATATATATATATATATATATATATATATATATATATATATATAATAGAATAAGGAATTCTTCGAAATACTATCTCGTGGATTCTTTTTTAGTTTAAATGTGACAAAATCCTGAGTATAAATAAGGAAGCTAAAATACTATAACGTTAAAATAAATAAACCTCTGGTAAAAAATAAAACAAACATTTATCTCTACATATTATAACAATCAATTGCTGTCAGATATTATCGATATAACTCAACGGCTGTAATTTATGATAAGTTTGAGTAACCCGGGATGGCTTAGATTTGGAATTGGACCTGATAGGTGGTGCTGTTGTCAATATCCAGAAATCACCCGTGCGGAGCCGGGGCGGATCACTAGTTTTTAATTGAAGTACATCACATATTTTGGCACCCTTAGGATGCAATTTTTTCTTTAAATTAATATAATGTATAGTATTTAATAAAAAAGAAGAAAAGAAGAATATATTTAATAAAAAAAAAATCTATTCTACGGTATCTAAGAAATCGGTGAACATACATAAAAAACCATGCGCGACAAATATGTATTAACTTCTCGTTTTTTCACACTCGTTTAAAAAATTAAGCAGAAATAAAGTAACAGCGTTCATAGATCCCAGTGCTGGGCGTAGGTTTCCTGTTATTTCTTAGAGGGTTTTAGAGCATGAAAGATCCCGCTGCGTTTTCCCAATGCGTATTGGCGGACTTCACATAATTTTGAAATATAAGCAGCTGCTACTGTGTTTTTATGGTCTTCAAACAATTTTTGCGAGTCTGGATGTTTGTCCTAGTGCAATTTATGTACCTATGTACTTCCACAATACTAAGGAGAATAGCCTAACGCGGGAGTAACGTGTATTTTGAAAAAATAAAGGAAAGAGAAAGAAAATAAAGAAAGATCATTTTCACTTACTTGATACGTTATATTGCAGCTTTCCACTTCTCTTCCTAAATCTCGAACCACCCTGTAAAATTAACTTTTGTTTTTATTGGATAAGGGTGACAAACGAGCATACAGTCCACCTGATGGTAAGTGGTTGCTGCGGCCCATAGACATCTACATCTATCCTTTATTAAAAATCAAAATGCAGATGCGTTGTCACCCGGGAGGACTCAGATGGAATGCCTCATTTCCAGTAAAAAGGGTCTCCGGTTCTCTACACACACCATACGAAACACAGCAGTGTAAAGGTGCTATTTTAAGTTGGTATTCTGTGAGAGCGTGGCCCTTCCCCGGGCGAGCCAACCCATTCGTGCTACAACTATACTACTAATATAGCTGCAGCATGGCTCTACCACGTAAAAATATTTATTAGTCTATCTCTATTTAAAAATATTTATTTTCAAATAGAGATAGACTAGAAAACATAGAGTTACACCGTTACAGCCTATTAAAGTCCACTGCTGAACATAGGTCTCCCCATAAATTACCTCATAGTGGTAATATTTGCAACGGTTGCCACACTTCGCAATTGGTTTGGTAATTTTTTATTTTATTTTTTATTTTTAGTTATTATAAGGAACGTCTTCCTGCTGCCCATCTGCTAATTAGTTTCCCTCTGTCGCCTCTTACAATACCCACGGGATGATATGGGGTACTAGATACTCTTACACCGCCACTGTACTATATAGAAATTCTACAAAATATTTATTTCTATTAGGGTTGTTTTTATGATATGAAAATATAATTTAATTTATAAATAATTAAAAATTAAAAATTTAGTACAGCCCACTTCAATATAAGTTATTAAGAATAGCTCAATAACTACTGGTCTGACCTTGATCTCAATTCATATGGTACCACATGAGAAGTATCAGCTTTCAAATAAAAAAAGAATCATCGAAATCGGTTCACCCAGCAAAAAGTTATGAGGTAACACACATAAAAAAACATACAGTTGGATTGAGTACCGTCTCCTTTTTAGAAGTCGGCAGAAAAGAACAAACATTTACATCTATAGGATTTAACCTGCGATAAAATGAGATAGAATACAATGTAGCAAGCGCGTAATGGCAGGGCGCGGACTGCGAACTCAAAAGGTCCATAGCTCGCTGAGCGACCTTGAGCTTCCTCATATGGCCAGCAGTGAAGGACCACATCTCAGATCCGTAAGTCATTACTGGCAACACGCACTGGGTTTACAATTTCGTTTTAAGGTTTTGAGGTATGTCTAACAAGAAGATGTGTCGTAGTTTCCCGAACGCTGCCCAGCCGAATTGAATCCGTCGATTGACCTCTCGGTCGAAGTTGGACTTACCTAGTCGGACTATTTGTCCCAGGTAAACATACTCGTCAACAACTTCGAGCTTAGTACTCCCAACAACTACTGGCATAGGTGTGACATGGACGTTAAACATGATTTTTGTTTGGTCCATGTTCATCTTAAGACCTATCCGTTGGGAGACACTATTGAGGTCATTGAGCATAGTGTTTAGGTCCTCCAGCGATTCTACCATAAGGACTATATCGTCGGCAAATCGAAGATGAAAAATGTACTCGCCATTGATGTTAATACCGTATCCTTTCCAGTCCAGAAGCTTGAAAACGTCTTCCAATGCAGCGGTGAAGAGTTTCGGGGATATAACGTCACCCTGTCTTACACCTCTCTGCAATTGGATAGGCTTCGTACACTGGTTCTGTACTCGGATAGCCACCATCGTAGCCCTCCTGTACAGACACTTCAGCACTTCGATATACCGACAGATATTCGATAACCTATACTTAACTTTACCTTATCTAACTGTTTTTAGTTTAAAGCGTATCCGGTTGTCGTCACTCACCATAGGAAACACAGCAGTATTATGCTGCTATTTTACGGTTGGTATTTTATGCAAACGCGGACCTTCCCCAGTCGTGCCAACATTTTATGTTACAGCTATAACTCACCTACAACTTAGCTGTACCATGTACATATATGCAGGTCTAGGTATATAGGTATACATGTATACATATAGCCTTTTTTATAGCCCCCTCTCATGATGGGACTTTGGAAAAGGCCAAAAAGCCGCCATCACACGTCGACTAACTTGTAATATTTATGAAAACATAAATCAACACAGTAAAGAATAGAAAGTACAAACTAACCTCAGAAGACGTATATGAGATATAACTGCCTTTAGCAGGAATGTCTCTTGTGATTGTGTCGCAATACGTGTCATTACAAACACACACAACTGATTTTCCCTTGATGTCCCTCGCCGCGCATTGCACGTCCTCTGTGAGCTCCGTCGCTCCTTTTCCTGCTGCATCAAACCAGTTTCTCAGTAATAAATGCATATCTTTATGATAATTAATAGAATTAGGCGCTACTTTGCGGAAATCCATTATAATGAGGTTGTTATAACTTGGACCAATTGAGGGAAGGTGGGAGGGGGTTGGAAGGTCCCCTTCAAACTGGGCAGAAGACATCATTTTCTTTCTTTACGTGGAATTAAACAAATGAAGTTACAACAATCTCATCATATCTTTATGACTAAAATTCTACTTTTTATGATTGTTCAACTCTTAAACTACAAAACTTACATTAAATGTCGAATTGGTACAAAAACTCCCCCTTTGGCATCTAAGTTACCGCTGCAATCTAGTTAAACGCCTACTATCTTTATACGTGGTAGAGCCATGTTGCAGCTATATTAGTGGTATAGTTGTAGCACGAAAGGGTCGGCTCGACCGGGGAAGGACCACGCTCTCACAGAATACCATCGTAAAATAGCAGTTTAACACTGCTTTCTCCTATGGTGAGTGTAGAAAACCGGAGACCCTTTTTACTGGAAAAGAGGCATTCCAACTTAGTCCTCACGAGTGACAACGCATCTGCATTTTGATTCGCAAAGAAATCAGGTGGACAGTGTGCTCGTTTTTCACCCTATTCCTATAAAAAAACTATGCTATAAAAACCGACTAAATCACTTTAAATTAAATTAGCCTTAAAGAACGCTTAATCAATCGTTGTTCAAACTATTTAATAGGTTAATCGATTGCCCGGAATTATAACAAATAATTAGGTTAAATGCACCAACTGAATACGTAGACCTTAAAAATATTCACCTTTCGTGACAAAATTAACCAAGAGCAATCTAGGCCATAACTCAACCTTGACCAGAATTCAACAACTCGTTGTCCAATAAATCAAACAGATCATGATAAGGTTACCCTGGGCAATAATACCGTGCAGAGTTTCAAGAAAAATGGTCCTTAGGTTATTCGCGAAATAGCTATCGACTAAATTAATAATTTCTATTTTCTGTTTAAATAATTTTTGCATGTATACCTATAAAATGTTTGCACACCATATGTAGTGGTAGAATGTAAATGGGCCATTAGATATAATTTAAGATCATACTTTATTGTACACCTACATTCTGGCAAATAAAATTAATTTGAATTTGAATTTGAATAAAGACAAAACAAAATCATAATTATCCTTGATTGATGCTGCCAGTGCACTCTAGCTCTTTGGATGGTCGCGTGTGCCTTGTTTAAACCTAATATCTGGACAAATTTAAACATACTCTACTAGATGTTGCTATTCCAGCCCATTAAAGTCAACACTAAATATAGGCCTCCCCCATAGATTGACTTATACAGGGGATATTTGCCATAGTTGCCACGCTTGGTAAGCGAGTTAGCAACCGTAGTTTTTTTTTATTTATATTCGTTTTTAGGAAGACGCTGCTGCCCATCTCCTGATTTCCTTCCCTCTGTCGCCTCTTACGACACCTACGGGATTATATGGGGTAGTGGGTTTACTTACACCGCCTCTACATGATAATAACTAGATATTGGTACTTTTTAATGATCCCTCTTGCATGTAAAGTACATAAATATAAGATGTCTTGAGGAATGCTTTTGACTTTAGATTCCTAACCTAGATAACAACACTATCCTACACATTAATCGTTTCGTTTGCAATGTTTTATAGTCCTTTTTTAAACGTGGTAGCTGCTGCTGTCACGCTGCACCTATATTATAACTACTGCACGAATGGGTTGGCTCGACCGGGGAGGGACCACGCTCCTACAGAATACCGGCAGCTTAATTCTGCTGTGTTTCGTATAGTTAGTACATTACGTGGTAGAGCCGGTAGAGGCTCACGGCTGACAACGCATCTGCATTTTAATTCGCAAACGAAGGTAGATGTAGATGTCTATGGGCTACAGCAACCCCTTACTATCAGGTGGACTGTGTGCTCTTTTGTGACCCTTATTCTATAAAAAAAAGTTACTGTAGGGAAGCGGAGACACTTTTTATTTGAAACAAGGCTTTCCATCTGAGTCCTCAGGGCTGACAACGCATCTGCATTTTGATTCTTCATTGAGGATTGATGTAGGTGTCTATGGGTCACAGTATCCACATACCGTCAAGTGGACTGTGTAATCGTTTGTCACCCCTTTTCTATAAAAAATAAAACTAGTCACTAGTCGAGCAACTAGTCGTACCCAATGTTTTACGAAAATCGTGACATCGATTCTGTTTACGGAATTCAGCAGGGTGAACAAATTATTCAGTGTTATTTTTTAATAATCGGCCAAATTTGCAGATAAGATTCAGGGTAAGTAATATAGGTGAAGAAAAAAATGCGTGAGTGTCGTGGAACACTCGGTAGGAACGAAGTTGATAAACGTAGGTATTATATTATTGATTAACAAATACAAATAATTGAATTACTTGCGTCTATTAAAATGAAGCGTCATTTGAAATAAAATAATATTTCTTTCATGGCAAGATAAGAAAATGTGCGAGGGAGATGGGTATTATTCCATCTCACTTCCTCATTTCGCCGCCAAGGCCGTCTAAACTATGACACAAGGGTAGTGACGAAAAAATCTTACTTTTTTTTTTCGCCTAGCTCCCATCCGCCAAACCCGTACCGTCCGATAAAGAACTTTGTTGCAAAACTTCGTTCCAAAATTAATTAAAAAAAAATCTCAAACATTCTGTCCTTTTTATTTTCTGAATTCAAAATGCGTGGTAATGCATTATTTCAACTGATTTTACTGGAATGCTTCTTCAGTCACATTCGTTAGGTTCGAATGGAAGGCAAAAACCGTTGTTGCCCATAGGTAAATCACAATCATCATCATCATCATTACAGCCCTTCACAAGTTCACTGCTGAACAAAGTCCCAAGGAATGCCACAACACACGATCCTGAGCCACCTGCCTCCATCGACTTCCTGCATGTCTTACCAGTTCGTCACTCCATCTAGTGGGGAGACGCCCTACACTTCGTCCGCCGGTACATGGCCGTCACTCGAGAACCTTTTTCCCCATTGGTTGTCAGTTCTTCGAGCTATATGGCCGGCCCATTGCCACTTCAGCTTATTAATCCTTTGGGCTATGTCTTATTTCATCTGATTACACAATGAATTTGGGATAATTTCAAATAAAAACAGAAGCCTTATTTTATTTATTCGTGTTATAAAAAACTGCAATACCGGTATATCATTATTTATATATTTGAACTTAAGTTAATATACAATATCAAAAAACTATAATAAAAAGAAAACTAAAACTAGTAACTACATACAATCCTACTCCCCGTGGTTTCGTACCAAGAAGTCTGGCTGCGTTTCCCCGCTGAATAACTATACTTAGCCTTTGTGCGAGAAAAGAATCAGCCCTCTTTTCACCAGCAGTAACAACAGTCGCGGATAGAGTTCCTTAAGGAACTTCACCGCACGTGGACTCCACGGATTTATATAGACAAGAGCCCTTCGGATGACATCGCTCAAAGAACCGTGCCGTGAAAACCTACCAGCACTTTTCTTACATAAAAGTCCGTGGAGCCCAAACGTCGACGCTGCTACCACAGGGGCACTGATGAGGTTGATAAATCGCTGCTCCTAGTCACATTCCTATGGCGATGCGCAAGCTTTCCCCATCAAGTAATGTGCTGAGATTACTTGATGGTAAAGCGTGTAATCAGTGACTAGATTTCTTAGTCGAAACAACTAAAACGCGTGCCTGATCTTGGTCACTATGGAAATTATAAAACAAATCTTTCTGCACTCTCTGCATGGAATATCCCACTGTTTTTGTTAGTTAACTTCCAGTGGAACATTTTCGCCGGAACAGGGCGGAACTTAAGTGTAAAATTTGGCTACTCTTTGAAAAATAACCCTGTATACTACTGTTAAAAAGTATTTGCCATATCTGTGATCATGGTTGTTCAAGTGAAAGCGGTCAAGAAGCCCCGGACCTATGAATAAAAAACGGACCAGTTCCATTAGGACTCGTGCCCTGAGGGTTAGGAATAAACTTAAGTGTCTATAATTTTTTTTATATGATAAGGGTGACAAACGAACACACAGTCCACCTGATGGTAAGTGGTTGCTGCGGCCCATAGACATCTACATCTATCCTCTATTATAAATCAAAATGTAGATGCGTTGTCACCCGTGAGGACTAAAATGGAATGCCTCATTTCCAGTAAAAAGGGCCTCCGGCCACCTGCACTCACCAAGCGAAACGCAGAGGTAAACCTCTACTTCACGCTGGTTTTCTGTGAGGTCGTGGTACCACCCCGGTTCGAGCCGGCCCATCCGTGCGACAACAAAAGCTGCCGAGTGGCTCTACCACTGTTAAACCAAGCCAAAACAGATAGTTTATCCATCCCGGGAATTGTAGGTAAGGTAAGTACCGAATAATGGTGTAACGTAAAGGTTGAAGGGTTGAATGAAAAACTTTGAAGTGGAAATAATATTCTCCCATACATCGGTCTACATCACGATCGATGTCAACTGTACAAGTTTTCGTATTTTTTACTTGTGCTGTGACTCAAAGATCTCGCTTCTAAGGCAACTGATGTTTTGTTAAATGAGTTTGCGAGAATACCGAAATATTATGTGGCATATGGCCGTACCTTTTGAATTCCTCGATTCGTTGTTCGTTGAGTCGAAACCTAATTTTTTTATAAATCCAAGGGACCGTAGATATAATATTAATATATATTGATACTAATATTGACCGTATTTGATATTAATATCAACTTAAAATTAGTTTCTTCCACAGTAAGTGGGACTTGACATACGAACAGACTGACGGTCAACAAAGTGCTCTTATGGGGGTTGTGCTTTTGAGGTACGGAACCTTAAATAAGAGGTTGTTCTGGTCAACAAACAAAACCTGGTAAGAACCAGCAAGAAACCCAGCGTGACTTTATTTTATTTTAGAATTTATTTTAGGTATTTTATCATAATAATAAGCTTTATTGATAATTATACAGTGAATATATGAAGTCTCTGATTACTGAACTCGGAATTATACCTGTATCTCAGCAATCAGCACGCTCTCCCAATTTTATGACCTAATAAGTTAACAATAAAGGTCCAAAATAACAATAATGTTTCAAACAGTAAAATGGCAAAAACTAACTGCTCTAGAAAGTTTTTTTGCACTCTCGAAATTATGTAAAGACGTAATTAAAAACGAAAGATCATAAGATAAAACAAATGATCAGTAAAATATTGAAAAATAGTAAGTAACGTTTTCTTTACATTTACTTTATTTAAACTTGTAATTATATTTTACTGATAAAAATTCAATTACTATGTATATATTATGACAGTTTTTCTGTCAAGAAATGTTCAATAGCAGCCCGAAGTCATGAACTTGGCAGTGTGCGTGTTGGCCCCGTACCTCGAAAAGCATGTTAAGCCTCTCTGCTATCTATCCTTCCCCCATCCCCCACCTTATGAGGCAATATATTATTATGTATATTCTGCAGCTGTGGGCTTGTAATGGGCTATTGTTAATGAATCAATTTATAATATAATTTATATTATAACCTATTTCAGTATTTCATTTAAGAAAATAATGCAAAAGTTCAAATAGGTAATCTAAATTGGCAAATACACTCAAAGTCATGTTTTACTGATCTGACCAGATGAAGATAATTTTAAATTAAAAATTTTGTACAACCGACTTCTATATAAATTATTAAAAATAACTGAAAAACTATTGGTCAGACCTTGATCAAATTATAGCAAATTATATATGGGACAGCATGTGAAGCACCAATTTAAAAAAAAATCATCGCAATTGGTTCACCCAGCAAAAAGTTATGAGGTAACGCACATTAAAAAAAAACATACAATCGAATTGAGTACCGTCTCCTTTTCGAAGTCGGCAAAAAATTAGTTTACATCAGCACTTACCAAGAATCCTAATGTCAGCAAGACGCAGGAGAAAATAAACACTCACTAATTTATTAACATTCAAATTTCTCATATTGATACCGAGAATATTCTTGTATTAATTAACATTAGCATCACACAAGCTGTTCCTCACTAAGGAAGAAACAGTGATTTCGATTGTATTAGCTATTGTAAATCACAACAATTAATGTACATATTTATACTCGAAAAATCTTGTCACAAATATAAATTTGCAAGAAAATATTGCAGCGATTTAATTACAGTGCAATTATTTGTCACAGTTTATAAGTATATTGCACAATTATAAAGAAAGAGATAAACAGAAAACGCAAACCCATTGTTTTTAAAAATACTTTACTATCACATGTACGAACGTGTATAAAATTAAAATATTTAGGATTTCTTATTTCTTAAACATTGAATAACAAGTTGAAGCCGATAGTGCTGTCGAAATGCAAATCCAAGATGGCAGCTGCAATGGGTATCAATTTTTTCATCATGGGTGTCATTTTCATGGTTTTCGAGGGAGTTGAAGCAGATAGTGCTGTCGAAATGTAAATCCAAGGTGGCGGCTGAATTAGGTATCAATTTTTTCATCATGGGTGTCATTTTCATGGTTTTCGAGGGTGTTGAAGCCGATAGTGCTGTCGAAATGTAAATCCAAGATGGCGGCTGCAATAGGTATACATTTTTTCATCTTGGGTGTCATTTTAATGGTTTTCGAAATGGTTGAAGCCGCTAGGATTGTCGCAATATAAATCCAAAGATGACGGCTGCAATAGGTATCAATTTTTTCATCATGGTTGTCATTTTCATAGTTTTCGCGGGAGTTGAAGCCGATAGTGCTGTCGAAATGTAAATCCAAGGTGGCGGCTGCAATGGGTATCAATTTTTTCAACATGGGTGTCATTTCATAGTATTCACGGGTGTGGAAGCCGATAGGATTGTCGCAATATAAATCCAAAGATGACGGCTGCAATAGGTATCAATTTTTACATCATGGGTGTCATTTCATGGATTTCGACGGTGTTGAAGCCGATAGTGCTGTCGAAATGTAAATCCAAGGTGGCGACTGCAATAGGTATCAATTTTTTCATCATGGGTGTCATTTTCATAAGTTTCGAGGGTGTTGAAGCAGATAGTGCTGTCGAAATGTAAATCCAAGGTGGCGGCTGAATTAGGTATCAATTTTTTCATCATGGGTGTCATTTTCATGGTTTTCGAGGGTGTTGAAGCCGATAGTGCTGTCGAAATGTAAATCCAAGATGGCGGCTGCAATAGGTATACATTTTTTCATCTTGGGTGTCATTTTAATGGTTTTCGAAATGGTTGAAGCCGATAGGATTGTCGCAATATAAATCCAAAGATGACGGCTGCAATAGGTATCAATTTTTTCATCATGGTTGTCATTTTCATAGTTTTCGCGGGAGTTAAAGCCGATAGTGCTGTCGAAATGTAAATCCAAGGTGGCGGCTGCAATGTGTATCAATTTTTTCATCATGGGCGTCATTTTCATAAGTTTCGAGGGTGTTGAAGCCGATAGTGCTGTCGAAATGTAAATACAAAATGGCGGCTCCAATAGGTATCAATTTTTCATCTTGGATGTCATTTTCATGTTTTTAGAGGGTGTTGAAGCCGATAGTGCTGTCGAAATGTAAATCGAAGATGGCGTCTGAATTAGGTATCAATTTTTTCATCACGGGTGTCATTTTCATGGTTTTCGAGGGAATTGAAGCAGATAGTGCTGTCGAAATGTAAATCCAAGATGGCGGCTGCAATAGGTATCAATTTTTTCATCTTGGGTGTCATTTTAATGGTTTTCGAGAGAGTTGAAGCCGATAGGGTTGACGCAATATAAATCCAAAGATGACGGCTGCAATAGGTATCAATTTTTACATCATGGGTGTCATTTCATGGGTTTCGAGGGTGTTGAAGCCGATAGTGCTGTCGAAATGTAAATACAAAATGGCGGCTCCAATATGTATCAATTTTTCATCTTGGATGTCATTTTCATGTTTTTCGATGGTGTTGAAGCCGATAGTGCTGTCGAAATGTAAATCCAAGATGGCGGCTGAATTAGGTATCAATTTTTTCAGCATGGGTGTCATTTTCATGGTTTTCGAGGGTATTGAAGCCGATTGTGCTGTCGAAATGTAAATCCAAGATGGCGGCTGCAATGGGTATCAATTTTTTCATCTTGGGTATCATTTTCATAGTTTTTGAGAGAGTTGAAGCCGATAGGGTTGTAGAAATGTAAATCCAAGATGGCGGCTGCAGTAGGTATCAATTTTTTCTTCATGGGTGTAACTTTCATAAGTTTCGAGGGTGTTGAAGCCGATAGTGCTGTCGAAATGTAAATCGAAGATGGCGTCTGAATTAGGTATGAATTTTTTCATCATGGGTGTCATTTTCATGGTTTTCGAGGGAGTTGAAGCAGATAGTGCTGTCGAAATGTAAATCCAACATGGCAGCTGCAATAGGTATCAATTTTTTCATCATGGGTGTCATTTTAATGGTTTTCGAGAGAGTTGAAGCCGATAGGGTTGTCGCAATATAAATCCAAGATGACGGCTGCAATAGGTATCAATTTTTTCAACATGGGTGTCATTTTCATAGTATTCACGGGTGTGGAAGCCGATAGGATTATCGCAATATAAATCCAAAGATGACGGTTGCAATAGGTATCAATTTTTTCATCATGGGTGTCATTTCATGGATTTCGACGGTGTTGAAGCCGATAGTGCTGTCGAAATGTAAATGCAAGATGGCGGCTCTAATAGGTATCAATTTTTCATCTTGGATGTCATTTTCATGGTTTTCGAGAGTTTTGAAGCCGATAGTGCTGTCGAAATGTAAATCCAAGATGGCGGCTGCAATAGGTATCAATTTTTTCATCATGGGTGTCATTTTCATAGTTTTCGAGGGAGTTGAAGCAGATAGTGCTGTCGAAATGTAATCCAAGATGGCGGCTTTAATAGGTATCAATTTTTTCATCATGGGTGTCATTTTCATAGTATTCACGGGTGTTGAAGCCGATAGGATTGTCGCAATATAAATCCAAAGATGACGGCTGCAATAGGTATCAATTTTTTCATCTTGGGTGTCATTTACATGGTTTTCGAGGGTGTTGAAGTCGATAGTGCTGTCGAAATGCAAATCCAAGATGGCGGCTGCGATAGGTATCAATTATTTCGTCATATTTAAATTGTATTTGTAAGCTACTTATTTCAATTCGATTGATGGATCACTACAGAACCAAAATGTAAAAAAAAACATATCGAAAACATTCAAAGTTAAAACCCTATTGATTCAATGGAGCGTAGGTAATTATGTCTTCAACTAGGCTTAGTTTCCGTACTGTCCATATTACATGCCGTAAGTGAAAAGCTCGAGGTATGTTCTACTAGGGCCTAAAAAGTAAGATTTCAACGTTTTGTCGCATGAAATCGTATCTACCAATCATATTATACATATCAATGATATAAAAAGCACATTGTCAGAAAGATAAATGATTATTGAACTTTATATTTTCTTATTTAGCTATTTTTACATAATAAAGGGGTTTTAGTGGCGAATGGTGTGGATTTATCAATTATGCGGTCTTCGTAAACACGATAACTTTTGAAAATATCAATTGTTCAACTCAGTCTATTTTAAAACTCTTCATCCATCATGTTGGAAGCCATGGAATGGTAATGGCAGTTTAATTTTGTTTTAATGGAAAACTAATTTGCTTAATTCCGCGTAAAGAAAGAAAATAATACGTCTTGCCCAGTTTTAAGGGGACCTCCCACCCTCCCTCAATCGCGCGCACTATACCCGTCGCCTTTAATAGAAGCACTACCACCCCCAGCACCAGCACACTAGGCACGACAGCTGGCTCACTTAGCGGCCAGCTTCAGCAGAGTCTACTTCACCTGAGGATGCCTCGTGTAGAAGCCTATTTTATTTCCTTTGGATGTTAATTTTCTATTATATCTTAGTTATAGGCGGGATGACGGTTGTTTTTCAAATATATACCATATTTGTAAATAAAGTTTAAATATAGTTATAATTTTGGTAAAATAATTTGAAACTACACCGATTTGGTATTCAAAACAGCGCCATCTATCATCAAATGGAAAATGTTGTATATTTTGCCTTCAGTTACTAATAAATGAAATAATATAAACAACTAACATTTTATATGATTAAAAATATTTAGATTTTTAAAGTTATTAAAAATCTCTAACGTTTAATTTTTGTAGTATTTTTGTTATTTTATTTTAAAAGTGTAATAATTTCAATAGATAGAGAAGTCTATCAAAAATATGAAAATTGATAGTTTATTTATTTCAATTACTAATATATATGTAAAGTGATTAAAACTGGTCTGTCTGCAATTGTTGCAAAATTTTCATTATCATTATAGTTTTATTCAAGAGATTTATATGTATGTAGTGGCCAGATCGTAGAATTGATCATAATATATCATAAAGTAGTCTATCATTTCTATTATATTCTATTTCTTCGTCACTATTTGTTGACGATGTCATGATATATCTTGACTAAATCAATGAATAGAAATCGTTTGAAGATATTAATAACTAAACACAACGTTGCTATTTCATAATATAGTCATAAGACGATATCTTTAAATCGTTTTTCACCGCTAGCGGCGCTGATAGCGTATTTTTAACAGAAACAGAATTTTTAAGAGAATTGACATCACTTTAGCCCTTATTGGTATAATAAATAAATGTTCGCTTCTATTGCCGATTACTAGATGATATGGTTTTGGCTTTCTTTATTTCATCTAATATTAGCGCCACCTACTTACTTCTAAATAAACTAAAATGGCAAGTCATTGATAAAATAAAATAATACAATGCTACTGAATATACGATGTAAAAAATTTAATCATTGACATTACATTCATCCCGCGTTGGAATCAGCGCAGCGAACACTTTTTTGGCCAAAACTCTGCGGCCTGTGCCCATTAGTAACATTTATGTAAGATGCTACTTTTTTACTTTTCATGGGGCAATATATGCAGTTTTTATTCCATTCGTGTTTTCGGGTATGTTACTTTTTGTTTTCACTCTACCGTAAATATTAAGGGTAGCAAAGATGAGTAGAACTCATCATCGTCAGCCTATCAAAAGTCCACTGAAATGAACATAGGCCTCCCCCATAAATTGTCAAGTAGCTGGATGTTTGCTATAGTCGCCATGCTTGGTAGGCGGGTTGGCAACCGCAGCTATTATTATTTTGATCTGTTGACAAGAAGATGATGCTGCCCATCTTCAATTTGTTTTCCTACGTCGCCACTTACGACGGGCCGATATGAGGTGGGGGATTTTCTTTCACGGCCACTACAGGGCGAACATTTTTCTACTCTCGTTCATGAGTGTAATGATCCTCACATTCACTGTGAATAATATTTATAAGGGAAAAAACTAATTTTAAGGATTTTATCGCGTATAATTTTAACTTTTTAAATTCCCGATGTTTTGGGCACTTTACAGCACCCATGGTCACGGGAGGGGCAGGAGAATTGAGGTGTTTGACGAACGTCATATTTAAAATAGAATAAAATAAATGCAGTAGTAGTTTGAATTTAATTTTATTAATTATCGGGTCCTTAGCAGATGGTAGCACTCAGCCATCTTCCCTATTAAAATTAGAATATTTTTAATTTCAATAGCCTAGCGAATCATCATTGGTAGGATTCGGTGTTCTATTGCAAGGATTTGTTGTCTATCAGATCCGATATAATGGTTGGGACGCTACTAAACATGTTGACATACTTTAGACTTCCCGGAGTTTTCGTGCTTCACATCAACGATATGTTCTTTTACTCGGAACTTTCATCCAAGATGCGTAAAAAAACCCGTAACATTAGTTTTAATCCATGTGTAGTATTCATTATTAAAGAACTGTATTTATGAAATTTTCAAGTCTACTCAAAGTAAAAAAAAAATATCTACATCTATTTTATGGTGCCAATCGATATTCAATAGGACCAATGATATGAATAAAATGTCTCAAATAAACATTATATTACTTTGTTAAAATTAAATTAACTTTAGCTATGAATAAATGTAAAGAGTAAAATGTAAATAATAATAATACGTTTTGATTTCAAGACTATTTACCTTTCTTATGTATAGACACGCCCGATATAAAAAATACTTATAGTATGTGCCAAATCGATTGAGAAAAACGGACAATGACCTTTCGGTCGTTTAACCAGGGGTTACAAACCTTCAATATATAGGCACATTTTATATGTAGTACTTTCTTTATTTATAATGATTTTTTTATAATGATTGATATAATATATATTTATTAACTATTATTAAAAAGTTATGTGAAAGATCGCTGTAGAAGAAAAATCATCTATTGTTATAAAGTACTTTATTCATTTAACAACAAAAAACATTAATTTATAACACATATAAAGATTCGAGTGATAACGACACCGAATAAGTACGTACTTATGCAAAAGATAAAACTTTATTTTTAATATTATATAAGAACTTTATTTTTATTCGGTGCAATCATCACTCGTATCTTCACTTGATGAACTATCTGTAACATTAATTATAAAGCGATCTGCAGTTTGGTCAATTCTATCATCCATGCCACGCATTTTTTGTTCAACCTTAAGGACATGCTGAACACAGTTTTTCCATTTATCTGGCGTGATTTGAGTTAAACCATCTTTAAGTAAATTTTTAACATCTTTTAACTTGAAAGTTGTATTTTTTCGTGCAACGTACCCTTTCACATCTGCCCACACAAGTTCAATGGGGTTAAGCTCACAGTGATAAGGAGGTAACCTTACCACTGTGATGCTTTTTTCTTTTGCCATCTCGTCGGTGACGTAACTTCGATAGTTATCTTTAACTGCCTTTATTTTTTCCATTAAGTGGGTCTTTGTGTCCGAGGGCACGTATGCGATCTGTTTAGATTCTAGCCATTCCTGCATATTTTGTTTCCGCCAAGACATTGTTGGGGTTTTTTCTAAACGTCTGGAGTGGTAACTAGCGTTATCCATAACTATGACATCGCCGCTTTGCAGTTTTTCTATTACTTTTCTAAACCAGTCCTCGAAATGGAGAGCGTCCATACTCTCATGGTAGTCACCAGTAGATGATGATTCAAATACCCAATCACATCCCTCCAAAAAGCCATTTTCATTGCCAACGTGTACAACTATTAATCGCTTTCCTTTACCCGAAGGGGCTTTCGCGCCAGTAGAGTAGCCTTCTAACCGTGATTGACGAGAAGATTCAATTGTGGTGTCTTCCCATACCTTTCCCATAGTATGACCTGCGTTAATCCATGTTTCGTCAAGGTAAAAAATGTTACGTCCCTCGTTTCTTAATATTTGTATTTCTCTCAAATATCTGGTACGCCACAGAACTATCTCTGGGCGATCTATTAGACCACTTTTTCTGTTTCTCTTTATATATTTGAATTTTAAATGGCGCAACACACGTCGCAGGGAAGTTTTGCTCAAGTTTGGCAACTGGTCATCTTGATTTATACTGAGCAAAATTTTGTCTAAAGTCGGTAATTCTCCTGCAAGAAAGAACTGATGCACTTTCGCTCTTATAGCCGATTTATCAAAATCGTCCAACTTGTCAATTACAGACTTTTTTCTTTTATTAATTATTCCCTTTTCTGGTATTTTATGGGAATCTCTATACACGCTTAATACGCGATATATAGTGCTCTTGCTGACTCCTGAGATCTCCGAAACCTTTTCTACCATATTAACGTTTGAAGGATACACGTCTTCGGGCCAGGTGTTTTTGACATATTTGTATACATTAATGATAATCTCTTGTTCCCCGACCGACAAAGTGGTAGGTTTTCTCTTTTTTACTGGTGACGTTAAAGGTGCTCCAGAAGATGGGCCTGTAAATAAATGACAAAAATATACTACCATAGTACTACATCACATAAATACATATTGTTTTAGAAAATAAATACCACATGGTCACATAAAAAGAGCGCTTTAAGAAATAGAAAGGCTACGTCGTCGCATTTGTACCTATTTGTACGTACCTGCTACGTTTATTATGGGTCGGCGACGTCTCTTTCCACTTGATGTTGAAGGACCGGGTCCTTCACCAAATTCTCCTGAACTCATGTCGATTTAGTAACGACCGTCACAGTAAAACTAATATAACAGATTCAAAAAACAAAAACTTAACGATATAACAAATTTAACAGTAAAAACTCAACTAAAACAATGCAATGAATGCTATGAATTACCCGAGACGTACACACGCAAGCGCTATCCGAACACGAATGAAAACAAAATGGCGGACCGGCCCAAAAAAGGTGACGCATCTCTGGCTGCCATTGTCACGTTTCTTTTAGAACGAACTGACGTAACGCGCGTTTTGTTTATTTTAAAGGGATGAATTTGCAAAAGCTCAATATGGTGATTATATTGCTTCAAATATTTTTTTAATATGAAACTGTTATTAAATGAATTGCTGCGTTACTTACCATAAATTGAAATATAAAATATAACACATTTTTCGCGATGTACCGTAAGATTTTACTATGTTTATAGGAACCACAGACAATATTATTTAAGAAACAAAAAAACAAAACATATGTGCTGACCTAGAAGTGGGAATAATATCAATATTTAAATATTGTTATCACATCTAAATTGAGATTTTGTAAGTTACGCCTTTTGACACTCGGCTCATATCTGAGGTCATTGTCCGTTTTTCTCAATCGATTTGGCACATACTTTATAGTAGCAGTTTCTAGACATATTTATTCACGTGTTCATGTAGCACGTTACCAATCATCTACGTCTAATAGTATTTTAGAATGAAAAAAATCTCTGACAGACATAGAGACTTAGACATCGAGGTGACTCTAAAAATGATCGAATTTTTCTTAATTTGGCACGGAACAGCATTTAATGATGTTCCTAAATTCAAGCGCACGCGAGCGAAGCTGCGGGTAAAAAGCTAGTATTATAATATATTCCACAAACCAAATTTGATACATACTTGACCAAGGTAAGATATTATTATTATTTTTATAATCACAGGTTTTTATTACAATATTTTGTTTCCCTAAAAGCTCGCAGGATTTATATAAAATATACTTATACGTCTTGGACTTTATAGATCTGGAAGAGTACTTCGGTATCTGTTCCTGGAACTCCTCCTCGAGGAGAACTAGATGTGCCGAGTTTGGCCTCGTTTTGATAGTTATGATAAGACCTTACCCCCTGACTTGGTAGAGTGACTTGAACGTGTACTTTGAAGACTGCCACTGGAACTCCTCGACGAGGAGAACCAGATGTGCCGAGTTTGGGCTCGTTTTGTTAGTTACGACGAGACCTTACCACCGGACTTGATAGAATAGAATAGATTTTTTTTTTATTAAATATACATTACATGAGTAATTCTTATTGAAAGTTATTTTTTACTTTACCACTGGTTCGAAAAAAATCCTCTGTCCTGGGAAGAAACAGCAAGAAACCCAGCGGGACTTTTTTTAAATAAATTTTATTATAAGGGGATGAATCGCTCGCGTCATTAGGCTTCGACCAACTAACCCTAGGCCCACCCTACACGGGTCCTCTAATATTGCTAAACAAGCGACAAAGCCGAAAGAACAGACTCAGCTCCTCGCCGTGTGGTAGCAGCGTAAAAAATACCACCCCCTACTTGCGCACCATGAGGCAAAACATTTATGAAATGGCCCCGAGTTCCTGGCGCCCCTTTAATGGGGCAGGGGTGCGAAGAATCTCCGGGAGGAAAACCGGCGACGAGATTCGCCACCCGTCACGTTCTGTCCCCCGGAGGGGCAAAAGTGGCTTGCGGAAACCCGTCTGGCTACGCTGAACGTATGTGGAGCAATGAATGATAAGATGGATGAAGTATGCGAAATTATTAATAATAGAGGAAAGGACGTGTTATGTGTAAATGAGACAAAACGGAAGGGAAAGGATGTCACTACACATTGTATGTATACCGCGTACTGGTCTGGTGTAGACGAGACCGAGCGGGCATGCCAGCGAGTCGGTATCATCCTTTCAGAAAGAATGGGTCATTGTGTGAAAGAGTATGAATGTGTAAGCCCGAGACTGCTATGGATACAATTGAAAGTGGGCTTAAAGAAGTTGTTTGTTTTAGGGGTCTACGCCCCAGACATGTCTAAGCCCACTTATATCCGAGAGCAGTTTTGGGAGTTGGTAAGGATGGTGCTAATGAAATGCAAGGGTAATTAAAATATTGTGATATTAGGAGATTTAAATGGTAAATAACCTCCTTGGGACAGATGGTCGACCTCCTGGTGATAGAACAAGTTGCCGGATTCGAGGATTCCCACTCTCTTCGGACCTCGGATAATCCTATAATATTCCAGCGCAACTTGTCTATCTCTTTTTCCAGTTTCAGGATCTTCTCGTCATTCCTCAGGGTGCGTGCGTTATAAGTTGCCAGGTCGAGTCATCGTAGATGGCAACCGAACCTCCACCGGAGATTCTTAGCACCCCCTGCCCTGCCGTTACCATGGTCGCCAACGTAGCCAGGAATAGCGGGGCCGCCGGGAACTAGGGGCCGTCTTTTCGTAACATTTTTCATTGGGGGGTATATTGCCATAGTTGCCACGCTTGGCGAGCGGGTTGGCAACCGCAGTTTTTTTTTATTGAGATATTGTTGTTATCAGGAAGGTGCTGCTGCCCATCTCCTGCCTGTTTCCCACTGTCACCTTTTACGACACCCACGGGAAGATATGGGGTAGTGGATATTCTTAACCGCCACTACACGGCTAATTTAAATTTTTAAATTGTGATATTAGGAGATTGTAATGGAAGGGTTGGGGTGAGGAGGCTTGGTTATGAAAGGATATTGGGAACGTTTGGCGATGAAAGTATAAATGAGAATGGTGAAAGTCTCCTCACCGTATGTCTGGAAAAGAATCTTTTTGTGACGAACACCTTCTTTCATCATAAGAAGAGGTGATGATAGAAGCATGATAGATTTCATAATGGTTGATGAAAGAGTGAGGAGCTCGGTGGTAGATACAAGGGTTTACTGGGGGTCTTAACGTAGGGACGGACCACTACTTGGTCTTATGCCGAATTAATGGTATTTTCAGATGTTGGAAGCATCGGACATCTGTGTCTACCACTGCGTTACAGCGTATAAGAACAGAGTTTACAAGATGAAGATGTGAAAGAAAAGTTCAAATGTAGATTGAGAGAAAATATAAGTGGTATGGCTGAATTGTGTATGAATGATTTAGACTTGGAGACTGTGTGGTATAATGTCAAGAAAGGTTTGGTGGATGCAGCTACCGAAGTATGTGGTGTAAGTAAGAGAACGAATGAAAGGAAAAATAACACGTTATTGTGTAATGATGAGGTACGCATGCAAGTTGAAGCAAAGAAGAAAGCATGGCTAGATTTACTAGCAACCAAAGCTAGTAATTCTAACGGTATGAATGATGATATTGAAAGGAAAAGGCAGTCTTTAGACATCTAAATAAGAGAGTAAAAGAAGCTGTTGAAAGGAAAAAGCAAGAAAGTACATATAAGAATGATAGAAGAATATCGGATAACTTCCTGGCAAACATTAAAATATTCTGGAAACTCGTAAGAACTGCCAGGGGACATTCAAAACAGCCTAGAATGAATGCTATACGAGATCAGAATGGCTGTATTATGAATGACGAAGTTTTGAGTTTAAGGAGATGGAAGTAATACTTTGAAAGCGAGTTTATGAATGATGAGACGTTTGAATTAAATGAAATAGAAATTTCGAAAAAAGAGGAAATAGATAGAGACATAAGTATAGATGAAATAATGAAAGCAATGAAAAGTATGAAAGCATGTAAGGCAGCTGTATATGATAGAGTATCTCTCGAAATGCTAAGGGCTGGAGAAGGAGTGGTGGCAGACCTGCTTTACACCTTATTTAATTTATGTTGGGAACTTAAGCGGGTACCGGTAGACTGGTGCAAAGCCATAATAGTCCCAATATATAAAGGAAAAGGATCACAGCAGGACTGTAAAAACTACCAGTGGTATCATCAGCCTTCTTAGCTTTGTGGGAAAACTGTATGCTAAGGTTTTATTTTTTATAGGATAGGGTGACAAAAGAGCACACAGTCCACCTGACGGTAAGTGGTTGCTGTGGCCCATAGACAACTACATCTATCCTCGTTTGCGAATCAAAATGCAGATGCGTTGTCATCCGTGAGGATTAAGATGGAATGCCTCCTTTCCAGTAAAAAGGTTCTCCGGTTCTCTACACTCACCAGACGAAACAAAGCAGTGTTAAGCTGCTATTTTACGCTGATATTCTGTGAGAGCGTAGTCCTTCCCCAGTCGAGCCGACCCATTCGTGCTACAACTATACTACTAATATAGCTGCAGCGTGGCTCTACCACTACTATATAGTACAAATTGAAAGAGTTATGAAAGAAACTGATGGAAAATTTTGGGATGTGCAAGCGAGATTTAGAAAGGGAATGAGATGTATAGATCAGGTCTTTTCCATGAGCATCGCGGAGAAGTTTTTGGCCAAAACCAAAAAGTTTTTGTGCATTCGTGGACTTGAAAAAGGCTTATGACAGAGTAGACAGGGATGTGTTATGGCAAACACTGTACTCATTTGGGTTGATACAGGCATTGAAGTCTCTGTGTAGGGACTCTAGTGCTTGTGTCTGGACCAACGGGGCCTGCTCGGACTGGTTAAGCATCCATAAAGGTGTCAGACAGGGCTGTGTGGCTTCCCCGTGGCTGTTCAACCTATTAATGGACAGTTGTTTGGAAAATATGAAAGTAGAAGAATGCGGTTTAAGAATGGGTGAGTTAACCGTCAAATGCCTTTTGTACGCCGATGATCAAGTCATACTTGCGTCGTCGGCAGCCGAGTTGCAAATGATGGTTACATTAATGAACAGGACATTAAAAGAAAAGGGAATGAAAGTGAACGCAAGTAAGACGAAAGTTATGGTTTTTGAAAGAAAAGAAAGTAAAACGATATGTAAAATAAGAATAGAAGGGGAGTTGGTCAAGCAAGTAGATGAGTTTGTGTATTTGGGATGTGTATTTAGCAGGGACGGTAGACATGATAAGGATATAGAACGACAAATGAATGTAGGAAATAGAGTGAATGAGGCTCTACACCCTATTGTGAGAAGTCAGAATGTGTCCAAAAAGGCACATATGGCAATTCACAATGCTAATGCTGTATTAGTCCCTACTTTAATGTATGGTATTGATAGTTGGGTGTGGTAGAAGAAGCACGAGAGTAAAATAAATGCTGTAGAAATGCGGTCATTAAGGAGTATGTTAGGGATGAATCTGAATGACAGAGTGATAAATTGTGAGATAAGAGAAGAGTGTGGTTTTCAAGATGATGTTGTGACCAGGATTAAGAAAGGAATGCTTCGGTGGTTTGGGCATGTAGAAAGAATGAATAAGGAAAGAGTGACATAGCAAATTTATGTTGCAGAGGTGAACGGCAGAGTTGGGAAGGGACGCCCTAGGCGAAAGTATATCGACCAAATTGGCGATATATTGAAAATGGGCCAAATCAAGAGTACCTTTAACCGACGAGCGTGTATGTGTAGGTATATGGATGTGTGTCAGGATCGTGCCAAATGGAAGTCCATAGTCTCTGCCTACCCCTCTGGGTGACAGGCGTGAGTGTTTATGTATCAGTAATAATGTTTTCACTTCGATTTGATAAAAAAGACCAAAACCACTGTAGTGTTATCACTTTTATCCCAAACAATTCAAATTTATTTAAAAGAAAACTACCTATGTGTGACAAAGTCAAACAAACGCTTTACTTAAACCAAAGAACAGTCCTGTTGTTAGTAGGTTATTGTTTGTGCTATAAATTATTATTATTAAAAAATTAAAAGTAGCTAGGATTGTAGACTTCTTTTTCTGGAAGCCATATTGTTCATTTTTGATCATGTTAAATTTCTCACAAAACTTTATTAATCTCTTATAAGAACATTTCTCAAAATCTTTTGATTTTACAATATCTACAGCCGATTCATTTTGATTTCATGACCTCAACTTCCTATCATGTAAAACTCGATTTCCCAAATTTAAACCAAAAATTCTTCTGCAGCGCAATTTTGGTGGCATGGATATAGACAGTCTGCATAAAGATACATTGCTATCAGGTTGGTCAAATCTATTAAGCGCAGATACTCTAGTTAATAAGGTTTCAATATTTACTTCTGCACTTATAAAAATCTTATGTGCATGCATGTAGGGATGCTCAACGCCCTCATATTTATAAATCAGCCAAAAATAGTGATACAGCAAAGGTCTGGAAATTTCTGAGATCACTGGGGGTTGGGAAATCTAAGAGTACTCCCACAACAAACGATTTAAACTTTAATATTTTAAATAAACCTTTCTCTTCTTTGTCCTGCTTAGATAATAAAAATAAACACTAAAGATAATACAATAACACATCTTTTAACTATTCCCACTCTCAATCACTCTTCTTTTGTTTTTAGTATTCTAGCTATTACTTCCAAGGCCACTGCATTGGAAGTAATAATGTGACTGTGTCAGTCATAACATGATACTTCCTATTTTTGATATTATTCTTTCTATTATTTTTATATATCCTTAACTTCTTCATTTCTACAAGTAGTTTTCCATCATCGTAAAAAAAATGCTGAAGTTATTCCTAACCCGAATAAAACTAATTATTTGTAAATATCGTCCTATATCTTTTATTACCCTTTTTATCTGAATTCCTTGAATGCCTTATTTACATCAAGTTCGACAGTTTTCTTTGTGCAAATTTTCTTCTTAATCCTTTACAATCAGGCTTTCGACCTGAACACAGTACTTCCACAGCATTGGTGAAAGTCACCGATGATATCCGATTAAGAATGGAACACGGTGAAGTGGCTGTTCTTTGTTTATTAGATTTCAGTAATTCATTTTTCTCCCTTACAAGCAACCGTACAAGCCCTCTGTTTAATTTACGAGGTTTTTAGATGCACGCACGATATATTCATTGCATCAACGCGACTGCCTTGTAACGTCATCCTTCATATTATTTCATCTTTCAGCAACGATCGTATTATAAATAACAGATGTAAATTTTTATTTAAATTAATTATGCGTTATCTTCACTTTAAAATGTGTGTAAAATGTTTCGATATCAAGTTTAAATTGACCTATTAGATTGAAGGTTTTCTATTAAAATTACGCTTTGTATCTTTAATTCAATGTCATTATTTTTAGTAATATATCGCAATAAATGATGAACTTTCTTATCAGAACACACGATATTTTTAAAAGTTTGTGAAATTATATGTTATAGTATTTGTTCTTTTTAGGACTAATTTGAGGCAGATTATCGGATTTTTATTAAATTCAGAAGCTCGTGACTAGAACTAACCTCTATCTCCGTCTTTGCAAACATCAAAAATGACCACTTCTGAGGTGTAAACTTTAACTAGAAGTCATGTCTTACATGATAAAAAATTGTTTGTCATGTTCAGAGAATTCTTAAGTCGAACCGGACAAAAGAAATTACCATTTTGCACATCTTATTATTGAGGAAGTGAAGCATCTCTTAGCATGTTGTATACGTACAAGATGCTACTAAAAATATTAGTTTTATTAAATAGAGTGGAAGGTAACCACATAGATAAAATTAAATTTACTGATATTGAAATTAATAATCAAAAATAATTTGAATCTAACAAATCATTAGGCTATACACGCTATACAGGCTATACTTTGCTGTCGACTGTCACCAAATACATACACTGAAAAATCCTGTCTTTTATTAAAAGTAATTATTAATAACTCCCAATTAACTAGATACTCCACAGTATAAACCACACTGATATCTACGATCAGGGGAATTGAAGGTGCGTTGCCGGCGTTTTAGAAAGGAGTAAGCTTTTATTGAAGGTCCCTAAGTCGTATCGGTCGGAAAAATTGCCGGTGGTAAACAATTCCACAGAGAAGTTGTTCGAGAAAGAAAACTCATAGTAAAATGCACAGTGGTGGATTGTCAAGCATCCAGATGTTGAGGGTGGTATCGTGAAGTTTGACGCGGTGTGCGTTCGTGAAATTTGGCGGCTGAGATTAAACCGAACTTCAGAGTATTCCCCGTGGTAGATGCGATAGAAAATGCAAAGGGATGCTACATCCCTTCGTTGCGCTAGTGTATCGAACCGATCAGAAAGAACTCGAACGTCGACGATTAGAACTGCTCTGCGCTGGATGCGGTCAAATAGGAGGAGCTGGCACTGGGGTGCCCCGGCCCAGTGATGAGAACAGTATTCTATGTGAGGATGAATTTACGCTTTGTAAAGTTGCAAGCGATGTGCCGACATGAAATACTGTCCCGCACTGCTGAGCACGCCAAGCTTTTTAGAGGCCACTTTGGCCTTCCCTTCCAAGTGACCACAAAACTGCACACTATTCGATATTCGATATGTCGACGCCGAGGATTCCGATGCTAGTTGAGGCAGCAAGGGGACTGCCTTAAAACTGCCGAGATACGATAAAGAGGTTATTTTTGTGGTAAACGTGCTAACTTGTGTCTTCAGGGGATTGAACTGAAACTAGATTTAGCCGTCCTCAATCCGAGACTTGACCTTGATGATCTGAACAGCAAAGAAACTGGTGATCCAACTGCATAACTTTTCGGGAAGCCCATAGGAAGGGACCTTCGAAATAAACGCTTTGTGCCAGACCCGATCGAAGGCCTTCGCTATGACCAAACCAATGCCCAATGCCTCCCCCTTGAACTCTACTGCCTCCGCCCATCTATGAGATAGGTAGACGAGAAGATCACCAGCTGATCAACCCCAACGAAAACTTTATCATGGATTCCATTATTTGAGAGAACAAGAAGGTGACGGCGACAGGCCTGTAGTTGAACGGGTCTATGCGGTAGCCTACATAACGAAGCTATACGTATACATCCCATTCTTTAAAACATTTAAAACCTTCAAAAAACATAAATTCTATGCATATGACATCAACAGTAGATGTGACGGCTTAGTAGGTTTGAATCTTTTAATATGATACATAAATAGAATGTTAAACGTTACGAGTAGGCCTGGATACAGAATTTTTATCGATATATTTTATCACACTGTCTTATCGCTATTATTAATTCCATGGACACTCACTTCTGCTGTCAGCACCAAAATCGTGAAAGTCAAATCGCCTCATTATGTCACGGTGTACAGCCAGTCCATATATAGAGGTTTTTTTATAGAATAAGGGTGACAAACGAGCACACAGTCCACCTGATGGTAAGTGGCTGCTGTGGCCCATAGACCTCTACATCTTCATCTCGTTTGTGAATCAAAATGCAGATGCGTCGTCCGCCGTGAGAACTATAAGATAGGATGCCTCTTTTACAGTAAAAAGGGTCTCCGGTTCTCTACACTCACCATACGAAACTCTACACACAAACACACTCACCATACGTATTCTGTGAGTACTTGGTCCTTCCCCAGTGGAGCCGACCCATTCGTGCTACAACTATACTATTAATATAGCTGCAGCATGGCTCTACCACGTACAAAATGGTAACGATACAAGTTAAAGGTTAGGATAACGATACGTAAAGTCAATTTTTTCTTCATTTTTAGGCAGTAGTTTACTCCTTTTCTACTCGTAGACAATCCCAGCTTCAGACAATAAACGATCTGAAGAATAAACACTACTTCTTTCCCGGCTGAACACTTTTGTCTAATATTTGCCTTTTCAGCCAGGAAATCCGCAGAATATTCGATATTCGGCGTATGGCCGAATATACCATTCGTTGCAAATCTAATTTAAATCGTATTTAGAAATACATGTACAACAAAGTTCTTAAGTAGAAAACAACCTTATACTGTTAAATGTGATGATATTATCTAAACTTCTGGCAATGTTACGTAATCATTCACGAGATCAAGCCCTCAAGTCACAGAACATTTTCCTAATTACAGCATAATAAGGAGCTGATCTTGGTAACTGAGATACTCTTTGTATTTATTAATTAGCAACGATCTTAAGATGCTGATGTCGAAATGAGCGCGTATCAATTCGTCGAAACGACTGAGAAACAGCGTGAGTGGAGTGTACACACACTCACAATCGGTGCGAGTTTCAATGTCGATCAAATCGAGCGATTTTGACAGAGAGCGGGCGTACTCATAATCGTTGTGTGACTTTTTGGATTTCACGGAGAGCGGGCGATACATCCCAAGGTGAAGCAAGCGCTTCCATCCTTCTCCTCCTCCTAGGCCCAATCTCGGGGTGTCACGCCGAAAGGGCACAGCCACCATTTCATTATTATTATTTTAATTGCTTAATAAGTCAGTGGTGACACTCTCTGTACGTAAGAGTTCAAGCGCTGGTGACATTTAAGCTCTGTATGTAACTAAATAAAGGTCAAATAATTGTGTACAAATGAATAGGCATTCTTTTTGTATAAAGCGCAGTCAGTCTGTGCTTGCGTGCGGTACTTGAGATTAGAGAGACGAGACACGTACTACTATGTACTAGCCCTCGGCCAGGGCAGTCGCCGACGGCCCGTTCCACGCCTCGCGCGCCTCACAAGGCCCCCGCACACATCAAGACACCAACACATAGCGGCCAGCGATTTTACGTGCACACATGCTTAAGTGTCGTTTCTTTTCGCGTAGTGTATATTTTCTTTGACTTAGGTCTAACTGCCGTTAGTACAAATGTGTAGGTATCGTATCTGTGGATAATACTAGGTAAAAAATAACACAAATGCCATGATATAGAAACATTTATTATATACAAAATTGTTAAACGCATTCGCTGTTAGCAAACTTTACTATTAGACATATATTTCGATACTTCCCAATTTCAGCTTCAGAATAACAGGGTTGCCTTTCACACGTAGTGTGAGTGACGTATTGGAGTTACTGTAAACATAAACTCAAACGCTTAATAACCCTTTCATACTTGGCGTATCTAAAGCCGCCTCCACACGCTTAGCAAACAACGGCAAACACCAAACAACAAACATGAACGTGTTGATGGTTGTTTGCCTGTTTGTTTGTTTGTGATTGCCAGTGGTCGGCGTTGGTGTCGGTTTTTGTGCACTAATCAAAGGGTGTTCGACAAACGTGTTTGCGATGTATCCACACGCTTGGCAATCAGTCAGTACTCAGTAGTACGCGCGAGCTTGCGGGCGGCAGAAGGAGTTACTAGTAGCTATTATTATTATACTCTACGCCAGTTTTAATAATCCGAAATTTGTCTCGGAGGTAAATATGATTTCAGAAGTTGATAGTTTCCTACCAATTCTACTTCGAAAAGTTAGTAGATCTAACACCTATATTTTTTTAAGGTTTCTAGAGAGCTCCCAATAATAATGAAATACTCTTAATGACACTGAAAATCAGCGTTACGAATTGATGTATGTATATCTTCAATTCGTGACTTAAAGCTGAGTGGAGACCATTTTGGTGCATATTATGTTTCTTTTATATAATTATATTATAATTTATGTGCCAAATAAACTTATTTTTTTCTTCCTTTCTTTAATTAATGTTTCTATTGGGTAACAAATATTTCACCTCTTTTTATAAGTAACCCCATGTGAAAGCAGGATCATTGATCATCAATTCCCAAAATAAAATTCAAAAAAAAATTTAAAATTGAAAAACGAATCACGATAAATATAGTATATCCTGATTTAATAGTTTTCTAGAATTCCGTAGTGTGGGCTACTCATTTAAAAAATAGTTTATTATTTAATTCCTTTCGAAAACTAAACAATCTTACGATTAAAAAACATTGACATTAAATTGTTCAAGGCACTTCAATAAGAAATAATCTATGTTAAAAGTTAATAGATTCAATATAATGTCGAACGAGTTCGGGGTTCGATTCCCCGGTCGAGCGTTTATTTCATGAAAGTTTGTTTTTAGATTAATTTAGAGTCATATGTTACATGTTACAATAGAAATATTATATTAAATTAAATACTTATTTTGGGTACAAATATATTTAGCTCTTGAGAATATTTTCATTCTTTTTGGATAACAGATAAGAAAAATTATGACTGATAAGGATAGCATATGTAAACAATAATGTTTAATTTTTATTTACTAAAGTAGTAGTAGTTGCTGTTTTATTTCCTAAAGTATCTTCCAGCCACCTATTGATTACAGTCCACAATATAGAACGACGTCAAGACCGGGACCACTTCAAGAGGACCCATAATCTTAGTCGTCTCACCTTTCTTTTGAGAAAGGGCGGCGACCGTCCTTGTGTGACACTCCTTCACGGGAGTCGCATTCACCTCGTTGCTCCCGAAACTAACGTGGTGTGATTTCAGTTACGAAGTAGAACGTCCATGAAAGACTAATTTGGCACAGTTATAAATATTAATCACGCCTACAGAACTGTGAAATAAAATCTTAACTTCTCATCTTGTATGAGAAGTTAAAATTAAGATGATTTTAATATTCAAGTTTATTTAAGTCTATTCCATCATGTGGGGTATCGTTGGATAGGTCTTTCAAAAACATTGCGGGTGTTGAACAACATCTTTTCGATTCAGGGGTCCGTTTGCGAAATATTTAGCTTCAAAGTGTTATTTTTCATTAGAGTCTTATGTCCCCCAATTCATATTGCCTTATTTTTAAATAAAAATAGGTCAACCCGAAAGTAATCGCGCCACAAGCTGGTCTTCCGTCATGTTTGCCCATCCGGAATATACTAGCACGTTCGCCGAGCGTGTGGATGCCGTATTTGTGTTGGGAGAATATGTCGGTGTTTGTTCGTGTATTGTGTTTGTGGCAAACACCAAGCATTTGGAGGCGGCATTAAATAACAACGCCTTCAGAGTAGTGTTGAGACTGCCACGCTACTGCAGCACATCAGAGGTACTCGTATTCTCCAATGCACAGACGGCGGGCTTCTACAGCATGTGCGCGAAAGTATAATCCTTTTTTCAATTTTTTATGTATTTATTTTATTTTATTGATATTTATGTGTATTTATCATTTTTATTTATAAATTTATAAAGCCCAACCAGATGAGAAAACTACTAAAATAACCCAAAATCGTATATAAAAATAATAAACATTTATTCATTACCACAAATAAGGGATCTATCAGACAGATGACCTTCACGCGTTCCAGCGTTCCGCGTTCACGTTCTGCGTTCGTTATGTTGTAATACGTTACATAGACATACCTAGACAGCAGGCGTTCTAACCGCATTGGTCAACCAGAACGCACGCGTTCGCGCGTTCACTGCTGTTTCGGTGTCCACATCGACAGGAAGATGGAGACCGAGAATGTGAACATGTTAGTACTAGGAACGTGTTTTTATATGATGTGAAGAATGATCATTTTAAAAGCCGAGGAAAAGTAGCAGAAACATGGTTAAAAATTGCCAGAGAAATAGGGACCGAAAAATAATTATAAAAATTTCTTCATTAGTAAGCTATTTACAAAGTAGTCTATGAAATTCTCCATCTTGTTCTCTATTCTTATTTACTGGTCACGCCTAATGTTTCCTTTTCCGTGTTGATGCTGCTAATGTCCACAATATCAATAATTCATCTTTCGATGAAGAATTATGGTCAAGAAACATGGTGGCTGTAGTGGTAACGCGTAGACCGTCCAATAACGGGATTCGTGAGCAACTGAACGATGGAACGTAGAACGCGGAACGCGAACGCGGAACGCGAACGCGGAACGCGAACGCGGAACGCGGACGCGGAACGCTTCAACGCGTGACCGCGTCCTGTCTAATAGAACCCTAAATTTACAAAAGGTAATACACACAGAAATAACCAAAATCACGTAGTGTAGTAATGAATGGGCTCTAGTTCAGCATATATGTTGCAGTTGCCTACAACGCTGTTATTCTGCCAGTGCCCAACATATGTACAACAAGTACATACAAATAGTACGCGCGCATCCCTGCTCATATTGCATTTAATTACAACTGTTCACATTAGGGTACAAACCGTGGGTTTCCGAGCATTGACCAGTTCAATCTAGTAATTTAATACATATATTTTTATTCATCATCATCATTACAGCCCTTCACAAGTCCACTGCTGAACATAGGCCTCCCCCAAAGAATGCCACAAAGCACGGTCCTGAGCCACCTGCATCCATCGACTTCCTGCATGTCTTACCAGGTCGTCACTCCATCTAGTGGGGGGACGCCCTACACTTCGCCTGCCGGTACGAGGCTGCCACTCAACAACCTTTCTTCCCCATCAGTTGTCGGTTCTTCGAGCTATATGGCCGGCCTACTGCCACTTCAGCTTACTAATCCGTTGGGCTATGTCGGTTACTCTGGTTCTACTGCGGATATCCTCATTCCTAAGTTTATCACGCAGAGAAACTCCGAGCATAGCCCTCTCCATAGCTCACTGAGCGACCTTGAGCTTCCTCATACGGCCAGCAGTGAAGGACCACGTCTCAGTTCCGTAAGTCATCACTGGCAACACGCACTGGTTGTACAATTTTGTTTTAAGGTTTTGAGGTATTTCTGGCGAGAAGATGTGTCGTAGCTTCCCGAACGCTGCCCAGCCGAGTTGAATCCGTCGATTGACCTCTCGGTCGAAGTTGGACTTACCTAGTCGGACTATTTGTCCCAGGTAAACATACTCGTCAACAACTTCGAGCTTAGTGCTCCCAACAACTACTGGCATAGGTGTGACATGGACATTAAACATAATCTTTGTTTTGTCCATGTTCATCTTAAGACCTATCCGTTGGGAGACACTATTGAGGTCATTGAGCATAGTGCTTAGTTCCTCCAGCGATTCTGCCATGAGGACTATATCGTCGGCAAATCGAAGGTGAGTGATGTACTCGCCATTGATGTTTATTCCGTATCCTTTCCAGTCCAGAATCTTGAAAACGTCTTCCAATGCAGCGGTGAAGAGTTTCGGGGATATAACGTCACCCTGTCTTACACCTCTCTGCAATTGGATAGGTTTCGTACTCTGGTTCTGTACTCGGATAGCCATCGTAGCTCTACTGTACAAACACTTCAGCACCTCGATATACCGACAGTCAACTTGGCACAGCTGAAGAGACTGCAGCACCGCCCAAATTTCGACGGAATCAAAGGCTTTCTCATAGTCCACATACGCCAGACATAGTGGCAAATTGTACTCTTCGGACTTCTGTACAATTTGCCGTAGGGTATGTATGTGGTCTATGGTGCTAAAGCCCTTTCGGAAACCGGCTTGTTCGGGAGGCTGGAAGTCATCAAGTCTGCGCGCGAGACGATTCGTAATGACTCTCGAAAACAGCACGTAGACGCGGCTCAGAAGAGAAATCGGTCTGTAGTTCTTCAAGAGAGCGTTGCCACCTTTCTTGAAGAACAAGACCACCGCACTTCTGCTCCACGCCTCTGATGTAATGCCACCATGGAGGACGGAATTAAAGAGCTTCTGAAGGACTTCAAGTACCGGTCTTCCACCCGCTTTCAGAAGCTCCGCTGTAATTCCATCCTTGCCTGGGGCCTTGCCGTTTTTATTACCATTATTTATTTATTTTTTACATATTTTTAATAATTATTACAACAATATTAAAAAATAAGAAAATAGATATAAAAATAATAAGAAATGTAAAGTATAAAATATAAAATAATCATAATTTTAACAAGCCTACCTTCTTTAATCTTATGTAAGTTGTTTCCCCACCTACTAGCAATATTTATTTAAAAATAATCCGATTATGACATTATACGAGTACGTTCTCTTATTAAGTGACGTTTATAATTCTTACTTATCATAGTGCGAAGTGGTGGTGGGATAGTATGATATTACGTACCCATTGCATTCTTCGATGTTGAATTCCACGGTTGTGATTGATTTCGCTTCCAATGTCACGGCTGCTTCGCGATTGTTTATCTTAACGCCTACGGTGGCATCGTTGACACTACTACAAAGTAAAAAATTATAAAGATTTTCACTGTCGTCCTCACTTACACAAAATTCTTTTGAGTAAAAGAATAAGAGAAATGCGTAAGAGGAAGTAAAAAAAGGAAGAGGACGGAACCCTCACCCTAGTGATGGTACTGCCCAAAACGTTCACTAACAGTTTTTGTTAGTGAACGTTAGTATCAACCACGGAATATAAAAAACAAGAGGAAGCCCAAAGTGGGCGGGGCAGGAGGGTCACAATTAGTGACCGTAGAGCGTAATAGACCGTCAGTCGCAAACTCAAATTGTTGCGAGCTGACGGGTCGCTGCTTAAGTGATATATGCGAAAATATGCTGTTTTGTGCAATTTAGGAGCGTAAAAACGAAAGTAAAAAATAAAAATATTTCCAATAGAGGTGTTTTGTACCAAAGGCACGTGTAATTTTTTTAATTTTTTGGATAGAAACTTAACTAAACATGGACAAAATGTCAAATTGCCTTTATTACAAGCAATATTCAACCTTATTCCGTTAAGATAAGGTTCAGCTGTAAATAGGTTTTGAATAAAATAGCTGCGATAGTGTTGTAACTACGCCGACATTAAAGTTTTCGATAAAATGTTATCACAATTCTGTTCATTCTCTAAGATACTAATGAAAATTTGCAAATGCTGGATGTCTTTGAAAATATACGAAATTGTAGGATGAAGCCTACGAATGAACATTTGTTAGGGTTGCTAAGCTATAGAAATAAATAAGTAGTTTAGTAGTACTCATGACTTTTGGAAAAAAGCTGAAATAAAAGTGATCTTAATATCATTATCTACATTGGTAACCGAATTCATTATCATCTAAAATTTTATATTATAGTGTGAACACGATAATTTTTAAACAAATATGTGTTATTTCAATGACAATAAACAATTGCTACATTATTGTTTTTTATTATTCTCCTTGTTTCCATTTCAAAAATGATAATTTAGCGTATTGTAAATAAATTTTCATTAAATACAATTAATTATGCCGGCTATATGTATTACAGGGATATACGTGGTACATTATGGCAATTTCCATAAAATTTTGCTATTTTACTCATTTTATCATATATTGTTGTTTTTTTCAATTTAGTTTCTTCAGTCAATTCATATACATGATAATAATCATATACTGAATGTCGATATAAGCCAGATATAAGACAGAGTAACTTTTTTTTTTTTTATAGGATAAGGGTGACAAACGAGCACACAGTCCACCTGATGGTAAGTGGTTGCTGCGGCCCATAGACATCTACATCTATCCTCAATTACAAGTCAAAATGTAGATGCGTTGTCACCCGTGAGGACTAAGATGGAATGCCTCATTTCCAGTAAAAAGGGCCTCCGGCCACCTGCACTCACCAAGCGAAACGCAGAGGTAAACCTCTACTTCACGCTGGTTTTCTGTGAGGTCGTGGTACCACCCCGGTTCGAGCCGGCCCATCCGTGTGACAGCAAAAGCTGCCGTGTGGCTCTACCACTGTTAAAATTACTAACATAACTACATCACTAACGTCATTCACGTAGCAGTACAGGTTAGTTAGGGCATGGGTTGGGCAATGTCAACATTATACTAACTGTCAATATGTCTCTAATAGCGTGCATTTATCATTGCGATATTCTAACGTTAAGAAGCTAAGTTTGCTCATTAATTATAGAACCTTCGTTGATGAAAAGGAATATAATCTCTATTCTTAAGGACTTATTGTTCATACTCAAATGAATGTGAGTAATATAATGCCTTTCTCTTTTATTTTTAAATAACCAATCACGCGAAAATTATTGAAATGGTACACAATTGTTGATACACATTTCTTTCTTGTGCATGTGTGAGTTTGGCGACAGTGGTTTCGCTACAAATTATGCGTTTTGCTACTTCCTCTTGTTTTTTATATTCCGTGGTAACAACTAATAGAAATATCCACTAATGTCAATTAAGATACTTCGTACGAGCTGTCCAAGAGAAAACACCATCACAATTAACACGGTATAAATATATGTTTTAATAAAAATCTAATTTTAAGCAAAAAGCAAGCCAGACAAAATTTCGTATCATTAACATATTGTTACGAGCTGGGGGTTCAAGGAAATTAAAAACTGCCTATTGAATAACCGAAATTGACACTTTAATTACGGAACGCTAATTACAATTAAAAACCACACTAATAATAAAACACAATTGTACTACTGATCATTTTAGTTAGTTATTTCGCTTCGAAGTATTCGCTTATATCGACAATTCAATACTGCCTCGGTCGTGGTCTATACCGGCCTTATATAGGGCCTCAGGAAGTCTCCAAAACCTTCTACTGTAGCGACATCTAGAATGTTCGAGTACATATCGGTCCCGAAATTTCTAGAAGGATCTTGACTCTCCTAGTTTTGCTACTCGACACGATAGGGCGCTAGTGGTAACTAGTGTTGCCATGTACAAGACATAAATAGTGTCGTGCAACGCTGCCCCCTCCTAAGACATGCTCGTTCCGAGCATTATTGGCCCCATAATAACGCACCAGTCGATCCACATGGACGATCTGAGGAGTACCTCTGGCACCTTTCTCTATCCGGTAGGTTACGTCATTGATCCTTGTCACAATCCGGTACGGTCCGTCCCATTTAGCTTGAAGCTTAAGAGATTTCCCATTGCTGCGAACTGGATTGTGTAACCACACTAGTGAACCTTCTTCAAATCCTTTGTTGTTCATTTTGCGATCATACCTTGTTTTCATCTTCTCAGACGTTTGCTGTCCCGTCTGTCTGACCTGCTCATAAATGTCATTCATTTTGTTCCGCAAGTCATTTGCATAATCATTTATACTGCATAGGGCATCAGGTGGTATTCCGGTGATCAGGTCTGCAGGCAGCCGTAATTCTCTCCCAAATTTTGCGAAAGCTGGTGTCACTGATGTACTTTCATGAACAGCGCTTCGATATGACAACAAAAACGGTTGTATGTGCCTGTCCCAGTCTCGTTGTCGTTTTTCCACAACTTTTGTTAGGTACCTCTCCAATGCCTGATTAAATCGTTCTATCATTCCATCAGATTGTGGGTGGTAAGAATTTGTCCGTGTTTTATGAGTACCCATACTAGGCAAGTTTCCTGGAATATTTGAGACACAAAATTCCTTCCTTGATCGCTGTGAATCTCTAAAGGCACTCCAAAACGACAGAAGACTTCATGAAGTAGTTTATCTGCAACTGTTGAAGCTTCTCGATTTGGAATGGCGAAGACTTCTTGCCACTTAGTGAAGTAATCCATCACAACCATGAAATACTTGTTATCACTTTCACTTTCCGGAAACGGCCCCGCAACGTCAACGGCTATCCTCTCCCATGGTGCACCAACATTGTACAGTTTCAATGCTATACTACGAATTTGAGGTCCCTTTACAGCCGCACAACTTGTACATTTGCGGCACCAGTCCTCGAGATCGTCACGACAGTGGACCCAGTAAAACCGTTCTCGGATCTTCAGTAGAGTTCGTTTAACTCCCAGGTGGCCTCCTGAATAACCACTATGGTGCTGCTGTAGAACATCCGGTACTTTAGTCTTAGGGACAACCATTTGCAAATGACAACTGACTCCCCGACCATTTTCCCATTTACGGCACAAGACTCCATCCTGAATCAGCAAGCTATCCCATTGGGCCCAATAGCTTTTCGTGGTCGAACTTATTGCTGAAACGTCGCTCCACTCAGGCTTAGGAGCACTGGCCTTCATCCATTCCAGAATCGGCTTAATGTCTGAATCTTCCTACTGTGCATGTTGTAGGCTGTCCTTCCACTCATCGCTGAGCTGGTCTGTCCTAAGTATCCTCACCAAGATACCACTTCCTTACCCTCTTGCCTAGTACAATGCTTGCAATCTTCAGGCCAAGGTCTTCTTGACAATTCATCTGCATTGTCATGAGATTTCCCACTGCGATGTGCGATCACAAAGTCGTATTCCTGCAGTAGTTCAATCCATCTCGCAACTTGTCCTTCCGGATTTTTGAACTGCGATAGTCATTTCAGTGCAGCATGGTCAGTTCGTAAGTGGTATTTCCGCCCCAGAAGATATTTGCTAAAATGCTGCAAGGACTTCACCACAGCAAACAATTCCCGTCTTGTAACACAACAGTTCCTTTCCGAGTTTGACACTTGCTGAAGTACGCTATCAGAATCTCTTGATCACCATTCCGTTGAGACAACACACCGCCAAGTCCTATATCACTTGCGTCTGTGTCAACTATAAATTCCTTGCCCTCATCAGGGTACCCCAAAATAGGTGTTTTGCACAGACGGTTCTTGAGCTCCTGGAATGCAATATCGCAAATTTCATCCCAGCAGAAATGTCGCTTCTCCTCGGTTAGCTTGTGCAGAGGTTTGGCTATATCTGCAAAGTTCTTCACAAATCGCTGATAATAAAAGCACAAACCCAAAAATGCTCTAACCTGTGTCTTATCTTTTGGAACCGGCCACTCCTTGACAACGGCAATTTTCTCTGGATCCGTGCGGATACCTTCTTCCGACTCTACATACGCCAAAAAGCTAACTTGCCGTTTGAATAGTGAGCACTTCTCCGGACTCAACTTGAGGTTGGCACTCTGGATCTTCATGAGCACGCGTTCCAGGTTTTGAAGGTGTTCCTCAAACGTACGAGCTACGATGATGATGTCATCGAAAGAGATCAGACAGGCATCTCCAATTAGCCCGGTAATTACAAGCTCCATCAACCTTTCAAACGTTGCTGGAGCATTACACAGTCCAAACGGCATGACTTTAAATTGCCACAGACCCTTTCCTGTGGAGAATGCAGTTTTCTCCTTGTCCATACGGTCAATTTCAATCTGCCAGTAGCCACTTTTGAAATCCAGCGTACTAAACCACTTTACGCCTGTAAGCATGTCCAGCGTGTTATCAATTCTTGGCAAGGGATAGCTGTCCTTCTTCGTACCGTCGTTCAGGCGGCGGTAGTCTACACAAAACCGCATGCTGCCGTCCTTCTTCTTTACCAGCACCACACGTGAACACCATGGACTAGATGAAGGTTCAATAACACCATCCTTCACTATTACCTAAATCATGGTTTCCACTTCCTTTTCACGTGCTACAGGCAATCTTTTTGGCCGCTGACGAATAGGCAATTCTTCTCCTTTGTTTTGTCAAACTAAGCCAGTCCGTGCCGTGTAGTGGCGGTTAAGAATATCCACTACCCCATATCTTCCCGTGGGTGTCGTAAAAGGCGACAAAGGGACACAGGCAGGAGATGGGCAGCAGCATCTTCAAAATACAATAAAAATACAATAAAAAACTGCGGTTGCCAACCCGCTCGCCAAGCGTGGCAACTATGGCAATATACCCCCCATAATGAAAGTTACGAAGAGACGGCCCCCAGTCCCCGGCGGCCCCGCTATTCCTGGCTACGGTGGCGACCATGGTAACGGCGGGGCAGGGGGTGCTAAGAATCTCCGGTGGAGGTTCGGTTGCCACCTACAACGACTCGACCTGGCAACATACAACGCACGCACCCTGAGGACTGACGAGAAGATTGTGGAGCTGGAAGAAGAGATAGACAAATTACGCTGGCATATTATAGGATTATCCGTTAGTCGGAAGAGAGGGGGAGGACACGGTAATCCTCGAATCCGGCAACTTGCTCTATTACCGGGAGGGCGACCATCTGTCCCAAGGAGGTGTCGGATTTATCGTCCACAAGTCTCTCGTTAACAACGTTGTAAAGATCGGGAGTGTGTCGACGAGGGTTGCGTACCTTATACTCAGAATCACCAAACGGTATTCGCTGAAGGTCATACAGGTTTACGCACCAACCTCGGCACACCCCGATGAGGAGGTGGAGGAAATGTATGAGGATATCTCTAGAGCCATGCATTCCTCCAAAACCCAATATACGGTGTTAATGGGAGACTTCAATGCAAAACTAGGCACAAGAGAGAACGATGAGCTGAAAGTGGGGAAATTTGGAATAGGGCAACGGAACCCAAAGGGCCAGCAGCTGGCCGACTTCATGGAGAAAGAGGGACTCTTTATGATGAACTCTTTCTTCAAGAAGCGGCCCCACAGGAACTGGACCTGGTCGAGCCCCGACGGTTCGACAAAAAATGAGATTGACTTCATTATGACGACCAGACGACAACTGTTCAGTGATGTCTCAGTGATCGCGAGGGTGAAAACCGGCAGCGATCACCGAATGGTTAGAGGCACACTGAACCTAAACATTAAGTTGGAGAGGTCTCGTCTAATGAAGTCAACGCTCCGTCCCCCTCGTACTCTAATCCAAAGTCCCGAAACCTTTCAGCTCGAGTTACAAAACCGTTTTCAGTGCCTAGAAGACTGCAATGAAGTGGACGATTTGAATTACAAGCTCGTGGAAACTGTCCATGCGGTCGGAGCTAAGTTCTGCAAGACCCGCCGCAGAAAAACACAAAAACTCTCCGATCACACTCTTAATCTCATGGCTGTTAGACGGGAGACGAAGCTACATTCTTCAACAGATTTGGCAGCAACAGGCAACTGAACAGACAGATCTCCAAATGCATGCGGCGGGACTTACGCAACTTCAATACAGCTCGTATTGAAGAAGCGATCAAGCGGAACCAAGGCTCCAAAGTCTTTGCCAGAGATCTGTATGCCAGAAAGAGCCAACTGTCAAAGCTGAAGACCGAATGTGGCAGCATCGTTTCCGGGGCACCTGAGATTTTGAGTGAGATTGAGAGGTTCTATGGGCAGCTGTACACGTCATCGTTGGAGCCACACGCAAGTGTGAGTAACGATCCAAGAGCGAGTCTTATTTGACATTATTCCGATGATATCCCGGACGTCAGTCTGAGCGAGATTAGAATGGCTCTCCAGCACCTTAAAAACGGCAAGGCCCCAGGCGAGGATGGAATTACAGCGGAGCTTCTGAAAGCGGGTGGAAAACCGGTACTTGAAGTCCTTCAGAAGCTCTTTAATTCCGTCCTCCATGGTGGCATTACACCGGAGGCGTGGAGCAGAAGTGCGGTGGTCTTGTTCTTCAAAAAAGGCGACAACGCTCTCTTGAAGAACTACAGACCGATTTCCCTTCTGAGCCGCGTCTACGTGCTGTTTTCGAGAGTCATTACGAATCGTCTCGCGCGCAGACTTGACGACTTCCAGCCTCCCGAACAAGCCGGTTTCCGAAAAGGCTTTAGCACCATAGACCACATACATACCCTACGGCAAATTGTACAGAAGTCCGAGGAGTACAATTTGCCACTATGTCTGGCGTATGTGGACTATGAGAAAGCCTTTGATTCCGTCGAAATTTGGGCGGTGCTGCAGTCCCTTCAGCGGTGCCAAGTTGACTGTCGGTATATCGAAGTGCTGAAGTGTTTGTACAGTAGAGCTACGATGGCTATCCGAGTACAGAACCAGAGTACGAAACCTATCCAACTGCAAAGAGGTGTAAGACAGGGTGACGTCATATCCCCGAAACTCTTCACCGCCGCATTGGAAGACGTTTTCAAGCTTCTGGACTGGAAAGGATACGGTATCAACATCAATGGCGAGTACATCACTCACCTTCGATTTGCCGACGATATAGTCCTCATGGCAGAATCGCTGGAGGAACTAAGCACTATGCTCAATGACCTCAATAGTGTCTCCCAACGGATAGGTCTTAAGATGAACATGGACAAAACAAAGATCATGTTTAATGTCCATGTCACACCTATGCCGGTAGTTGTTGAGAACACTAAGCTCGAAGTTGTTGACGAGTATGTTTACCTGGGACAAATAGTCCGACTAGGTAAATCCAACTTCGACCGAGAGGTCAATCGACGGATTCAACTCGGTTGGGCAGCGTTCGGGAAATTACGCCACATCTTCTCGTCAGGTATACCTCAAAACTTGAAAACGAGACTGTACACCCAGTGCGTGTTGCCAGTGATGACATACGGAACTGAAACGTGGTCCTTCACTGCTGGCCGGATAAGGAAGCTCAAGGTCGCTCAGCGAGCTATGGAGAGGGCTATGCTCGGAGTTTCTCTGCGTGATAAACTCAGAAATGAGGATATCCGCAGTAAAACCAGAGTGACCGACATAGCCCAATGGATTAGTAAGCTGAAGTGGCAGTGGGCCGGCCATATAGCTCGAAGAACCGACAACCGATGGGGAAGAAAGGTTGTTGAGTGGCAGCCTCGTACCGGCAGGCGAAGTGTAGGGCATCCCCCCACTAGATGGAGTGACGACCTGGTAAGATATGCAGGAAGTCGATGGATGCAGGTGGCTCAGGACCGTGCTTTGTGGCATTCTTTGGGGGAGGCCTATGTTCAGCAGTGGACTTGTGAAGGGCTGTAATGATGATGAATGATAAGCCAGTCCTTCCTATGTCAGCTTCGTTTGACGAGAAAACATTGGCGTACTTGAGTAACAACTTCTTCGCCTTGACCATTTCATTCGGAGAGAGAAAGCTGCGACAGTCTTCTAAAAGTGTGGTCACTCTCGTTTGTCCATCCTTGCTGGGGGTCCCAGTCGAAAGATATTGGCACCGACGCAACCAATCCACTTCTTCACTAGTACCAACCAATGTGCCTTTTTCTATAATCTGTTCCTGATCACAAAGGTTCAGCACACGTACTCCTGAGATGTCGGCGTTTCTGGCCAAGGTTCAAGCCAATTTCCATGGAAGGTCATTGTCTACCCTTTCCACGAGTACACAACGAAGAGTTTGCCCAGGATTCCGAGGAAGTCTAATCGGCACAATCGTTTCTGATCTCGGCGGAAGAACAATCTTCTTAAGAGTGTACACCTTCCCTGGTAACGCCCCTTCCACGAAAAGTTCCTCTTGTCCACATTACAAAACACCTTGCTTAATGTGTAAAATAATCACAACAATTCTTCCTCATAAAGTCTAGGCCCAGGATGCAGTCGTCCATTATATCAGTCACGATGACATTATGCAGGTAGATTATGTTGCCTAGCTTCAACTCCATCTCCTTCTCTCTACGGACGGGTATGCGCTGACCGGTGGCTGTCACCAAATTAATCCGTTCTCGGTTGTATGCGGAGTCCCCAAGGAACTGACTTATAAGTTGGGAACTGACAACCGTGCGAGAGGCTCCAGTGTCCATGGTCAGTTTACACGGCGTTTCGTTGACCTCGCCCTTGATTATTAGGCTGTTCCTATCATGGGTTTGTGAGATCGAAATTCTTGGGGCTCTTTTAACATCAGCCAGCACCCGCCCCGCAGTCTTGGCTTAAACTCGTTTCCCTGCTGCTGCTGGGCGGTGCTATTAGCCGCACTACCCTCTCGAGATCGATCACCTTCCCTTTCTACAGTTCGCTTAGGGCAGCTGGATCGAAGATGGCCCCTTTCCCCACAGCCGTAGCACCTAGGGCTGTAGCCGTTATTGCGGTCCCCAACTGTAGCTGCTGCAACCTCCATGACGCGTCGGGAACTATGATCCTGCCGCACGGCTTCCACCTCCAGTGCATGGGTCAAGGCGTCCTTAAGCGTCTCGTGGTGCCCGAGCCTCACAGCAGCTCTGACTTCAAGGTCGCGGATGCCGTCGATGAATGTCTGCACCAGGTTCCCTACAATGACCGCAGGTACAGACTGGTATGCTTTTCGAACCAGCTTCACCACCTCAAGGGCCCACTGCTGCAGATTTTCGTAACTTCATTGCACGCAATCTTTGAGCTGCGCACGGAAGACGTGTTTCAGGTGAGCGTCGCCATATCTCGCCTCCAATGCCTCAAGGAGCTGCTCGTAAGTCACATCCTTACCGAGAGCTTCCAGAACAGTTAAAGCCTGGTCGCGCAGATGAGAGCAGTCATGGCCTGACTTTCATTCCAGCCGTTCGCCTTCATGACAGCCTCGAATTGGATTTTGTAGGCCGACCAAGAAGAAGTCCCGTCGAACGGTGTCACTTTGAATCCACGTAGCGAAGGTGTTGTAGCTACCACGGGAGCTGTAACTCCATCCCCAATTTTGAGGTTGTCCAGCATTTTTTTCACGTCAACCATCACGTTGTCAACCCGATTATTCACTTGGTCGATTCGGGTTTCAGCTTCCGACAGGCGGTTGTCATATTGAGCAACCCTATTCTACATCTCCTTTATCTTTTTCCCGAAGGTAGCGTGAAGGTCCTTCCTGAGGAGCATCTGCTTTTCCATACCGCGTTGCAGCTGCTCTTCCAACCGACGGGTCTGTTCCTCCTGTCGGCGGGCCTGTTCCTCCTGTCGGCGAGCCTGTTCCTCCTGTCGGCAGGCCTGTTCCTCCTGTCGGTGAGCCTGATCCTGCAGCATCATCATCGATGCACTTAAGTCAGGTGCTGCAGGTGCAGGAGCTGCTAAAGGGCCGGCCTCCGTCGTCAACAGCTGGCCCTCCGACGTTTGCGGCGTTGCATTACCAAATCATCTCTGGTCCGTCTCCAGCTGGCGTTGAATTCGGTTACGGATACCCTCCATGTCGTCTTTTGGTAAAATCGGCATGATTGGATCCCACTTCTGACACCAATTGTTACGAGCTTGGGGTTCGAGACAATTAAAAGCTACCTATTGAATTACCAAAATTTACACTTTAATTACAGAACACTAATTACAATTTAAAACCACACTAATAATAAAACGCAATTGTACTACTGATCACTTTAGTTCGCAGTTAGTTCGCTTCAAAGTATTCGCTTATATCGCCAATTCAATACTGCCTCGGTCGTTTTTTTTTAGGATAAGGGTGAAAAACGAGCACACAATCCACCTGATGGTAAGTGGTTGCTGCGGCCCATAGACATCTACATCTATCCTCTATTACAAATCAAAATGCAAATGCGTTGTCACCCGTGAGGACTAAGATGGAATGCATTTCCAGTAAAAAGGGCCTCCGGTCACCTACACTTACCAAGCGAAACGCAGAGGTAAACCTCTACTTCACGCTGGTATTCTGTGAGGTTGTGCGACAGCAACAGCTGCCGCGTGGCTCTACTACTATTAAAATCGTGGTCGTGGTCTATACCGGCCTTATATAGGGCCTCAGAAAGTTTCCAGAACCTTCTACTGTAGCGACATCTAGAATGTTCGAGTACATATCGATCCCGAAATTTTTAGAAGGATCTTGACTCTCCTAGTTTTGCTACTCGACACTAGAGGGCGCTAGTGTTAACCAGTGTTGCCATGTACAAGACATTAATAGTGGCGCGCAACAACATCATAACATAAGAAACTAACGTGAATTATATGATGTATTGAGTGTAGTGGCGACGTAAAAGAAGAGACCTCTTATTATCCCATGAATATCGCAAGAGTCGACAGAGTGAAATGAAACAGGAGATGGGCTGCAGCGTCTTCTTAATAACTACTCTAAACAAAAAAACTTCTTTAATCTTTAATATGTTTAATAAAACAATTAAACTAACAGCCCACCAAATGGTAAGTGGCTACTACAGTCCATGGACATCTGCAGCCAACTGCAAACAAGGAAACCTACAGATGCGTTGTACCTCTAAGAACTAAGATGGAATGCCTCACCATTTGTAATTATACTGGCTCTGTATACCCTTCAGATCGGAACACAGCAGTGCACCACTGCTGCTTGCCAGGAATAGATAAGTGGGTGATACTTACCGAGACGGATTCCTAGGTAGGACAGAAGTCCTACCACCTACAATTATGATTAAAGTAGGTACTGAAATCTGTAAGAAGTGCATATCGCAACAATTAACTTATTTAAGCATTTACGCTGAAATGTTGGTCGATACCAACCACAACATTTGAATATAAAAATATATATTACTCATTATAAATCAAAAGGACGACGGTGTTCTGTGGCGTCAAAAATGCAACTTCGTCGATATATTTGGATGAACGCTTCTCCTCCACCCTGATTCTTCTAGAACCACGTGGAATGAACTTCGAGAAATGTCCCATCGCGTAGAACATTGGTTGCTTAAGAAATTCCCCTTTTTTTGCGTCCACAATTATGGGAGAGTCCACATGAGCCCCTGTCCAGTTTGGACCTCCATTTTTATCTAGACAGAAATTCCAGTCCATCCATCCAATTACATTGTTGTTCAAATCCTGCACATAAATAAATAAATAAAAATATAAATTAAGAGGATGAATCACTCGCGTTATTAGGCTTCGATCACCTAACCCTAGGCCCACCGTACACGTGTCCTCTAGTACATATTTCTAAACGAGCCACAAAGCTGAACGAAAAGAATCGGCTCGTCGCTGAATGGTACTGGCGTAAAATTTACCACCCGAACCGTGAGGCAGGAAATAAAAGAAATGACCACGAGTTCTCAGCTTCTCTTTAATGGTGCAGGGGTGCGAAGAACATTAGAAAATAAAACCGGCGACGAGGTCCGCCACCTGCCAAGTTCTGTCTCCCGGAGGGCCGAAAAGTTAATTACGGAAGCCTGAATGTATGTGGAGAAATGAATGATAACATGAATGAAATATGTGAAATGATGTATGATAGAGGAATAGATGTGTTTTGTGTAAATGAGACGAAACAGAATGAAAAATATGCAGAAAGAAATGCAGTCCGTCGAGTCCCAGACTTTTCCAGTTTGGGGCCCTACGGCCTTATTATTATTGGAGTATTAATGAACCGGCCATATAGCTTGAAGAACCGACAATCGATGGGGAAAAAGTTTTTCGAGTGGCGGCTTCGTACCGGCGGACGATGTGTAGGGCATTATCTCACTAGATGGAGTGACGGAGTGATGGTTAGACATGCAGAAAGTCGATGGATGCAGGTGGCTCAGGACTGTGGTTTGTGGCATTCTTTGGGGGAGGCCTATGTTCAGCAGTGGACTTGTGAAGGGCTGTAATGATGACGATGATGTGTATGATGACTTAGACTTGTAGACTGTATGGGATAATATTAAGAAAGGTTTGGTGGATGCAGCAACCGAAATATATGGTATAAGTATGAAAACGAATGAAAGGAAAAATAATACGTTATTGTGGAATGATGGGGTGCGGATGGAAGTGGAAGTAAATAACAGAGCATGGCTAGATTTACTAGCAACCAAAGCTAGTGATTCTATTGGTATGTAAAGAAAAATGCAGTCTTTAGACGTCTAAATACGTAAGAGAGTAAAAGAAGTAGCTGATAGGAAAAAGCAAGAAAAAACCAACCAGAATGATATAAGAATATCTGATTACTTCCAAGCAAACATTAAAATACTCTGAAAAGGCGAAGAAATGCCAGGGAGAAATTCAAAACAGCATAGATTAAATGGATGATGAGAGAGAGATGAAATAAGAATGGCAATATTTTGAATGATCAAGTTTCGAGATTAAAGAGGTGGAAGGAATACTTTGAAAGCGTGTTTATTGGTGAGAAGACGTTTGAATTGAATGAACTAGAAATTCCGAAAGAAGAGGAAAGAAGAAGGGAGATAAGTATAGATGAAATAATGAAAACAATGAAAAGCATGAAAGCAGGTAAGATGAGTATGATAGAGTATCACTCGAAATGCTAAGGGCTGGAGAGGGAGTGGGAGCAGGTCTGCTGTGCACTTTATTTAATGGTGCAAAGTTATATTTCCGTTATAGTTCCAATATATAAGGGCAAAGGGTATCCCTTGGGTAGCTGGACTTTAAAGTGCATTATGGGAAAACTGTAATAAGGTGTAGATTGAAAGAGTTATGAAAGAGTTATGAAAGAAACTGATGGAAAGTTGGGGATGTACAATCTGAATTTAGAAAGAAGATTGCGGGGAAGCTTTTAATCAAAAACCAAAAAAAATTTTTGTGCGTTCGTGGATATGAAAAGGCTTACGACAGAGTGGACGGAGATGTGTTGTGGCAAACACTGAACTAATTCGGGTTGTGCGCTGGCTTGATACAGACAATAAAGCTTCTATATAGGGACTCTAGTGCTTGTGACAGGATTACTCAGACTGGTTTGGCATCCATTAAGGTGTCAGACAGGGCTGTATAGCTTCCACTTGGCTGTTCAACCTATATATGTACAGTTGTTTGGATACTTTGAAAGTTGAAGAATAAACTTTCAAAGTTGAAGAATTTGGATAAAGAATGGGTGAATTACCCTCAAGTGCCTTTTGTACGCCGACAATCAAGTCATATTTGCGTCTTCGGTGGTCGAGTTCTAATAATAGTTACATATTAATGTAACCATTATTGGAACTGTTGATTACAACAGGTCATTAAAAGAAAGGGGAATGAAAGTGAATGCAAGTAAGACGAAAGTGATGGTTTTTGAAATAGAAGAAAGTAAAACAATATGTAAAGTAAGAATAGAAGGAGAGTTGGTTGAGCAAGTAGATGAATTTCTTTATTTGGGATGTGTATTTAGCAAGGATGGCAGACACGATAAAGATATAGAAAGACGTGTGAATGCAGGAAATAGAGTAAATGGGGCTCTACACATTATTGTGAGAAGTCAGAAAATATCAAAAAAGGCACGTACGGCAAATCACAATGCTGTGTTGGTCCTTAAAATATGTTGAAACCTTAACAACCGTAAAAACCTTAAAGTATGTTGGTGAAAGTTTGGTGGGGCACAAAAATCACGAAAGTGGCTGAATCTCAATGACGACAGGGTGAGAAATTGTGTGATAAGAGAAAAGTGTGGTTTGCAAGATGATGTCATGACCACGATTAAGAAAAGTATACTTCGGTGGTTTGATCACATAGAAAGTAACGAGAAAAGCTTGACAAAGCAAAAATATATATTGCAGAAGTGAATGGCAGACTCGGGAAGGGACGCCTTAGATGAAAATTTATCGACCAATTTTTTTTTTTTGTACGAGCAGCTATGCAGATGTAGAGTGACCAGTATCACTGCGACCTAAAAGATCTATTGTGATAGCTGCTATGTTTACAGTTCACTACTATGCCCTACGTCCTCAATGAATAAAAGAAGTTGCTTAGCTGTGAGTAATTTCTCTTCTTCTGGGCGAAGTATATAGTTTCCCAAATGAGTGCTGCATTTGCGTAAGGGTCCGCAATTTGTCAGGATTTGTAAAGGCGTTTCCTCCTCTAGGGAGCAAAACCGGCACATCCTTGAGTTGCTTATTTCTAGGATGAATATGTGCTTTTTAAGACAACAGTGTTCAGTCAGGGCTCTTACCAAATTGCGCACTTTATTTTTACCTAATCCCAGGGTTTCTGGAGCAAATTTACGAACGAAAGCCCAAATTGGGGATATATTGAAGATGGGCGAAATAAGGTTTACCCTTAATACTCGTTGGAGCATGGAGATTAGAGAGGTGTGTCCGGATCGTGCCAAATGAGAGACCATATTCTCTGTTTACCTCTCAGGGTGACAGGCGTGAGTGTTTAGTGTTTATGTAAAAATTCGATTTATCTGGTCTAAGGGCTGTACGCCCGCTTTAAATTATTATAATAATGGCCTCCAGACTGACTATCGGTCATGGCGGCCAGTCTTGAAGAAAAACTAATGTGCAAACAAGTTGCACTTTCTATTCCCAACCTCTCATAGTCCGAACAGCAATCCGGCATGGCCGGAGAGACATCACGCTTAGGCGCAGGGGCTTTACGTACTTTCCCAATGGTGAGACACCGCACAATTTTTGACTCCGGGCTGCTACTGAGTATTTATTGACAAAAAAAACTGATCTCGGCCCGATCCAAGATTCGAACCCGGGACCTAATGCATTCGTACTTACAATCACTAAACCAACGAGGTCAAGTCAAGTAACTCAAGTGAGAACCCGCAGTAAGCCCGCAGACGTAATAAAATACTTGTGCAATGCGACATGAACATATCCCATTGTTAGGGGAGATTTGCCCTAGTTTTTGGACATTGCTATATTTTCCCTCAGTTAACTTTTGGGACACCAGTGATGATGCGGTGTGATGTGTGTGGTGTGCGCCTTTAGTTCTTTAACTTATGAATTACCTCTGCTGGACATTGGTTTTTCCATTGTGGGAAAGATTTCTCATAATTGGCACGCTTGGCAAACGGTTTGTCGATCGCAAAACCATATATCTTGCAGTGCCCTATATCTTGAAGTACTGTATATCTTACACCTTTGACGGAAGTTTTCATTTCCAGCATGGTTTACACTACTAGGTGGTAACAGTGGTATCTGTCGCAAGACATACGATTTTTCTCTTGTTTTCTACAGTCGCCTCTTACAATAACCACGGCACGAAATGGAGTAATGTACCATATTGTATATAGGTGAATTATGCCACCACCACACGACTATATGCCTTTACTACCCAGGAGTAAATAAAACTTTACAATATACACTTTCAAAATTTTCCGAAGATTATCGAAAAACTAATAAAAAACAAAAATGTTTATTCATTGTGCACGCAGTAATTCATGACATAAACATACCTGAATAATGTCTTTGATGTAGGCCTCAGCTCTTTCCCAAGATCCTAAATCGACTACTTTCTCGTTTGGAAGATTTTCTGAAAAATATTTAAAAAAAACAAGCTATATTGAAGCGTCAGTAGCCTAATGGCAGGGCGCGGACCGTGACCTCCAAAGGTCGTGGGTTCGAATCCGCCATTCGCCTACTGTCGTGAACCACTTCTAACACAAGCATTTTAAGCTTACCAGAAGTGGTTAAAGGGAATATTAGTAATGTATAATAACATTACTAGTATTTTTTTTTTAATTTTTTAGAGAATTAGGATAACAAACGAGCATACAGTTCAACTCGTGGTAAATGGGTGCCATTACCCTTATACATCTACACCATCCTCGATTAAGTATCAAAATGAAGATGCGTTGTCACCCCAAAGTACTAAGATGGTATACCCCGTTTCCAATGAAAAGGGTATCCGGTTCTCTACATTTACCATACGAAACACAGCAGCTATTAAGCTATTAAGCTGCTATTTCACGCTTATATTCTTTAAGGGCGTGGTCAAAATTTTCCACTATTTTGCCACCCTAGGGCCTTCCTTAGACCATCCTTAAAATATAACCTACTTAATTTTAATAAAAATCTTTAAAGTTGGTTAACAATTGACAAAGATATCGCGTAACATTTATACTATTACTACTATATTATTAGATTCAATTATCTACTTATTTCAAGAATACATACCTCTACAAGCTTCGGTGGAGATCACAAAGAGTTCTGGATATCTCCTTTGCAAATTCTTGAGGACCTGAATAGGAGTGACCGTGTCGTAGTAAAAGTGAAGTGCTACGCCATCGATGTAGTCCAACACCTCTGGATAATTATTTATAATCTGGCGAATAAAACAAATTAATATTGGTGTGTTCAAAGCAAGAGTGAATAGGCTCTTTTAGCTACGTTAGTGTGCTTTACTTTTATCTTCTTCAGCTACATCACCACTAACCATCAGGTATGATATTAATCAAGTTCTAGTTTATAATAGTTGGAAAAAGATCTTCATAATAATAGATTAACTGCTAACCCTGGACACCCTAAAGTAATTTCAAACGAAAATGCAACAAATGCGTTGTCACTCCTGATGACTGTGATGGAATGACTCTTAGCCTGTTATTATACGAGCTCTCTTAATGCTGCTTGACAGCAGAAATAGGTAAAAAGGTGGTGTCAGTCCAGGCGGAATCTATGCTTGAAAAGAAGCCCAAACAACGAAAATGTAGAAAGAAAGCGCTTTAAACTTTTCTTTCTTATATTGATATACAAAGTTAAAGTTATACGTAGTCCTTCCTTATTATGTTATATTATATGAATGATATTTTTGTATATATGTTTTTTTATAATATAGGGTGACATACGAGCACACAGTCCACCTGATGGTAAGTGGTTGCTGTGACCCATAGACATCTACATGCATCTGCGATTACGAATCAAAATGCAGATGCGTTGTCGCCCGTGAGGACAAAAATGGAATGCCTCGTTTCCCGTAAAAAGGATCTCCAGTTCTCTATATTCACCATATGAAACACAGCAGCGTTAAACTGCTATTTAACGCTGGTATTCTGTGAGAGCGTGGTCCTTCCCCGGTCGAACCGACCCATTCGTGCTGCAACCATAATATAGCTGCAGCATGGCTCTACCACGTATAAGTTGCAATATTTTATACCTGTATTGTTCCCATATTGGAATTAGAGTCACTTACACGGACTAGTCAATTTACTTAGTGGTAGGACTCCCTATCTGTCCCAAGAGTCTCTCTTATCTATTGCTGCCACCAAATGCAACATGCACTGCTATGTTCTCTAAAGTAAAGACTAAAGAGAAAAGTAGCATATAGAGTATCTACGAGCTGATGCAGCTCAGGTGTATTCTGAGTTAGATCCACGTCGGTACCAATGAAATTATTGTTAATTGTAACAATTTTAAGGCCACCGCTGACCCCACGCTTGACAACAGCTGCGAGCCTCGTACCGTAAACATCTTTTCTTACGCAGATAAGCGACGTGCGTTACTCAAATTACGGTTCTTATGCGATAGTCGCTATTGCGAGACGTTTTCTGCCGACTTCCAAAAAGGAGACGCTACTCAATTCGACTGTATGTTTCTTTATGTGTATTACCACATACCTTTTTACTGGGTCAACTGATTTCTATGATTAATTTTTTATTTGAAAGCTGGTACTTCTCGTGTGGTCCCGCATGAATTTGGTCAAGGTCAGACCAATAGTTTTTGAGTTATTCTTAATAACTTATATTGAAGTTGGCAGTACAAAATTTTTAATTTTATATTATCATAATAATTATCAACTCTTGCCGAACGGAATTTAGACTCTTACTTAACCTTACTGTGGTTTAATACCACAAGTTAAGCTTCGTCAGTGATATAAATATTAACGCCAAAGTTTATTATTTTGTTATTTTATAGAATTTTGTAAAATACCGTGTTGTCTTAAGATAAAGTAAATAAGGTCACTACAATAGGAAATCCCATGTTCAGTCGTGTTACCTTTAGGGACTAATGAAGAAGAAGATATATAAATTAGTGATTAAACGAATACAAATGCGATAACATCGAAATATATTACGTTATTCGTTATCGTTATATTTATTACGATTCATAACGATACATAATTTTATAATGAAATATGTAACAGGCTGAAGAACTTGAAATTTTTGTATTTTTTTAAATAAAAACCTTCCAACGGTAAACAATGAATATTAAATTAAATTAATTAAAAATAACTAATAAAAGGAACTAAAACTCTCTTTTTTGTACTTAAAGGAGAATGGGATTTTTGGGCCTGAAGTTAACTAATTGGTTAATACTTTAAAAATTGGCCATATTTTTTTAAATAAAATATAACAAAGTGGCTCTTTTTACAATCTATAATTAGAAAAAACAATAAAATAAGAAATAAGTGGGAAAATCGATTGTAGTGTATTCTTTATGGCAATAAATCGACGGAAATTCTCGTTTCTGAACGTTATCTTCCAATAGAGGACTTCTCATTTTGAAACTTGACTTGACAGTTCAAACTTCAAACTATTTACATAAAGAAAAAGACAAATTTTTGATTCGAATTGAAATGACCTCAATATAATTGATTCTCGATTAAATTGAGCATTTTAATATATATTTTCGATTATTTTTCTGTGTTAACTAAGGAGATCATAGTGATTGCGTACACATATCTACAAAATAATAATAAAAAATACAAAATATCAATATTCCAACAAGTAACAGTTACAACAACAATTTAAGTAATCGATCTCAGATCAATATCCCTAATATTGACTTCACTTATTTGTTGTTGTTTTAACTTTCGTTAATCGTTTCACCATTTCATTTCATTGTTAACCACAGCTTTCTTGGTGATTTTATACTGATCCTGCTTTTGTATCTTTAAGTAATTATAGTAAAAAAAAGACTGTTACAGTGTAATAACAGTGAAAAATCACCTGTTACACTGTAGGATAAGAATAGATAACCTCACTTTTATTTATTCTACAATAACTCAACTCCTAGATTGACAAATATTGCCAGATTTTCAGCTATGAATTGTTTATATATATACGCTTTCAAATGGTCTTACTTTCATCTTGTTACGTCTCCTTCTCCTTTAAATAAAAATTTAATTAAACGGAAAAATCGTAATGCGTTCGTTTTTCATAATCGTAATACAAATTACGATGTATTCGTCAGTCGTATCGGTATTCAAATATTCATATCGTTTCATTACTAAAATAAATAAATGGGTCTATACGTCATTTTATCTTCGTAGTTCAGAATGTAAATACATGTTTTGATGGTTATTAACAACGCATGTTTGTATTGTTCTCCTGCAATACTGTCCATATTAAGGTTGCCTGGAATAAATCGGTTTAAACTATAAGACCTACAATTAGGTGTATTACATGTATATTTATACTCCTTTTGTTTTTGTTCATATTTATAGTATTTTTTTAGCGTACAATATAGATTATTTCTTACGTCATAGAAGTCACTGGAGATCGTATACCGCTGATCATCCAGCGCAAGGATCTTGGTGTCTTTAAATGTTGAATTGCGAATCGTCGGTCCCAGATGTTCTGCTATAAATTTACCCTGAAATAAATTGATATCTTATTTACATGATGTATCCTAAAAAAACTTAAATATTATATCTTATTATCAAGACTGGTACGTGAACTTATGATCTCACTGTAAGATAAAAATAAATTTCAAAGAATATTATAATATATTCATTAATATTGAATAATATAACTTTGAAATAAATATGTCGGTACTATACGAGCGCCACCTTTTTTTTATAGGATGAGGGTGACAAACGAGCACACAGTCCACCTGATGGTTAGTGGTTGCTGCGGCCCATAGACATCTACATCTATCCTCTATTACAAATCAAAATGTAGATGCGTTGTCGCCCGTGACGACTAAGATGGAATGCCTCATTTCCAGTAAAAATGGCCTCCGGCCACCTGCACTCACCAAGCGAAACGCAGAGGTAAACATCTACTTCAAGCTGGTTTTCTGAGAGGTCGTGGTACCACCCCGGTTCGAGCCGGCCCATCCGTGCGACAGCAAAAGCTTCCGCGTGGCTCTACCACTGTTAAAAACTACCTACTGTAATTTAATTATACTGTGACTTTAAGTTCCGCGCAAGTTCACGCAATAGGTTGACAAAGTTTTAGCGCAATCTGATGAATGGTATGGCAGCGCATAATATACGAACAAACAAATATTAATTTTTATATATTAGATGTAGATGCGTTGTCACCCGTGAGGACGAAGATGGAATGCCTCATTTCCAGTAAAAAGAAAAAATTCACTACACCATATTGTCTCATGAATGTCGCTAGTGGTGACAGAGGGAAAAAAACCAGTACATGGGCGGCAGCGTCTTCCCGGTAATAACTCAAAAAATAAAAACTGTGGTTACTTTCAAGGTAATGGAACACTCACTAAATCACTTTTATTTTATGGAACTCCGCATCAAATGATTTCATATCACACACAGTGCAATTTAAATATTGTAATATAATTCTCGCTAACTACCTACGTATCTACATAACAGTAATGGGTTCTTCTCATCACCATATTTTGCGCTATTATAAAATAATATTAGTACTTAAGTGTAAAATTATTTAATAAGCAAAATATATAATTTTGCGGAACCCTGGTGACTTTCTACTGAAACCTTAGGTTCCGCAGAACCCACTTTAGGAATCTCTGATCTAGGCATCTATTGCGAATTTCTCCCTTATGAGGCATTCTATGGGAGATTCCTGTTTCACAGTGGACTCTTGATAAGCTGTAACAAAGTAAGTGAAATGTGACAAATAAGGAATGTTGTGATGGAAAAAGTGTTCTTACCATTTGTTTCGCTGTAAATCCAATGCAGCTAGTAGCTTGTGGTGCTGGTGGTAAATTAGTGAAAGCCATTGTCGGCTCATTAGTCGTTGTGATTCCCCAAACTGGAATACCTTCCGCGGCGTATTTTTCTAAAAATCTAAACAATGGTTAAGACTCAGCTCTACAAACTATAAGAAACATATTCTACTTCATTAGCCTGTTTTTTTGTTTGGCAGAGCCACGCTACAGCTGGACTATGACTGCAGTATGATAGGATCGGTTCCACAAGAAAAGGTTCTCCTCTCTTCCGTAAGGCGAGCGAACCAGAGAACTTTTTTACTGGTACCTTCTTTACTGGAAACTAGAATTCATTGAAAATTAGCCTAAAACTAACCTTAGGCATGATAACGCGTTTTCATTTTGATTCTTAAGCACAGATGTAGGTGCACTGTGTAGCTTTTTTATAGGATAGGGTGACAAACGACCACACAGTCCACCTGATGGTAAGTGGTTGCTGTGTCCCATAGACATCTGCATCTATCCTCAATAAAAAATCAAAATGCAAATGCGTTATCACCCGTGAGGACTAAGACGGAATGCCTCTTTTCCAGTAAATAGGGTCTCCGTTTCTCTACACTCACCATACGAAGCACAGCAGTGTTAAGCTGCTTTTTTACGCTGGTATTCTGTGAGAGCGTGGTCCTTCCCCGGTCGAGCCGACCCATTCGTGCTACAACTATACTACTAATATAGCTGCAGCATGGCTCTACCATGTATAAAAAAGCTAAAAAATAGGTGGGCTGTGAAATTAAATAAATGAACTCACACTTTATGATGTGTATTGGCGGTGTAAGAATATCCACTACCCCATATCGTTCCATATTATCTATCTTAAGAAGTAACAGAGGAAAAAGGGAAAGCATAAAATGGGCAGCAGTGTCTAGTAACAACTAAAAAAACTGTAGTTGTCAGCTAACCTGCCAAGCGTGGTAACTATGACAAATACCCTCCCCCCCCTTCCCCTATTAAGCAATCTATGGAGTAGGCCTATGTTCAACAGTGAACTTTTAATAGGCTGTAACGGAACATTTAAGAGGCGGAAGACTGTGGTTGTTACAACGCTTGCGAAGCGAATTTTGCAAAACATAATTGATAATTAATAGAATCAGGCGTCACTTTGCAGAATTTCATTATATTAAAGTTACCTAGTTTGAAGACACATCATTTTATTTTATCGAGCGCATGTACGCGAAGTAATTTTTTACCAACTTTAAAACATAGTTGAAGTTAAAACCTACACTATGCTACCTATGTTACCTTATTAGTAAACTGAAATAAAACATGTACGAGTAACTACCGCTCAAATCACAGACGAAAATAATAAAAGCGCATAAACAATTTGAAGCCAGCGCAGCGCCTGTACCATCATCACATTCTCAATTGATGTTTAAAATTGATGCATCTAAAGATGCTGAAGCGCACTTATATAGCTTAACAAAAGCCTGTTAACTCTTGTCTTGAAGACACCCCCATTGAAATGGGTTGGGAAGTCACATGCTGCCAAATTATTCCACTCTATTGCTGTACGCATAACGAACGTCGAAGCAAATCCTTTGAATGCGTGGTATGTTGACAAATTGTAGAGACTGACCGAATGTTCGATTGTACTATATTGGAAGGGAGAAGGAGGAATTAACTATGCAATTTCTACGCAGATCCACATTCCTCGTTCACCAATTTTCTGTATACAGGTAATAACGGTCCTTACTTCAAGTGATAATCAGCGTACGTCTGGTAGAATTCATTCTTCAGGTAACCACACATGGGATTGTGCTCCGTGTAGTACTTCATCCACTTAGGAGGTGACCAGGTAGATGCGATGACGTGTACAGGTGATTTGGACACGTCCATCATTCTCTTTATTGTCGGTAACTGAAAATATGACAGATAGAAAAAGAAAATTATTTTATGTTACAAAATTGCCATGTGGTGGCAACGAATTATAATGCATCAGCTCCTTCCATCCTGAAGGTGTCGTAAGAGGCAGTTACGTAAAAAGCTAACAAGATCTCGTAGATTCCTATAGAAGGCAGTCTACTACAGCCTGTGAAAGTCCACTGCTGAACATAGGTTTTGTCATAGTTGCCACGGTTTGCAGGCAACTGCATTTTTTTTAATTATTTTGAGTTATTATCGGGAAGATGCTGCTGCCCATTACCTTGTTCAGTTTCCCCCTGTCGCCTCTTATGACACTCCCGGGGCGACATAGGTTAGTGAATATGCTTACACTGCCAATAGGTTCGTTAAACAGGTTCCCCCCAGGACAGAGGATTTTTTCGAACCAGTGGTAAAGTAAAAAATTACTTTCAATAAGAATTACTTATAATCAATATTGAATAAAAAATTATTCTATTCTATTCTAATACACGGCTACATCTCATTTACGCCAGGCATGAAGTATCCAGAACGGCGATGAGGCGCCGTGTCATAGGTGCAACACGTCTAGAACTGTGATCGTCATTCCGCTCGCCAAATCCCTGTAACTGGAGATGTTCATATCTACCAGTAGATTTTTATGGGCTGATGGTCTAAAATGAAAAGGAGTAGAGAATATTGAAATTTCATGAAAACTTACAAATAGATCCTTCTTACCTTCTGATATGAACGCGTAATGGCTTTGTAAGTATATACACGACCCCATGACATCCCGCGGTGTCGTATGAGGCGACATAGGAAAACTTAAACACAAAATGGGCAGCAACAATTTCCTGATAACAGTGAACAGTACCAGTAGGTCCAGTCCAGTAACATAAACCCACCTACGAGGCAACTATGGCACATATGAGACAATCTATAGAATAGAATAGAATGATTTTTTATTCAATATTGATTATTACATCATACTTATTGAAAGTTTTTTTATTTATGTGTGTAATGTTAACAATCAGAATTATGTTTGCTTTTGTTTTATTTTATTAGTATAGCGGATTAGTTTATAATTCTGTGTTTTTTGAATGCCTACTGGTAAAATATGACTGAACTCACTAACTATATCACCATGTACTGTACCCATATTTGCAAAATAAAATATCTGTATCTTTATCACTAACAATATAAATACCTCTGTCCTGGGAAGAACCAGAAAGAAACCCAGCGGGTTTTTTTGAACATATTTTATTCAACAATATGTTTATTTCCTTAAATTTTGCTCTGAGGGACTCTTTACAATTTAAATTATAAATCGCCCGTACGGATCTCTTGTTGCATTAGGTACCCCATAGCAAAATTCCATAAGACATTACGCTATGAAAGTAACTAAAATAAACTAATCTATCTGTGAGAATCATACTTTGTCTCATCATATGTGAGACTTTTAATCTTTTTACAGCATATGCTGCGAAACTAAATCTACATGCTAATTTAGATAACCCCCTCTAAAGACTCATAAAATGTAGGCAAATGCAAAGCTACCAGTCAAGAGATTGTGGAGCGTTTAACATTGGAATTTGTACCGTTCTTATTACAATCGCCGTAGAGGTAAGGCTCGCAATAGAAGTGAAAAGCTTCACGTGCTTTTGCACCTACACTTTCCTAGCCTATATATATTAACTTGCCCTGGACTCCCAGTGTGGTCTATCTATATATATATATATATATATAACGGAAAGGAATAAAACTATGAAATTTTAATAATGAATTAAATAGTTTAAATAATATCAATTCTAATGTTTTATCTTAATTTCATTAATATTAATTTAGCCATTGTATTTCTTAAGTATTTAGGATTATTTATTGTTGTTGTATTTCTTTTAATTAACCAATCAAAAGCCAGAGGTTCATGGCTTGATTAATACGGTGATCACAACAACCAATTAGAGCGAGGTTCGCTAGTGAAACGCCTCGAGCGGAGTCGTGGTGCGACTGGATGAAAACAAAAGACAAAAGAGGAGCGGATAGATTTGGCGTGGGGTACAGTTTTGTTTTTCTGTTTGGTGTGTGATGGTGTATGTCTGTGTCGCATTACGAACTCGCTGCTCTTTAATTAATTTTAATATTCTTTAATAAAATTAAATTAGTGTTATTATCTGTAAAGTTTAATTTAAATTTAAATTAGTAAAAGTATAAACAAGTTTATTATTCGTGTTGTGTGTTGTGCTTGTATTTACCTAAAATGTCGCCCACAAGACCTGTTGATAATAATGGCTTCATTGAATGCGACTTTTCTTCGACATATATATATATATATATCATCTAGTGAGATGGAGTGAAGACTTGGTAAGAGGTGCAGGAAGTCGATGGATGCAAGTTTTTTTTTTTATATAAGAGAGGGGCCAAACGAGCATACCGCTCACCTGATGGTATGTGATTACCGCGCCCATGAACAACTGCAACGCCAGGGGAGTTACAGATGCGTTGCCGGCCTTTTAAAAAGGAGTACGCTCTTTTCTTGAAGGTCCTTAAGTCATATCGATCCGGAAAAATCTCTGGTGATAGTCGATTCCACAAGGAAGTTGTGTGAGGAAGAAAACTTATTTTAAATCGCACAGTGGGGGACCGCCAGTCATCCAGATGATATGGATGGTATCGCGAGTTTTGTCACGATGTGCGATGGTGAAATTGTGTGGATGAAATTAGTCCGAACAATTCCTGGGAGCACTCCCCGTGGTAAATGCGATAAAACACTCAGAGAGAAGCAACATCTCTTCGCAGTGCCAGTGAGTCAAGCCGATCGGAAAGAGTTCGGTCGCCGAGGATTCGAACAGCTCTGCGCTCGATGCGATGAAATTGTAGGAGCTGGCACTGGGGAGCCCCAGCCCAGAGATGGGAATAGTATTCTATGTGCGGCCGGAGTGCCTTGAAACTGAGGAGATACGGTGAAGGGGTTATTTTTAGCGGTAAACGCGCAAACTTGTGTTTTCTGGGGATTGAACTGAACTAGATTTAGTCGCCCCCAGACTCTGTTCAACGAAGACGCGACTTCAGACACAAGTTTGTCCCGGTACTAGGCGACATTTTCCCGATAAATATTGACACGGCCGGTGTTTGGAGCATCACCAGTGCTATCATAGCAATGAATGTTACAGGTTTGCAATATGCCATTGATATAAGGTGGCTCAGGACTGTTCTTGCATTTCTTGGGGGGAGCTTATGTTCAGCAGAGGGTTTTGAAAGGGCTGTCATAATCATGATAATAATAATGTTTACTATCCAGACGGCTTTCTGTTCCAAATATATTTTGATTGGTGAACGTAATTACCTTATAATGGTAATCTTCTCTAGACAGTGTATAGTTCGATAAATTATAGTCGTCGATTGGTAACTCGTTGTAGGCGTATTCGCTGAGAGAGAAATCACTCCCACCGATCGGAACTCGAAGCATGTTATACTCCAAGCCCTCGTCACTAAAGTAAGATCTATAAAAATAATATCACTCTATAGTATTTATTAGCAGAAAACAGTAGATCTAGAGTAACCGATAAAGCCAACCGGATTAGCAAGCTGAAGTAACAATGGGCGTATAGCTCGAACAACTAATAACCGATGGAGAAAAATATTCAATAGTGGCAAGTTTGTACCCGTAAGCTTAGTTTGTAACTTCAGGCTCAGAAGGGCTAGAACCCAGAGCCTTAAAGCCAGTTTAAAAAAAATCGTAAGCTAAGTGGAGGGCGACCACGCAAAAAAATAATAAAATTTTACAGTGTTAGGGAAACAGGTTCTTACAAACTAATATTAGATAGATAGTTAACTCTTTATTGCATTTAAACTATATGTTGTTAAGGTAATGGAAAACGACTCGACTCGACTGTCTCGTTGGTCTAGTGGTTGTAAATGCGACAGCTGATCATGAGGTCCCGTGTTCGAATCCTAGGTCGGGCTAACAAAAATCAGTTATTGTTTTCTTTTGTCAAGAAGTTGGCGGTGTCTGAAGTCTGAACCCCGTGCCTCGGAAAGCACGGAAAGCAGTGGATCCTGCGGCTGATCTCTCTCCGGTCGTATCGGTTTGCCGTCCCATCGGACTATGAGACTGAAGCATAGAGAGTGTGCCTGTACTTGCGCGTACACTTGGACACTATAATCATGTTATGCACCGAAGGCTAATCTCCGTTGGGACTGGCCGCCGTGACTGTAATTTGGTCTGGAAGACATTGTCATTAACGGAAAACTTAAGAACTAGAAAAGGTGGATATCACTTTAACTTTATAACTTTGGCTAAATACGTTCCAAACCAAACATGAAAGGAAATTGTAATTTTATATTAATATTTTTATTGCCTTCTGAGCAGGTTCTATATCTTTATTTTTTATTAGTCTCTAATAGTCCATTTGCCTTTCACAGTCTAGAGTTTTACAGAGGATTGGCCCCAGTCGTCACGCTTGGAAGGCTTCGGAACTTTATTGAGGCATTATGGCTGGCTAAAGTAAATAAATAATACCCCCCCCCCCCCCCCCCCAGAATAATTTCTCATGTATCGTAAAATAATTTCACATGCATAATGTGCATATGGACAAACATCCAGTCAATTATTTGAAGGTCATACAAACACTTGTTCCGTGCGGGATTCATACCCGCGGACACGCTCCGAAGTCAATTAATAATTATCCTCTGGGTTTCCTATTTTTATTATTAATTGATGATGGTGACTACGAAGATGACGATAACAATGATGACAATTGATCTGTAGACTTCTTTGTGTGAAGTTGGCTGCAGGTGTTCCATGGACTGCAGTCGGCACTTACTGCTGTAAATTAGTTTGTCACTTCAATTTTATGAAAAAATAAATTACAAAAAATTTAAATTACCTAATCAAATTTTCCTGCGCGGCACGCGGCAAGCTTCTAAGATTATATCCAGCGGTTCCAGTGACCGCCGTCCCGAAGCCCTCTATCGTCTGATACTTTGTATCCGGGTGCAATTCCAAGGAGTATTTGCAATTTTCTGCGAACAAAATAAAAAAAAATGAAAAGTTATTAAACACCAATCTTTTTCTTTTATCTTTGTTTAAAGGCGTTTTACAATAAATTAACTTTTAATAAAGTCTGGACTTCACTCGTAATTCTTCGATATATTACCACTATGTGGATTCTGTTTTAGTTTTTATGTGATTAAATCTTAAGTATAAATAAGCAAACTAAAATACTCTAAGGATAAAATAAATAAACCTCTAATAAAAAATAAAACAACCATTTATCTCTACATATAAAAATCAATTGCTGTCAGATATTATCGATAAAACACAACGGCTGAAATTTTTGATGCGTTTGAGTAACCCTGGATGACTTACATTTGGAATTGGACCCGATAGGTGGCGCTGTAGTCAATATTCAGAAATCACCCGTGCAAAGCCGGGGCTAATCGCTAGTTTTTAATTGAAGTACATCACATATTTTGGCACCCTTAGGATGCAATTTTTTGTTTAAATTAATATAATTTATAGTATTTAATAAAAAAAAAAGAATTATTTAAGTCGGTTCAACGGTTTCTAAGAAATCGATGAAAATACATAAAAAACTTATTTGGAGGTTTCCTGTTATTTCTTAGAGGTTTTTTATAGCATGAAAGATTCCGCCGCGATTTCCCAAGGCGTGTTGGCGGACTTTACATAATTACGAATTATAAGCAGCTGCTACTGTAAGTGTTTTATGGTCTGCAAACAATTTTTCCGAGTCTGGATATTTGTCATAGCGCAATTTATGTACCTATATAAACAACTTCCACAATACCAAGGAGAATAGCCTAACGCGGGAGTAACGTGTCTTTTGAAAAAATAAAGGAAAGAGAAGGAAAATAAAGAAAAATCATTTTCACTTACTTGATACGCTACATTGCAGTTTTCCACTTCTCTTCTTAAATCTCGAACCAGCCTGTAAAAATAAATATGTTTATTTTCAAGTACAGGTAGACCAGTAAACACAGAGTTGTACCATTACAGCCTACACTCCACCGTTACCGTTACAGTCCACTGCTGAACATAGGTCTCCCCATAAGTTGCCTCATAGGGGTGATATTTGCTACAGCTGCCACACTTCGCAAGCGGGTTCATATTTTTTATTTTTAGTTATTATAGATGACGCTGCTGCCCATCTCATGATTTGTTTCCCCATGTCGCCTCTTACAGCACCCACGGGATGATATGGGGTACTAGATACTCTTACACTGCCACTGTATTATATAGAAATTCTACAAAATATTCCCATTGGGATTGTTTTTATGTAATGAAAATTAAATTTTATTTATAAAAAACACAAATGAACATACACTCCACCTGATGGTAAGTGGCTACTCCAGCACTCCACCTGCAACCAATTTCAAACGAAGAACGCTACAAAGAAGTTGTTCCCTTGAGAACTAAGAGAGAATCACATATCAATACAGCCCGTAACTATGATGGCTCTCTTTATCTTTCAAATCGGAACACAGCAACGAAGCCATTGCTATTTGGCGGCACAAATAGGTAACGTGGTGGTTACTATCCAGAGGGAGTCCTAGGCAGAAAATCTACAGTATTTTTAAAGGGACAACTTTTTTAGAATCGTTGTCATTTGAAACTCTATGAAATGAGAAAGCGACACCACATAATTTAAAATTAATAATTTTCTACAGCCGACTTCAATATAAGTTATTTAGAATAACTCAAAAACAATTAGTCTGACCTTGATCAAATTCATATACGTGACCACAGGTAATAAAAAAGGCAAATAAAAAAAGAACCATCGAAATCGGTTAACCCAGTAAAAAGTTATGAGGTAACACATAAAAAACATGCAGTCGAATGGAGTACCGTCTCCTTTTTGGTAGACGGCAGAAAAGGACAAACATTTACATCTATAGGATTTAACCTGCGAGAAAATGAGACAGAATACAGTACAAGCGACAGTGGCCTAATGGTAGGGCGCGGATCCCGAACTCAAAAAGTTGAAATCCGCCATTCGACTACTGTCCACCATTGTCTACTGTGAATCACTCCTAACACAATCATTTACAGCTTACCAGTATTGGTTAAGGGAAATATTAGTAAATATTTCTACACATACAAATAGTTCTGTAATATATTAATAGCACGCTAGTATTTTTTTTAATTTATTGTTTCCTATTATGTCGGTCTCCTCTTTGTGCGGTGATTTGTATTTAAAGACGGTTAAATATACATTTTAACTGTTAAAATAGACCGTATAAAAATTAACCATATTGAATAAACTTATCATATCCAATAAATTTATAATAATCCATGATTTTAAAACTTCAAGCCATTTAGCGTCTATTTTACGTACCCCCTTGAGAGTCCATCAATTTTCGTTCGATAAAATGATTTTAGCTATAGAATAAGGTATATGGCGCTATTACAAAGCAATTTTACACGAAAGAAAAATTCTTTTGATTTATTACATAAATATTGAGGCTCTACATGTCTAAAAATAAGTATTGGAACACTATCTAATATATAAAAATTAATTTTTGTTTATTCGTATTTTATGCGCCGCCGTACCGTTCATCAGATTGCGGTAAAATTTTATCAATATATTGCATGCACTTGAAGATTATAGGCATATTACAATTAACTTATCGTTAGTGCCGTGCGTATTTATTTGAAGGATATACGTATTTTATTTCAATTTCATTCTTATCTAAACAATATTACTCTTCCAAATTTAAAACGATATTTCCACATTTATTTCTTCTGCAGTTGCAATGCGCCGGGTGCCAGCTACTTTGCTATAAATTAATCTATTATCTTATATTTTATGCCGCACTTGTGGTTAAAAATTATCATATTAAATAAATAATTCGCCGTGAAATATTTTTATTCTATATTTCATTTCATTTTAAGCTTTCAATTCTACTTCGCGTACACTGCACACATGTTTTTTTTTTTATTTTAAATGTTTAAACATCCTTGCATAAGAATGTACAAAAGTAGGACTCGCTTTAAGGCGTTCTTACCAGAAGACTATTATGTACATTTCTCTTTCAGTATCTAACCATACTCATACTTCGGCCTACGTCCTAGTACTACGCTCTTACCTACTTCTGTCTCCAAACAGTACAGTATATTAGTAGTGCAGCTACTGTCATGTAATAGAGCTATATAACTGGCTATGTAACTTAATAAGAAATGTCTTCTTTGCTGTCAAGGTACTCAACTATCTTCATTTTATTTTATTTAACCTATAACTGTTTTTAGTTCAAAGCGTAACACAACAGCATTATGTTGCTATTTTACGTTTGGTATTTTATGCAAGCGTGAACTATTCCCCAGTCGAGCCAACATTTTATGTTAAAGCTATAACTCATCTAAAACTTAGCTCTACCATGTACATTTATGTAGGTCTAGGTTTATAGTTTTCATAGCCCCTCTCATGATGGAACTTTGGAAAAGGCCAGAAAGCCGCCATCACACGGCGACTAACTTGTACTAGGAAAACATAAATCAACACAGTAAAGAATAGAAAGTACAAGCTAACCTCAGAAGACGTATATGAGATGTAACTGCCCTTAGCAGGAATGTCTCTAGTGATTGTATCGCAATACGTGTCGTTACAAACACACACAACTGATTTTCCCTTGATGTGCCTCGCCGCGCATTGCACGTCCTCTGTGAGCTCCGTCGCTCCTTTTCCTGCTGCACCAAACCAGTTTCTCAGTAACAAATGCATATCTTTATGATAATTAATAGAATTAGGCGCTACTTTGCGGAAATCCACTATAATGAGGTTATTATAACTTGGACCAATTGAGGGAAGGTGGTAGGGGGTTGGGAGGCCCCCTTCAAACTGGGCAGGAGACATCATTTTGTTACTTTACGCGGAATTAAACAAATGAAGTTATAACAACCTCAGCATATCATTATAATTAAAATTCTTCTTTTTCTGTTTGTACACATCTTAAACTACAAAACTTACATAAAACGTCGAATTGGTACAAAAATGTTCCCTTTGGCATCTAAGTTACCACTGCAATCTAGTTAAACGCCTACTATCTTTATACGTGGTAGGGCCATGCTGCAGCTATATTAGTGGTATAGTTGTAGCACGAATGAGTCGGCTCGACCGGGGAAGGACCACGCTCCCACAGAATACCAGCGTAAAATAGCAGTTTAATACTGCTGTGTTTCGTATGGTGAGTTTAGAGAACCGTAGACCTTTTTTACTGGAAAAGAGGCATTCTATCTTAGTCCTCACGGGTGACAACGCCACTGCATTTTGATTCGCAAACGAGGATAAATGTAGATTTCTATGGGCCACAGCAACCACTTACCATCAAGTGGACTGTGTGCTCGTTTGTCACCCTATCCTATAAAAAAAAATTGTTTTTTTTTTTTTGAAAGATAAATCGTCAATCGAGATTGTTCTAGGCTACAATTCATGTAAATCTTTTCAGCTGTTTGATGATCATCAGCTCATTTTATTTCGGAGGGTTTTAAAAATTTCACTTGAAGTTATAGAACTGAATACTTCCATTTTCGACCCATTACTTCAGAGAACTTTTCGCCATTTCTCAATGGTTCAGTTTTGATATTTTGTTGACCAGAACAACCTCTTTTTTAAGGTTCCGTTCCTCAAAAGTACAACCCCTATATGAGCACTTTGTTGACCGTCCGTCTGTTCGTATGTCAAGTCCCACTTTCTGAGGAAGGGGCAATATTATTAAGTTGATATTAATATCAAATACGGTTAATATTAGTATCAATATATATCAATATTATATCTACGATCCCTGACATTTATAAAAAATTCAAGCTTCGACTCAACGAATGATGAATCAATGAATTGAAAAGATACGGCTATATGCCACATAATATTTTGATTCTCGCAAACTCATTTAACAAATCATCAGTTGCCTTAGAAGCAAGATCTCAGAGTCAGAGCACAAGTAAAAAAAAAACGAGAACTTGTACAGTTCACATCGACCGTGATGTAGACCGATGTATAGGAGAATATTATTTAATTTTGATTAAGGAAGGCTACACCTATAACTAAATAAAAAATATTATACCTTTAACTATACGAAATCGATAGAGAATTGTTAGAGGGCTATTTGTTTTTGCACATATGTAAACAATGCCTCACATAAAACAGTTATATACTAGAACATAATAGAACAGAATATTGTAGAATATTTTTTTATTCAATATAGATCACATGTATACATGTGATTCTTATTGAAAGTAATTTTTTACTTTACCACTGGTTCGTAAAAAACCTAGAAAGAACTAGCAAGAAACCCAGCGGAACTTTTTTCTAATTTATTTTAGAATTTGTTTTAGAATCTATTTAAGGTATTTTGGAACAAGAATGGGCCAAAATAGCAACAACTAACTGCTCTATAAAGTTTGTTGCAGACTCTCGAAATTATGTAAAGAAGTAATTAAAAACAAAAGATCATAAGATAAAACAAATATCAGTAAAATATTTAAAAATGTTGTAAGTAACTTTTTGTTTCCTTTTACTTTAATTTAACTTGTAATTATATTTTACTAATCAAAATTGAATTACCATATATCATGACAGATTTTTTGTCAAGAAATGTTCAGTGGCAGCCCGAAGTCATGAACTTGGCAGTGTGCGTGTTGGCCCCGTACCTCGAAAAGCATGTTAAGCCTCTCTGCTAACTATCCCCCCCCCCCTCCCTATGAGGCAATATATTATATATGTTCAGCTGTGGGCTTGTAATGGGCTATAGTTAATGAATCAATCAATAATATAATTTATATTATACCCTATTTCAGTATTTCATTTCACGAAAATAAATGCAAAAGTTCAAATCGTCTAGTTTGGCAAATACACTCAAACTCATATTCTACAGATCTGACCAGATGAAGATAATTTAAAATTAAAAATTTTATACAACCGACTTCAATATGAATTATTAAGAATAACTTAAAAACTATTGGTCAGACCTTGATCAAATTATATATGGGACCACATGTGAAGCACCGTCTATCAAATAAAAAAAAGAATCATTGAAATTGGTTCACCCAGTAAAACGTTTTGAGGTTACGCACATAAAAAAACATACAGTCGAATTGAGTACCGTATCCTTTTTGAAGTCGGCAGAAAATTAGTTTATATCAGCACTTACCAAGAATCCTAATGTCAGCAAGACACAGGAGAAAATAAACACTCACTATTTTATTAACATTCAAATTTCTCATATTGATACCGAGAATATTCTTGTATTAACATTAGCACCACACAAGCTGTTCCTCACTAAGGAAGAAACAGTTATTTCGATTGTATTAGCTATTGTAAATCACAACAATTTATGTACATATTTATATTCGAAAAATCTTGTCTCGAATATAAATTTCCTAGAAAATATTACAGTGATTCAATTATAGTGAAATTATTTGTCACAGTTTCTAAGTAAATTGTACAATTATAAAGAAAGAGATAAACAAAAACACAAACCTATTGTTTTTAAAAATGTTTTACTATTATTATCACATGTACAAACGTGTATAAAACTAAAATATTTACAAGCTTATTCTAGGATTTTTTATTTTTTAAACATTATTTACATTTTATAAGTCTTTTACACACATTATAGTACACTTGTAAGACGTATTTTCTTTTAATGGATTATCCATCACACTAATGGCTTTCACGTTTTCTGATGGTGATTCTATTGTGTCTAAATTTGATTTTACTTTATCTTCACTTAAAGGCAAAGTTTTTGAAATAGGCGTTATATTTGCTAATCGAGCTCGAATTGCTTCCCTTACATTTGAGATAAAAGAATTTTCCTTTGTTTTTGGCAAAAACGGTTGTTGTGCAAGTGCTTGGTTCGAAACGGGGAAATTATTAAATACTGATGATTCCTGGTTTGTTTCATGTTTGTCATTCGTAAACTCGGATAGAGCGTTATTTACATTAAAACTTTTCTTTAATGAGGTATTAATATCTAAACCTTTTTGAGAATTTTTCGTCCCTCTGTTTTCACCCGAAAACCTGTCTAAGGGCCGTATTCTGGATGCAACTAATTCACTCGAAGGTGAACGTTGAACGTCCTCAATAGATTTTATTCTCGCATTTTTTGATTTAAGCACAGCATTTTTATCATTCCTTAAGGATTCTAAAGAGAACTTTGTAGGATAATCTACGGCTGTTTTCTTGTAATATTTAGGTTCTATAATTGGCTTAATTGTAGTAGTAGAAAATTTTATCTTAACTTTGTTATTTTTTAATGGAGCAAATCCACTGTGCTTCCCAAAGTTTTTTAAATTGCTAAAATAGTTTTCTTGACGTAAATTTGAGGCTTTGTTCATTCCTTCTGAGGGTGATTTCCCAATAATTCCCAAGTTTTGTTTGAAGGTACGCTTATCATCATTTTTGTTTGGAGCATTAAAAGCGTGTGACTTTTTCAGTGGCTTCGTTTTGTTTTTTATAAACATTTCATCTTGTGATGACAAACTAGACGTAGATTGCAAATTGCGTTCTCTATCAGGAAGTCTTGTAGAAAGTAATTTTTTATAATCTTTACTGTTTTCAAAACCAATTCTGGTAGGCAAGCTTAAACTTTTACCAATATCTTCGTAAGTAGGTGTATTCATAGATTGCAAATTAATCTGATCGGATAGTTTTTCGTGAATTGATGTTAGTCTATCGTTTAGGTCTTCGTGTATGGCATATAGTTTTTCTTTCATGTCATCTCGCTTTCTTCCCATTGATTCCAAAAAATCATTAGAATCTATTCTAGTATTTTGCAATGGATTACCTAATTTTACGTCTTTTAAATTGTTTTGCATAATTTTTAATGCGTTATCTGTACTATGTTTAAGATTGTCTGTAAAATCGTTTATAGAGCGTTCAGAGAAAAGAGGTCTATTCAATATATTTGATTTCGAAATTGCTGGAGATTTAAAGATATTTTGAGCATTTGATTGTAGTAAGCTTCGTATATCATCTAAGGTAGGCACTTCCCTTAAAGAAATCCCCAAAAGATCGGATGTTAATTTTGATTTAGATTTTTCTTTTGATTTGCTTCCATCAGAGCCTAAAGATAAAGTTGCGCCAAGTATACCCGCATTATTACCCAAAACTGATTCCAATTTTAATGGTTTTAAAATCCCAGTCTCCGGTAAAGCTAATTTAGTTTTAAATGAGTTTATATTTAGTCTCGGCAAAGCTATTAACGGATTGGATTTCATCTTTTGCAGGGGTCCCAATTGATATACATCTATGTCAACATCTTCAAAACGGCTAGATTTAGGTAACTTGGATCTTAAATTTGAAGATAGTATAGAATTCAAATTTGAACTCTCAGTTAAAGGGTCAAAATCACTTGATCTAGGTTCTTCTACTTTACGTTGACCTGCATTTATAATGTTTGTGATTCCCTCTCTAATTTCATCTAAGCTAGGTATTTGAAAAGGTTTCGTAAACAAATTTAATCCTTCTGTCGGGAAAGATGGTTGAACTATGATATCTTGACGTAAAGAAGATCGTAGGTTGTCGTCATTTAGTTGTGGCCGTATGGCATCATATTTAGAATTACTAGCTTGGAGTGACATTTCATCCATTGATGTAAAATCCTCCAAATGTTTATCTATATTATCTTCATCTTCATCTATTTTGAAAGAATTTTCATTGGAACTTATATAACAAATGTGCTCAGAAGTTTGTGAACTATGAGTTTCTTGTTGGGTTGGTGAATTTGAATTGTTAAATATTGTATCATTATCATAATCTGATATAGCTTCTGATGAAAATGTGTTTCCATCCAATTGTATTTTTGCGTAATCTATCTCTGAAGGGTCACTTTGATTGTCATTTACCACATTATTTGCTAACAAATAATTTTCAGTGTTACTTATCGAATTGTCATTGCTACAATCTGAATTTTTCAAAGACAAATTTCTAACTCTTGGCTGGTTTTCTTGATTAAGAAGAGAATTAGAGATTTTTTGTAAGTCATGAAAAGTAACATCATTAGCACTTTTAGATTTCAAATTTACTCCACTCTCGACATCTTGATTATTATTACCTTTTTCAATTTTTACAGGTGCGTTTAAATCTATATCATGTAAATTTGATTTTATGTTCTTTTTTAAATTTTCCAACCTTCCCAAAATATCGGCTTTGAATGATTCAAACCGATTAGTATCTTGTTTTATCGGGTAGATAGCAGTTTTATTTTTATCCTGTATACTTTTATTTTCTTGATGGTGTATGTCTATATTTATACTACTGTCATTAACACCTGAATCATCATTTTGTGTGTTTATGTCTTTTTCCAGTATTTTGATTGTATTATAACTCGTTTCAGAAGCTAAATCTTCAATTCTATTATTTTCTTTGTAGAGATCTTCTGAGCTTTTAAGTTTAAAATTCTCATTATTACTTTTACTAACATAATCTTGTTCTTCGACAGAATTAGAGGTATCAGTAATTTCACTTATATCACTTGAAATAACTTCTTCATTTAAACGGTCTTCATTAGAGTCTTGGTTAGTAACTAGCAGAATTTCAGGAGAGTTTGATGGTGTTGGATACATCGGAGATTGTATTTTTGTTATTTCGTCTGAAACTTTTCCTAAATTTTCTTTTAAATTAGTTGAATTTTCAATATCACAATCACCTGTATTCATTAAGCGATCATTTTTATTGATTGTACTAGATGTTATAAAAATACCATCGTTGTTTTCTATTCTAGCAGCTTTTAAACCGGTATACATGTTTCCTTTTGTAGAATCTTTGTTGGAGATTTTTCTTGGTGGGATAAGCTCCACGTCTTTTAATTTCAATAAATTTTTAACAATTGGATGTTGATGATCAAATATTGTATCCAATGGCGATTGCAATTTAAAGTTCAATGTCGTCAAATCTGTAGCAGAATCACCATGACCAGAATCAAAATCACTCAAGCTATTTTGTTTTAGAACTGTATTCAAATTGTTATGCACACGTTTTGCATGTCTCAATTCAGTAAGGTCACGTAATTTATTCTTTAGCGTAGCTAATCTAAATGATGGGCTATTACTAAATTCTTGTCCACTGTCTAAATTATTTTGACTTTCACACAGAATCTTTTGCATGCTGGCTCTAGATTTTTGCCATGTATTTGAATTATCCTCTATTTGTTCTTCACTGATAGTTGAAAAATCATTTAGCAACGATGGGTTTACTTTAAATTTACTACTTAAATCATTATTTTTGTTAATATTGATTCTTTCATGTATGTTACTAGCACTGTTGTCCATATCAGATAATGATTTATGTAGTAGGCTCTTAGATTTATACTTTGGTAACATTATTTCTTTTGATAATCGCGGAGATGTTACACGTTGTCTACCCAAAATGTTTGAATTTCCTAATGGACTATGAATACATCTAGTTTCTTGAACATGTGAGGCCTCTGAAAGAGTATCGTCGTTGTCCAAATCATCCTTTGAACTAATTACAATGGTGACCGAATTTCTTGTATTGTCAGGTTCTGAATCAAACAAGTCCGATTCATCTACTCTCATTGCACTTTTTGCTGCATCTCTTTCTAACGCGTCTTGATATTCTTCTTCGGTGGCTTCTCGCAAAGTCTCCAAAACTGATGAAGCTAAGCCTACTTCCGGTTGAAGAAGCGGTTTAGCTTCTTCTTTCCGTTTCTCTGTCCTAAAAATAATGATAATATTAGCGTTTCTTATTTCAATCGATTACAGTGTACTGCAGAACATATTTTTTACAATATAACAGACATTTTTTATTTAATATTGCAAGTAATATGTAATTATTGAAAGCCTTTATATGCCAGGTGGTAAGACTCTTTTTCTGCCTAGGAGAGCGTCTCCGTAGGTACCACTTTCTTATCTATTTCTGCCGCCAAATAGCAGTACATGCACTGCTTTGTTCCAGTTTGAACAATATAGGGAACCAGTATAATTACAGGCTTTAAAGCATTTCATCTTAATCCTCAGGGGTGACAACGCATCTATAGCCTTCTTTATATGAAGCTGGTTGCAGGTGTCCATAAACTGTAGTAACAACCACTTACTAACAATTGGAATACAGTCGCGCGCGCGCATACCCCCGTGCTAGGCGCTGTGAGCGTACTCCTTATGCCGTGTTGATATATATGCTCAAAATGCCGGAAACTATCAAGCGTAAACGAGCTTTTATCATATATTCAGAACAAAATCTCGATAATAGACGGGGAAACGCTGGTGCGGATATGTTCAATGTCATGTACGAGCGAAGAATTTACACAATCTAAGTCGTTATTGTTTAAAGCTATTCCTAGTGACAGAATTAAGATAAATCGGAAGAACAAAGGAAAGGAAGGAAGAGACCTTGTCGATATACTGAAACTTTTTAAATCGACCCAATATACCTATTTTTGTGGCTCGCGAGTTGGATAAATTACCCCCTATTCTTTTGATCATCTTGATTGCACGAAATTACTAAAAGACCAACTAAATCTGCAAAGTGAACTAGATGTAGTTAAAGCTAACTATGTTACAAAAGAGCAACTGAGTGAGTGCAGATCTGAGTTATTACTCAGAACGTGAATGTAAGGTGCGGAGCATGGCAGCTGTATGAATGTGGGCCAGTTGGTCTCTCGCATGATATTAACGATTCTACGTTAATTAAACCAGTAAATAACCAGAAAAACAGTTCCTGTGATAATATACAAGAATACCGAGAAATGTTTAGGGTGAACTTAAAAATAAATGCACGTAAATCAGCTGAGCCAGGACTACGGTTGCCGGTATTGAATGGATGTGAGAATACAATGTTGAGCGGTACGGAGCGGCGTGAATGATAAGGAAGGCTAGAAAACCGTATCGAGATGCAAGAAATTTAACTACCGTTATCATGGGAAAGCCGGGATTTCAAGAGATACGGAGGAGGGCTTCAAATTCGCTAACAAAAAAGTTTCAATTTTCATAACAAAGATTCACATGGATACGACTGATAAAGATATAATAAACTATGTATACAGAAAGCAAAAGAGATGTTAACATTGGAAGAAAATACATTAAAACAAAAGAAGAATCATAAAGCCTTTAAGTTTTTGTTTTGGAGCAGAAGCTATCTACGTTCTTAGACAGTAATTTATGGCCAGAAAGAGTCATATTTAGACGATTTATAAACTTTCGACAGAGAAGTATGAACCGATCAAAAACCAAAGTAAATATGGAACCAAAGTAAGTATGGAATTACATAACTTTATAAGTTTTAACTGAAAGAACGTGAAGCGCGGGGAGTTACAAAATCAATATCACGTGGAAAGTCCATGACAGCCTGAGCATTGAGCACCTAAAGCATGCCGGGGTCCACCTGCCTAGAGTTCTTGCCATGTTATATACATTTTGTATAGGACATGCGTACTTATCAGCAGAGATGATGAGGACTGTGGTGATACCAATTGTGAAAAGAAAAACTGGTGACCTAAGCGACACGAGCAACTACAGGCCAATCTCTCTAGCCATAGTGCTTGCTAAGGTTCTTGACGGTTTGTAAACACTCATGACAATCAATTTGGTTTTAAACCGGGACTGTCTACTGAGTCAGATATCTTGTGTTTAAAGCGAACTGTCAAGTATTACTTCGAAAGGAGCACGCCTATGTATGCCTGTTTCTTCGAGCTCTCGAAGGCGTTCGACCTGGTTAGTTATGAAATGTTATGGCAAATATTAAAGAACATATCAATGCCTCTCGAACTGATAGAAATCTTCAAGTACTGGTATTTTTACCACCGTACCGTACAGGTTGGAGTGCGGGGTGAATCAAGGGGGGCTAACCTCGCCAAAGCTCTTCAACCTGTACGTGAACGCACTGATAGAGGAGCTCAGCAGCACCCGTGTCGGCTGCCATATTGACGGTGTTTGTGTCAATAATATATTAGTTATGCGGATTACATGGTGCTGCTGAGTGTTTCGGTGTGTGCTCTGTCCAGGTTGCTGGAAATCTCTGAGCGTTATGCGCTGGATCATGGGTTGCTCTATAACGCAAAGAAGAGTGAATACATGGTCTTTCGGGCCAGGGGGCGAGGCTACCAGGAGACTGTTCCACCTATTAGATTCAACGGTGTCGACTTAAAAAGAGTCGAACAGTTTAAATATCTCGAGCATATCGTGACCCCTTACCTAAGGGACGATGCGGACATCGATAGGGAGCGGAGGACGTTGTCTTTGAGGGCCAATATGATCGCACGCAGGTTTGCTCCTTGCTAGGGGGCCGTCAAAATAACTCTTTTCAGAGCATTTTGTACGTCTCTATACGCAGCCAACCTGTGGGTGTCATATACCCAGAAGCAGTACAACACACTCCATGTGCAATATAAGAATGCGTTCAGGCTGTTGAGGCTACCCGGGAACTGCAGCGCGTCAGGGATGTTCGCCGACGCCCGTGTCGACTGTTTCTACACGACGATGCGAAAGCGGTGCACTTCTATGGGGCGCAGGCTCCAGACCACCTCTAACATCTGAGCCATCTTGAGCGTATTTGCGAACAGGTTTGATTGTCAGAACATTAATCATTGATATATGAATCGCCTCGCCTCTGCTTCACGGCACTCTCGCAGATTACTTGCCTTCTTCTCGACTTACTGCAGACTACAAAGTAATCCCTGTCACTTGCTCCGGGCCCCGCCTCATCGTTCTCACCGGAATCGGACTGCACTATCGACCTCCGCTCTGTGCAGGGGGGTGATGTGGCGGCGCTGTAGTCGCGCCACAAGCAAAACACATCGAAACCTAAATCGCACTAACAAAGTTCCGAAGTTAAAGCAGCATATATAGAATAGCTCCGAACTACCAATCGGAGCGTTGGCACTCCCCGAGCAGAACACCTTGCCCGGCGGGATATCTCCCCTTTTCCTTCCATCCGCCACAGTGGTGACCCCGACGTGATAATATATTAAATTTTATTTACATAATATACAATATCTTAATATATACAATATTAAAAGCTATAATTAAAAAAAAACGAAAACTAGTGAATTAATTATCATACAGTCCTACTCCCCGCGGTATCGTGCCAAGAACGCTGACTGCGTTTTAATATAATGTTTTAATTCATAAGTAATTTAAATTTTAAATTTCATTTCAATTATACTACTGTAACTTTGATGTGATGGATTGAAAAAAAATATTATTTATTTATTCATTATTATAAGGTCGTTTGTAAGAGCTGTTTTATAAAAAAAAGGCAGAAGCAACAAGAATCTAGCGGGATATCTTTTAAATAATAATTTATAACGTTTCACAATTAAATGTGAAAACAGAAACAGCAAAGTGGAAATCACCTCATGTACCGTGGATGCAATTATATATTCTTTAATATTATAATAACCCCTTTTTATACAGTTTTATAGATATATTTAAATTTAAAATTAGATGATAATTAATATTTTTTTACTTTGAAGAAATAAACATCAAAATTATCACACAGTCTTCCTTGCTGAACGTAGAAAAGATCAACCCTTTTATCTCCTACGGGGACATCCATCTGCGGATAGAGTTCTAAAATAAACTTCCCTGCGCGTGAATGCCACGGGCAGGTGAATAGTCTATAGTATTTGCAGCAATTAGCACTTATATAATCATCTCTCAGAAAGTCATACTTGTTATTATAACATATTACATTATTTTTTTATTATTTTTTATTGGATAGGGTGACAAACGAACACACAGTCCACCTGATGGTAAGTGGTTGCTGTGGCCCATAGACATCTACATTTATCCTCGTTTGCGAATCAAATTGCAGATGCGTTGTCACCCGTGAGGACTAAAATGGAATGCCTCTTTTCCAGTAAAAAGGGTCTCCGGTTCTCTACACTCACCATACGAAACACAAAAGTGTTAAGCTGCTATTTTACGCTGGTATTCTGTGAGAGTGTGGTCCTTCCCCGGTCGAGCCGACCCATTCGTGCTACAACTATACTACTTATACAGCTGCAGCATGGCTCTACCACGTAAAAAATATATTATTATATGAATGATTACACAACTTTCTTGTAGGTAACACAAGCAATACGATGAGCAGTTAAATAAAGTTAGTTTTGAAGCAATAAAATGCGTCTTTTCTATAAAAAAAAATACCCACAGCAAGCCATACTAACTATTTTTATTATTACTACAGCTTTTGTTTAATAAAAACATTAACATTGGTTTAAAGTTTCTACTTTACTTCGTACATTCGTACTTTCTTTCTTATTGGTTTCAAGTTTAAAGTCGAGGAAATGGTATTTTTTTTTTATAGGATAAGGGTGACAAACGAGCACACAGTCCACCTGATGGTAAGTGGTTGCTGCGGCCCATAGACATCTATCTATCCTCTATTACAAATCAAAATGTAGATGCGTTGTCACCCGTGAGGACTAAGATGGAATGCCTCATTTCCAGTAAAAAGGGCCTCCGGCCACCTGCACTCATCAAGCGAAACGCAGAGGTAAACCTCTACTTCACGCTGGTTTTCTGTGAGGTCGTGGTACCACCCTGGTTCGAGCCGGCCCATCCGTGTGACAGCAAAAGCTGCCGCGTGGCTCTACCACTGTTAAACTGGTATTACTTTCACTTAGTAATAAAATTGCACCTATTGCTAGCTTGAGCTTATTCCTGGTATTTACAGCATGCATATCACTATTTTTAATAGACATATATTGGCTTATGTGTAAGAATTAAAATGTAGGTGCAGTGTCACACCTAAATACTTAGATGGAATAGCTTATTGTCAATAAAAAGAGTCTTCGGTTCCCGTCAATTGTGATATGAAAGACTGAGGCATTGTCCTGTTATTTTGCAGTGTTATTTTCACGACCGTGGTACTTCTCCAGCCGAAAAGACCCATTCTTGTTGCAGTCATAATTCGATGTAACAGCAGATGACTACTACGTTACTAATGTTTATTTATAGGTAATAAATTATAACCAACCTTTCTTTAGGATGAGCGGCTCGTAAGAAAGATGGGTAAAAGATGGACGGCGACGCCTCAGAGTCGACTCCCGTTAATCGACAGGGACAATCATCAACGGGAACGCGAGCAAAGGACCTTATTGTTGATAATGAGCCTTGGTCCCTGAAATTGGTATCTCCATCGCTAGTTCCGGGGCACGGACAACATTCCTCAAAGTTTGTCTGTCTATTCACCTGTCCATTTTCTATAACTGGTTGTGAAATCTGGAATGATTTTTAATTTTATATGTAAACATTAAGTCATATTTTAAATTAAAAAAGAAGAATAGTAATGTAATGTAAATAATAATGTTGATAACATTACTAATACTCCTGTTAGGTTCTTGGAAACAAAAAATGATTGTGTTAAACGTGGTTGAAGACAGTAGTCGAATGGTGGAAATGAACCTGCGACTGAATGAGTTTGCAGTCCGCAACCTTAACCATGACTACTTACGCTTTAACGCCTTATTAAGTGGCGAAGCTTGCGAAGTCACTTATTGATTTCACGATGTCTGTCCGTCTGTCCGTCTGTCCGTCTGTCCGTCTGTCCGTCTGTCCGTCCGTCTGTCCGTCTGTCCCACGATTATCTCGAGAACGGTTTCGAATTTTCAAATTCTGTTTTCAGCAACCGATTACTGACCACCCAGGCATCTGAACCTCCTATTTTAAAATATTTTTTCCGTTAGAAACCGCTACAAATCTGATTGCTTCGCCACTTTGCTATGCTGTTAGCTTGCTAGGTTTATTCATCTTGAAGATGACGGAGATGTATATGGACTAGGGGACCGCGCTTAAGCCAATATTTGAACTAGAAATAAGCCTTTGGCTCCTTGTGGAAGAAAGGTTCTCGAGTGACAGGTAGTACCGGTGAGCGAAGTGTATGGCAACCCCCCACACTAGATCTATCAAGAGAGGCAGGAAGTCTATGGCTGCAGATTGCTCAGTGCCGTGCTTTGTGGCATTCCTTGGGGAGGCCTTTGTTAAACAATGGACTTGTGACGGGCTGTAATGATGATGATATCCTCCTGTATTGTGTTTCAACGTTATAGTTAAAATTACACGTACAAGTGAGAAGTGGCCTAGTATGGACTTAATTTAACAAACATATAAAACATATACGAGTACACATATGCATTTTCCTTGTAATATTAATTTAGTATTATTTCATTTATAATTCTTTCGATATTTGATTTTCAATAATTTAAAATTAAAAATTTTGTACAGCCTACTTCAATATAAGTTATTAAGAATAACCTAAAAACTATTGGCCTGACCTTGATCAAATTTATATGAGACCACACGAGAAGTATCAGCTTTCAAACAAAAAAGAATCATCGAAATCGGTTGACCCAGTAAAAAGTTATGAGGTAACACACATTAAAAAAACGTACACTCGAATTGAGTACCGTCTCCTTTTTGGAAGTCGGCAGAAAAGGAGACCGCGCTTAAGGCAATATATAAAATAGAAATAAGCCCTTGGCTATATCTCCTTTTGGAAGAAAGGTTCTCGAGTGGCAGGTAGTACCGGTGAGCGAGGTGTATGGCAACCCCCCACACTAGATCTATCAAGAGAGGCAGGAAGTCTATGGCTGCAGATAGCTCAGTGCCGTGCTTTGTGGCATTAATTGGGGAGGCCTTTGTTAAGCAGTGGACTTGTGATGGGATGTTATTATGATGATGATATCCTCCTTTATTTTGTTTCAACATTATAGTTAAAATTACATGAATATACAAGTGACAAGTGGCCTAGTATGGACTTAATTTAATAAACATTTTAATAGCTTTATACAAAAACATATAAAACATATGTATTCTCCTTGTAATATTAATTTAGAATAATTTCATTTATAATTCTTTCGATTTTTGAGTTTTTATAAATATCAACGTGCACTCTGTGGTGGCTTAAAGTAGCAAGCGGGGCAATGCAAGAGCATACAGCGCAGGAGCTAGATGTCCTGCGATTGTGCGATGGGCGATCATCTCAAGCCGAAGATCAAGCCAAGCACCTTGGGAAAACCCCATGTCTATGCACTGCTGAATTAACAGATCTTTAATATCTAAATAGTAAGTCAGAACTACGTCCAAAGTGGCCTAATAATGAATTCAGCTATCGCAGATGACCACTTTGACGATTTTACAATATGGGGGAGACGTTTAGTAGTGCACTAATACAAGTTCATGGTTTTGTATAAAGTATTATGTGCCGTATGATTGCGAGATGGCGACAAAGACTCTATCGTTCCGCGTTATAATTTATATTCACGGGTGTCGTAAGAGGTCACCATATGAAAGGAAGACAATAATAAAGGAAAACAAAACAATATGATCCAAACATAAAAAGTGAACCATTCGTGATAGTGACTTCGTTTGTTATTTAGAACTATTCTACAAGAACTATTCCATCTAGAGCTTACAACCCCGCTGTGAGATACCGGCTTATCAAAACAAAATTCAACTTATAAGTAACATAATTTAAAATTAAAAATTTTGTACAGCCGACTTCAATATAAGCGACTTCAATATAGGTTATTTAGGAATAACTCAATAACCATTGGTCTGACCTTGATCAAATTCATATGGGACCACACGATAACTATCAGCTTTCATATAAAAAAAGAATCATCGAAATCGGTTCGCCCAGTACAAAGTTATGAGGTAACACACATAAAAAAAAACATACACCCGAATTGAGTACCGTCTCCTTTTTGGAAGTCGGCAGAAAATATAATACTTTAGTTAACTGGCAATATTTTTGTGATTTGGATAAACACGTGTACTAGTTTCATAACATTTAGTTTAAATAAGTATTATACTGATTATAACAAGTAGTAAAATTAAAAGTTTTGTACAACCGACTTCAATTTAAATAAAATGAGAACATCATCAATGTAGTCGAAGTCAATTAAATACACATTAGTAAGGATAACTCAAAAACTACTGGTCAGATCTTGATCAAATTTATATGGGACCACGTGAGAAGCACCAGCTTTCAAGTAAAAAATTAAACATCAAAATCAGTGAACCTAAAAAAGTTCTGAGGTAACACAAAAAAATCAAATACAGTCGAATTGAGAACGTCCTCCTTTTTTTGAAGTCGGTTGAAAACCGATCGGTTTCGCCTCACGGCATTAATTATTACAATAATAATAATAATAGTTCAAAATATATATTGTGAAACTAGTACAAGTGTTTATACAAATCACAAAAATGAAAGAGGAGTTTCACCAAATAACAATCTCAATTATAAATTATAAACTTACAATATTTCGAACCACAATGAAATGCACTACAACAAGCCCTTTCCACATCTTTCGCGTTTGGTCTCATGGAGGCACCTCAGTTAACAACTCTTGGTTTTCTAATCCAGGCCTTAATTATAGATAATTTGAAAGACCCTTATATCTATGAGATAACATGAGATAATGCTTGAAAATCATAAATCACGCACTTATGGTGACCGCTTGACATAGTACGTGATCAAATACGTTTTTGTTAACTCGCGGATAAAACACGTTGATCTGCGATATGTTATTATCTATTCGATTGCATAATAGATTAATTCTCCATCGTGACTTAGTCAGGGCCTGATTTACCCACAGGCTAACCAGGCTGGAGCCTAGAGCGCAAGGTTCGAGGGTGCAATGAGCTTACCTTTTCAAGCATAAGTATGTACAAAATAAAATTTGGTTTAATATTCTCAATAAATTATAGAGTAAGTACCGCAAGTACCTTTTTTTACTTGTTGCTCTTTATTCACTTTTGGTACAAAACAAATAAATAGATTATTATAAAAATAAAACTGAATTATTTGGTACCTTTCGTCTTTCCTTGACTGACTGGACGTGATTCAAAGATTTTAAACTGCTCAAGCTCTCTTCTCCACCTTTTATTTTGATAAGGCATTTTGCCAAGTCTGTCCAAGAGAACTTCCGTCAGCCATCTGTTCCATCTTTGCTCAGGGAGAACGACTCACTGGCCACTCCGCAAAGCAGAAAGTTGATCTTTTAGGTTCAGGTAAATCAGGCCGGTGGTGGGCGCACATTTTTGTTAGCCTAGGGCTGTCGCAACTGCGGCCGACGAAGTGTCGGAAATGGCCCGACGTGCTCGCGAGCGACGAGCTGCTCTTGCGGCGGAAGGGGGAGAGCCATCTGCGATGGCCTTAAGCCAGCTGGCTCTGAATGGGGTGGACTTAGTCCTGAAGGTTGCCACCAATTCCGGCAGCCTAAAGGGCACGTTCACCCGTGGCTTAAAGGAGGCTACCGCGGATATTAGGGAGGCAGTTGGCATCCTCCTCAACAGAACGGCCTCTGACAAGGTCGCAAAGCTACAGGAGGAAAACAGCCGCCTCAGACATGACTTAGAGGACCTCAGGCGGCAAGTCGCTGCGCTGAGCGAAGAGCAGCAGCGACGCACGTCCACCAATGCCGCGTCTGTAGTGGCCCCGACTCCCGCACCGCAACCAGCAAGCCCTCGTACCGACGAAGAGGTCGAGCGCATTGTCCGGATCTGCATGCTCCAGTGCGGGAGCATGGTTAACGCTCGGCTGGAGGCGATTTCACGGCGTCTCTCGGCGGAAATCCTCCGTCCGCCTTTGGCGGCGGACTAACGGAGAACTGAGGAGTCGCCGAGACTTGCGCCTCAAAAGGAGAAGCCCGCGGAGGGTAACAAAAAGCCCGCGGAGGGAGCTCCTTCGAGCGAGCAGCCCACGACTGTCGGGTCTAAGGGTGAGACCTGGGTAAAAGTTATGGGCCGCAAAAAGGCCCGCAAAGCCGCCAAGAAGGCCGCAGCAGCTGCATGCGCCCCAGGTGGAACCGCAAAGACGGCTCCTCAACCTGCGCGGCGGACTGCCAAAGGCGGTCGCAAGAAACCGTCTGTGCATGTTCCGCGGTCCAATGCTGTGACGCTTACATTGCAGCCCGGAGCTGTGGAGCGTGGCGTGACGTACCAGTCGGTCATCGCTGAGGCCAAGGCCAAGATCAAATTATCAGATCTTGGCCTTCAGTCCGTCACCCTCAGGCAGGCTGCCACGGGTGCGCGGCTGTTCGAGGTGGCCGGTACTGTGAGCGGCAGTGCCGAAAAGGCGGACGTACTGGCCGCCAAGATGAGGGAAGTCCTCAACCCTGAGGACGTCCGGGTCTCCAGACCAATGAAAACCGCAGAGGTGCGGATTGCTGGCCTGGACGACTCCGTGACCTCTGAGGAGGTGGTGGCAGCCGTTGCAAGAAGCGGAGAGTGTCCGCCGGACAAGGTGCGGGCTGGCGATATACGCACCGACGCCACCGGACTCGGCGCGGTCTGGGTTCGGTGCCCTGTGGCGTCAGCGAAGAAGATCGCTGATAGCGGCAGATTGCTGGTAGGCTGGGTGGCGGCAAGGACCAAGCTTCTACAGCCCCGGGCTTTGCAGTGCTTTCGGTGCCTGGAAAAAGGGCACGTCCGGGCGAAGTGCACCGCCGAAGTTGACCGTAGTGATCTCTGTTATCGCTGCAGCCAGACTGGCCACAAGGCGGCCCTGTGCACCGCGGCGTTCAACTGCAGCCTTTGTTCTGCTGCGGGAAGGCTTGCAAAGCACAGAGTAGGCAGAGGGGCCTGTGGGGCGCCTGCCAGCAAGGCCCAAAAGAAAAAGAAGAGGAGCACTAAGCCTGCAGGGTTAACCTCGCTGCCCCCGCAGGCTAACAGCTCCGCGGCCGACTCCCGGCCCAGGACCGTTGCCGAGGGAATGGAATGTCAGTAACGGCACAACTCCATTTTCTCCAGGGCAACATCAACCACTGTGCCAGAGCTCAGGATCTCCTACTCCAGAGCATGGCAGAGTGTTGGATTCACGTGGCTGTGGTCGCCGAACCGTACTTCATTCCCGCCCGTGACAACTGGTTGGGATGCGCTGACGGTTTGGTGGCCATTATTGGCGAGACTCTGATCGACCCGTCTCGGGGCCGCGGCTGGGTTGCTGCGGTCTCGGGCGGCATCGTTACTTTAGGGGCGTATTTCTCCCCCAACAAGAGTCTCGCCGAGTTTGAGGGTTTCCTTGTCGAATTGGGCGCCGTCGTAGGCCGCTATCACCCTCGTCCCGTTCTGGTGCTCGGGGATCTCAACGCCAAGTCATCGGCGTGGGGATCTCCGGTCACTGACCCTCGGGGCGAGGTGCTAGAAGAGTGGACGGTGACGACTGGTCTGGTCGTCCTGAATCGGGGTTCGGAATACACGTGCGTGCGGCAGCGGGGTGGGTCGATAGTGGACGTCTCGTTTGCTAGCCCCTCTGTCGCCAGCCGAGTCCGCAACTGGCGTGTCGCCGCAGAAGTGGAGACGCTGTCGAACCATCGATATATCCGGTTCGACGTCTCTGCCCAGACTGCGAGCGGCCGCCATCCAACAACCCCGATTAACGACGGCCCGCGTTGGGTGCTTAAGCGCATCGACAGGGAACTACTCGAGGAAGCAGCCTTAGTCCAGTCCTGGATCTGGGAGTCGACGACGGACGGCCCCGTCGACGTCGAAGCGGTGGCGCTATGGTTTCGCGGGGCGATGACGCAGATCTGCGACGCGTCCATGCCCCGTGTCCGCCAACGGTCCGCAAAGCGCCAGATGTACTGGTGGACCGCCGAGATCGCGCAATTGCGCATAGCGTGCGTTGCGGCTCGTCGCCGGTACACCCGATACCGGAGGCGGCGTCGACGGGATTCCGCCGAGGAGGACGCGCTGTATGAGGTGTACCGCGCGTCTAAGGAGACTCTGTGGCTGGCCATTGGCGACTCAAAGTCGCGTGCCAGGGAGGAGCTGCTGGGATCTCTAGATCGGGATCCGTGGGGGCGCCCCTACCGTTGGGTACGGGGCAAATTGCGTCCCTGGGCGCCTCCACTAACACAAACGATGCAACCCCAGTTGCTAGAGGCGGTGGTATCGGCTCTCTTCCCTGAGCGAGTGGGACACGTTCCCCCGGCAATGGCTTCGCCCTCAGCCACAGAATTTCCAGAAGAGGAGAGCACCGAAGTCCCCGAGGTAACGCAAGCAGAGACGAGAGCGGCCGTGTCGCGACTCCGGGCTAAGAACACAGTGCCCGGACCCGATGGAGTTCCTGGTCGAGCTCTCGTCCTGGCTCTGAAGGAGCTAGAGCCCCAGCTGAGGGGGCTCTTCACGGCATGTCTCGAGCAGGGTCAGTTTCCCAGTGTGTGGAAGGAGGGGAGGCTGGTCCTGCTCAGGAAGGAGGAGCGCCCCGCGGACTCACCGTCCGCGTACCGGCCCATAGTGCTGCTCGACGAGGCGGGCAAACTTTTTGAGCGTATTATCGCAGATCGCCTCGTCAGCCACTTGTGCAGAGAGGGGCCGGACCTGAACGAGAACCAGTTTGGTTTTCGTCGCGGGCGCTCCACCATAGACGCTATTATGCGCGTGAGGGCCCTGGCGGAGGAGACAGTGTCCCGGGGTGGGGTGGTGCTGGCGGTGTCTTTAGACATCTCCAACGCCTTCAACACCCTACCCTGGAGTTGTATCCGGGAGGCGCTGAATTACCGTCGCGTGCCTCCCTACCTCCGCCGCACAATAGGGGCTTACCTTGAGGACAGATGCGTTACGTATCGGAGACGTGACGGCGCAGGTCGGCGCGTCATGTCGTGCGGTGTTCCGCAGGGATCGGTCTTGGGACCGCTTCTGTGGAACATCGGCTACGACTGGGTGCTGAGAGGTGAACTCCCGTCGGGCGCCGACTTGACGTGTTATGCGGACGACACGCTCGTCACTACCCGGGGGAGCTCGCACAGGGAAGCAGCGTTGGTTGCCACGGTTGCGGTGTCACAAGTGGTGAACCGCATCCGGCACCTGGGCCTGAAGGTGGCCCTAAACAAGTCGGAGGCCATGGTGTGCCATGGCCCTCGACGCGCGCCACCGCCGGGATCACACATCGTGGTCAACGGGGCCCGGATAGCTGTCGAGTCCACCATGAAGTATCTAGGATTGGTGCTCGACAGCCGATGGGAATTCGGACCCCACTTCCGGCGGCTGGCGCCCAAGCTGATGGGTGCAGCGGGCGCGCTATCAACGTTGCTTCCCAACTTGGGGGGCCCGAGCGCCGCCTGTAGGCGGTTGTACGTGGGAATCGTGCGGTCCATGGCCCTGTATGGGGCCCCTGTGTGGGCGATGGACATGACGGCCAGCACTCTCGCCATTCTGCGCAAACCGCAGAGGGCGATGGCCGTCAGAGTCGTCCGCGGGTATCGTACGATTTCCTACGAGGCGGCTTGCGTCCTGGCTGGATCCCCGCCCTGGGACCTAGAGGCGAAAGTACTCGCGTCATTATATCGATGGCGTGAGGAAGAGCGGGCACGGGGCTCGAGGCCGGTGCAGCGGCAGATCGCGCAGCGCCGAGAGGAGCTCCGTCAGGTCTTGGTGGCGGAATGGCAGCAAAGGTTTCTGCGCCCTACCGCCGGCCTCGCTACCGTCGAGGCGATCCGGCCAGTACTCGACGGCTGGCTCGGGAGAAGGCACGACTCCCTGTCGTTTAGAGTGACACAGGTGCTGTCGGGGCATGGCTGCTTCGGCAAGTACCTGTGCCGCATAGACAGGGAGCCGGACGCTCGGTGCCACCACTGCGTCCATTGTGGGGAGGACACGGCGCAACACACGCTCGTTGAGTGTGTAGCTTGGGAGGAGCAGCGCCGTGTCCTCAAAAATAAAGTAGGAGGCGATCTGTCGCTGCCGGCCTTAGTGCGGAAGATGGTCGGTAGCGCAGAGTCGTGGGACGCGGTGGTGTCCTTCTGCGAGGACGTGATGTCGCAGAAGGAAACTGCGGAACGGGAAAGGGAGATCTCGACTCCCTTCCCCGGCCGCAGAAGGCGCACCGGGCGCAGGAGAAGGGCGGACAACGCCCTTTTCCGGCCCCCATGAATGGGTCCAGGGGCGAGTGACTTGGGGAAGCCCTCGCCACCCCTTTTCGATGGACCCGAGGCAGAGGCGCGCGTGGGTGTCGGCGCGCGCCCCTGAGGCGATACACGGGGTAGTTGAACACCTCACTACCCCGTGCAGGAGACGAGGCCCGGACTGACCGGGCCAGCACTAGTGTGGGGCTGCGGAAGAATTTGGATTCCCGTGGCCCCACCCGCACGTGCGAGGAGACACCAGGGTGGTTTTAGCCGGTAAGAGTTCGGCACGCCCCTCCGCCTTTCCCCAGGCGGAGGTAGTACATGAGGATTTTCCCCCGTTAAAAAAAAGGAGCTGTCGCAACTGTAAATCAGGCACTGAACTTAGTGGTTAGGACACCATGCTATTAAGACGCGGGCTGTTGATTGAAATCCCATTAATATCTGTGTACACTCTATTTCACCTCTCAATATTCGTCGTGCTCAATCTCTTCATTCTTTCAAAAGTCTTGTTAAATCGTATTACTTAGAACGCTATTAGATAAATCACTTTTCCTTTTTCGTACTATTTTCATTTAATCTATTATATTATATCATACACAATCTTCACTTGCCTTTATTTGTATGTATTTTCATATTTTTTATTTTTATTTTGTACGCCCCCCTCTATTTTTAACTATTGTTTACATCAGTTCTCTACACTAAGGTTGTCTGGAAGAAATCACTTTCAGAGTGATAAGACCGCCTGTTGTACATTTTCTAATTTAGATTTAATTGTATTCGTTTTTGTTTTGTTTTCTGGTGTACAATAAAGAGTAAATAAATAAATAAATATTTTCTGTAAATTTGGTGATGTTAGCCAGTTGGCTTTTATAACTTCATCGGGCTCAGCTATATAAAAAGGGGGACTAATGATGATGATCAGGGGCATGGTGATGATGATGGGGATGACTATTATGTCGGAACGTCAGTTTTTCGTTACGGTGTTCACCAATACGCAAATCAGTATACACGTACATGAGTTATATAACCGCCGAGCATAGCTGGCGGTCCCCGACTTTTAAGGCTGACTTCTGTCATTCGATGTTCTGTGAGAGGGGCCATTTCTACTTCATCTTACTGATCCTTTAGGCGGTCGGTTAGTGTGGTACTACTGCGAAGACCATCGTCACGAATACTATCGTGCAAAGGAATTGCGAGCATAGCTCTCTTCATAGCTTGCTGAGCAACTTTAAGCATCCTCATACGGCCAGCATTGAAGGACCACGGCCCAGATACATGTGTTATCGGGACTGCACTGGCAACGTGCGCTGGTTGTAAATTCTTATTTTTAACTAACTTCAAAAAAGGAGGAGATTCTCCATTTGACTGTTTTTTATGTGTCAGAATTTTTTTCTAGGTGAATCGATTTTGATGATACTTTTTTTATTTTAAAGCTGGTGCTTTTCATGTGGTCCCATATAAATGTGATCAAGATCTGACCTGTAGTTTTTGAGTTATCCTTAATAATGCGTATTTAACCGAGACTCAGGTGTCCTCTCCGGCTGATACTTCATATCTCTCCTACCCGGGGTACAAATTGGAACACTCCTTAGTGCCCCGGGCTGGAGTTTGCGTATAGCGTATACGTCAGAGAGGACATCTGTTTTCGACGCCTCGGCAGTCTTGAAGGTACGGACCTGTCCATCCTATGGCTGCGCGTAGACAGCGACGACCATGCCCGCGTCTACGGGTGCCTCTATAGGTCCCATAGCGGTAATGCTGCCACAGACCGACTCATCGACCACGTCCAAATGGCTGCAGACTCCGTGCTAGAACAGGTCCCATCCGCAGAGATCGTGATACTCGGTGATTTTAACGCCCACCACGCTGAATGGCTTGGTTCTCGTTTAACCGATCATGCGGGTAGATCTGTCTATGACTTTGCTTTGGTCCCATCCAGACGGATATCAGGTCTCCGTCGATGCCTCTCTGGGCTCTTCGGACCATTGTCTGATTCGGAGTACGGTGCCACTCACACTCCAATCGCAGTTGCCATCTGCAGCTTGCCGCCGTGTTTGGCACTATAGGTCAGCTGACTGGGACGGGATGCGGTCCTTTTTTGCATCCTACCCTTCGGGGCGGGTTTGCTTCTCGCCGGAAGATCCCAGCGTTGTTGCCGATTCTGTTGCTGATGTGGTACTTCAGGGTATGGAACTTTTTATTCCATCCTCTGTGGTGCCCATCGGAGGCAGATCCCAGCCATGGTTTGTAAAGTTGCAAGTAGTGTGCCGGCATGAAAATACTGTCCCGCTCTGCTGTGCACGCCAAGCTTTTTAGAGGCTAATTCAGCCTTCCCATCCAACTGACGACGAAACTGCACGTTATACGATATGTCAACGCCGAAGATTCCGGTACTGGAGGTAACAAGGGGAGTGCACTGAAATTGAGAAGTTACGACAAAGGGGTTCTTTTTAGTAGTAAACACGCAAACTTGTGTCTTCTGGGTATTGAAATTAATTAGATTTAGTCGCTCAAATCCGAAACCTTATCCGGCAAAAACTCGACTTCAGACACAAGTTTGTTCCGGTACTCAGCGACGTTTTCCAGAGAAATATAGGCACAGCCGGAGTATAAAGCATCACCAGTGCACGTTACTGGTTTGCAACACATTATTGATTAGCAGAAGAAACAGCGTAGGTAACAGCACGTAGCCTTGTAATACATCAGCATAAATAGGCTTGTAAATGGAGTATGCACCTTCAACTACGACTTTGTTGCTCCAATCTGCAAGAAAACTGCTGATCCAATTGCACAAATTTTCGGGAAGCCCATGGGAAGGGAGCTTCGAAAGAAGCGCTTTGCGCCAAACTTAATCGAAGGCCTTCGCTATGTTCAAACTAACGGCCAGGGTCTCCCTTCTGTCTCCGTCGATTTATGAGTCAGGTAAGCTAGAATCTCACCAGCTAAGCAACCCCGACGTAAATCGTACTGCCGGTCACTTTTCAGTTGGTGATTCTCAACCTCATGAGCTGGCAGTTCACAATAGTTTTCACTATTTTGGATAGGTCTGAGTGGTTGATTTTCGGTTATTTTTTAGTGATCTGTTGCACTAAAGCTGTCTTCTTTGAGTTCGGAACTACGTCTAGGAAGAAACAGTTACCACCGGTACCAACTAGGGAGCACACGTATCCAGCACAATGGGAGGAACTCCATCAGGCTCATTCAACTTAACGTCTAGAGAGAGTAGTGCTATGCGCACCGTGCGCTGTGTAAACCGTATCATACCGACCTGAAGTCGAAATTATACTTCTTTTTAATAGCGCTGGTGAAACACTGCTATTATAGCGCGATGCAATTTTAGAGGAGTGTTCAAACCAGGCACCACAGATCATAGAATAAAGAGTTCCATTCCCTGAAGTACCACAGAATCACGTTGGGATCATCCGGCGAGAAGCGTACCCGCCCCTGTACTCAAAGGAAGGATGCAAAAAAAAGTCAGCATCCTGTCCCAAACGGCCGATCTATAGTGCCAAACACTGATCTGGTGCACTAAAGCTATCTTCTTTGAGTTCAGGACTACGTCTAGGGAGAAAAAGTTTTAGAAAAGACACGTTACGACCAGTACCAACTAGGGAGCACACGTATCCAGCGCAATGGGAGGAACTCCATCAGGCCCATTCAACTTGACATCTAGAGAGAGTAGTGCTATGCGCACCGAGCGCTGTGTAAACCGTATCATACCGACCTGAAGTCGAAATTATACTTCTTTCTAACAGAGCTGGTGAAGCACTGCTATTATAGCGCGATGAAATTTTACAGGAGCGACCAAACCAGGCACCACAGATTATAGAATAAAGAGTTCCATTCCCTGAAGTACCACAAAAACACGTTGGATCATCCGACGAGTAGCATACCCACCCCTGTCCTCAAGGGAAGGATGCAAAAAACGACCGCATCCTGTCCCAAACGGCCGATCTATAGTGCCAAACACGGCGGCGATCTGCAGAACGCAATCGCGATGGGAATGTGTGCCACTCACACACAGAATCGGCAACAACGCGGGGATCTTCCGGCGAGAAGCAAACCCGCCCCGAAGGGTAGGATGCAAAAAAAGACCGCATCCCGTCCCAGTCAGCTGACCCATAGTGCCAAACATGGCGGCAAGCTGCAGATGGCAACTACGATTAGAGCGTAAGTGGCACCGTACTCTGGATCAGACAATGGTCCGAAGAGCCCAGAGGGGCATCGACGGAGACCTGATATCCGTCTGGATGAGACCAAAGCAAAGTCATAGACAGATCTACCCGCATGATCGGTTAAACGAGAACCAAGCCATTCAGCGCGGTGGCCGTTAAAATCATCAAGGATCACAAACTCTGCAGATGGGACCTGTTGTAGCACGGAGTCTGCAGCTAGGTACAAAGGTGTTATAATTTGTACCTCAGATAGGAGAGAAGTATCGACCGGAGAGGACACCTGCCTCTCGGTTAGAAAGAGCAAGGTCGGCTTTGTCGTCTTCAGGTGGTACCTAGAGGACTTCGTTCGAATAAAATCCCCTGATGTTGCAGAAATACACGGATAGCGTGGCAGGGGTCACCTTTGTCTTACTACCTACTTACCACGAGCAGTACTAATCTTGAGCGGCATTTCGCTCCCCCCCCCCCCCTCCCCACCCCAGGATAAGCGAGGCAGCCTGAGCACCCGAGCCAAGGAAGAGTAGGATAGCTTGGGCCTGGATGCTCAGCCAGAGATTCTCCAATACCAGGGGTGCTGGTACCCTCCTGGGAATATTTCTTATTTCATTAAAGTACCATGCCAAGGGAAAGAGGGAATAGGCCTCCAACCACCTGCACTTAACAGGCGTAGTAAACTTTTACTTCACGCTGGTTATCGGTAAAGTCGTGGGTCTCCTTGGTTAGAGCCGGTCCACCCATTCATTACATTCATTCATTACAGCCTTAGAGTAGGTATTAAACTAACAGGAGACGACATTGGAGAGCGTTCCCCGCTGTCAAAAGTACGAGAGCGCGGATCATTCCCGTTATATAAAACTAGTTGCGCCGCGTACGGCATCAGTTAACAAGTAGTCGTAAGCGTGAGTTGACCTACAGAAAAATGTCGAATTGCAGTGTGTTTTGTTGTAAAAAAAGATCACAGACCTCAAATTTACAAAAAGACGACGTTACCTTTCATCTTTAAGTATTTATTTTGATTTCAATAATTAATATAAACATTAAATCACGAAAATTCTGATTAATATAGCTGATAGCTATGAGCATTATAACGTATAGACAGTTATGGAAACGTCTATTTACTTTATAACGTATAGATAGTTATACATAACGCTCATAACTGTCTATTTCTTATAACGATCCGCAACGCACAGAGTTCCTTTGAACCGCAACGCTGCAACGTGATAGTTATACATAACGCCCATAACTGTCTATTTCTTATAACGATCCGCAACGCACAGAGTACCTTTGAACCGCAACGCTGCAACGTTGCGTTGGCTTGCAATCGTGATTCGTGATATTAAAACATCACGCACTCGGTGCCGTACAAAAACAAATGTTATGCCGTGTACGATAAGAACGAAACTGCAGCGGGGCTCATATTGATACGTGTAGGTGAGCGAAGCGAAATTCAAGATATGTTTATTTCTTTCTTTTTCATATAGATACTTGTATAACTATTTCAAATTGTCAATGTGTCTTTTTTAATAAAGCAATTTTATACCTCGTGCTGTTTATTATAAAATTCTACACAGTAAATACGGGTTTTTGCCATATATTGAAAAATAACACTTATGCCCCAAAATGTAAGGATTAAACTGCATTAATAAGCCTTGACCTTGTTAAGACGAAATATTATTATTGATCTTCTGTCCTTTAACTTTTGAACTTGAGTTTTCATATTAATTAGATCTCTGAGGAACAAGAGCAATAATAAATTTTGGGTGTAATATTATTATTTAAAAACTTTGCTTTATTTGCTAATTCCAAGTTTATTTCGGAGCATAAAGCACGCATAGTGATATTAGTGTTCATAAAAGAAGTCTAAAAACGAACAAAAAGCTTTGTAAATATTTATTTGATTTCATGATTTTAAATATAGATATAGCTTCGTTTTAGGTTGTAATATAACAAAGAAACAATGTCGCGACAAAACACTGTGTTTTATGGGAGTTTTTAAAATAAAACTGATAATTTAAATAAAAAAGCGCGTTGTAATATTGGTAAAAACTAATTTAGTTTTCAGACGACTTCAGTTTATCTGAAGTTACATTTACGGCAGCGATATATAGAAGCGTACACACAAGTTTCGTTAGAACAGCAAACGATTCCTCGATCTTCGAGACCTGTGAACACTTTGGGTGTCCTTGCGTCAGCACTAACTTAAAAGACAACTTTTTGAGCCAGCCTTCGATGTCAAATCCAACCTCCGTGATGCGATCAGCTGTACTGTACCGCAGTTGAGACTGTCACTGACAAATGAGGAAAAATGGATGCCTTCATTCCTAGAAAGATGTCAAAAGATCAAAAGTACGAAGAAAAATTCAATTCAGCAACTAAATTAGTATTTACTTTGTGAAACGAAAATAATTTTGATGATAACTGTTCTATGACGGTGTATTGTTAAGTTGCGGTAACATGGAAAATAGACAGTTATGGATATAGATAGTTATGATAACGTTATCCGTTGTACCATAACGATAACGTTACGTTATCTAGAAAAGACATAACGACACACCGCTAATAGCTGAGTAGGGTGTGTTGCCAACTTAAAATATTAATACTATAGTAAGGACTTTTGCACCACTAGGACATAATTAAATTTTACTTAATTGTAGACAAATGTCGTTTCTCTTTGTTCTTATTACACAAGACAAAATCGTGTTATTGAATAGTTTTAAATTCATTAATATTATTGTGATCTATTTGCAAAACTATATTATTTCAAACAACATTAATAATCTTTAATTGTTTTTAACGAAATGAAAACATCAATTTAAATTGTTTTATTGTATATAAAACATTTTAAATAGATATTTTCGTTTCATTATGTTACGTTATGAAACGAAAAGAAGGGTAATTTCGAGTATATAAAATGGTATCATCAAGGCAATAATAGTGATGTTCACTGTAATTTTTAGTGTCGATGTTTTTATTTGACTATAATTAATACCTTGATATATAATACCAAGGTGTTAATTAAAACTCTTTTTTGTACAATTTTTAAAAAAGATCTTTGGTTTTACAGTTTTCCAAAAGATCTTTACAGGCGCCAAGTTTGGATAAAAGCACGTGGCAATCATATAACCGGGGTACCTAAACGAACAAGCACTATTTGTTCCTAGCATTTTGACCAATCGGTTTTCGTAATCCAATCAAATAATAAAAGGAAACTAAATGAAACTGCTGTACCGACTTTGAAATTATTGGAAGTAAGTTTATTATTTTGCTACAGGTTTATTTTACATTATGAAGGATAAAATTTAAAACATGTAACAAATCGAAATGGAAGGTTTAGTGAATGATATTTATTCATTTTAAAATGTTATTTACAAGTATATCGTCTTAGATGGTGTCAACCAAACTGTTGTTTTCAGATGAGACACGAATTATTAGCGCTTAAATTAATAAATAAGGACAAACAAATAATCTCAGTGTCATATTTATAATCTATTATTATTAAATATATACAGAGTACTACACTTTTGTACTGTAGAATACAAAATATTTTCGCTTTTTACGACGACATTAATTATTTTTCAATCCTAAGTAAAATGACGAAAAGAAGTATGTTTGGTTAAGCGTAAACTTCGGCCAAGAGATAGCAAATGTTTAATTTTTTTAATTGCTTCATTCCGTTGCTGCGTAAAGGAAGGACAAAAACAAATAAACAAAAAATCACACTTTCAAATTTATAACATTATATTAGTATGGATTGTCAAGAGTGATAGATAAACTTTTGAAACCGGTTTACAATCGGCTTTTTGAGGGTGAGACTATACACTCCCGCTCTCTTTCTTGCTCTAGTAAATAACGTTTCTGAGTGACCAAAAAGGATAGAAACACAGGAAAGTACGATTCCGTGCTGCCAGATGTAGTTCAACCCTAAGCCTTAAAACGGTTTAACTCTATAGGTTGGGTAAAATCTGTAAAATTAGACCGTTCAAAACCCCTATACAGATAACCTTTTCGGTTGATCATGACATTAAAAAATGGTAAACATATTTCATAGACTAGGCATATTATTTATTTTTAAGCATACAGGAACATTATTTCGATAATAATTACGTTCCACATAACATTGAACTGGCAAACTTGGTGATGGAAAAACATGCAAGTACTAGAATTAGCTACCTCGCAAAAAAAGAGTGATCCCAAAAAGTGTATTCGTCACATATATACCAAACTTATTCATTTTAAAAACCAGTTAAAATATAATATAATACTTTTTCAATTTGTTTTAATTTTGGTATTATTTTTTTGTACCTTATGTATTTTTTAAATTTACTTTTAATGTAATATTACACATTAAACATTTATTCATTTTTATTTTATTTTATTTGCTAATGTAACTTGCATAAAATTTCATCGACATATCCATATCGACAAGGCCCTCTCACTAGTTGTTTATGGCTTATGCACTGTAACGATGAGACATTTATGAGAGATTTTCAAGGTTGTGTGCGTTTTGCTTGATCGTGTGCTCATATTATGCTGTGTGCGTGCGTAACGACGTGGCCCATTGTTTACGATTTGCTTAGTGTGGGTTACCTCGCCTCCCGCTAGAAGTGACAGACTTTTTTGTTTGGAACTTTATGCGCATGGCGTCTCCTGTTAGTTGAATACTCTAAGATTACAGCTCTTCATTTCATGTCTTACCAGGTCGTCACTCCATCTAGTTTGGTACACCGGTGCGACAGCAAAAGCTGCCGTGTGGGTCTCCCACTGTTATGTTGTCTGCCAATATTATTTGTCATTGTTTATGCGTTACACGTAATACTTAGTAGTAAGTAGATTTGCTTTATTATGCCCTGCAATGGGCGACAAGGAGCTGATGATGAAGTAGTTTTGCACCTTTAAGGTATTTAGTTTAGTTTAAATAGGGTCCCAATTTAATGTTTGCCCCTGGGCCATTGGTTACATAGCTACGCCACTGAAGTGATATACCTTTGCCTAAGCTATAGTAGTAATGCATAAGTCGTTTTCTTCAAAAAATATTAATTTGTTAAAGTTTACAATAACATTATAATACAAAGTTATAATTTAGCCATGTTTAGGTTATTTTATATGGAATTGTAATGAATTTTTTACTAATCTAGGTGTATTCTATAAGTTGGTCGATTATTACTCGTTAACTTGTTAGGTACAAGTGTGATAGTTTTCCTTTTAACTTCCTCATATATTCTACTATCACGCATACTTTTCACATTCCTAAAAACTGCGGTTTACTCGGTAGAAAACCCTCAGGGAGGAGGGACACCCATCCCTCCTCTCTGACTCTAAAAAAATACCGCTTTAAAGCTAAATAATAAATATTTCGCAAACGAATCCCTGAATCGAAAAATTGTTGCTCCATACCCCTAATATTTTTGAAAGACCTATCTAGACACCCCGCGCCCCCGAATAGACGGGTAGAATAAATCACCTGTATGGAAAATAAAATTTAAGAAAATCAAAATACTCTTTATTTCATTTTTGTAGCCGTAATTAATATGAATAACTTACGCTAAAACGCTAAACACTCCGAGTAAAACCGCGGTGAAATTTTCTAAAATATATTTGTAATTTATGAATTCCTCATCATTACAGCCCTTCACAAGGTCTTACCAGGTGGTCTCTCCATCTAGTGGGGGGACGCTCTTCAAGTCTTTCATCAAGTGACAAGTAGGTAATGTAAAATCATAAATCAATAAAACAGTGATAAAAATATAATGCTTTTTAATCGAACGAAATAGAATATCAACACTTAATGCACATAATATGCAAATCAATACTTAACGGAAAGAAACAAAAGAAACAATCTAAATTTTGATGTGCTCTGCTGCATGTTGACTTCTGCTATTGGTTAAACTAAGATTTAATGCCACTATCTCTGATGAAACTGAGGACTCTGGTGAAATTGCGGCTGTCAGTCCAAAAAATGGATTATAATATGAACTCGTTTTAGTCAGTTCCGACAAAGGTGATGCTATTGGAAATAATATATCGTATTTGATACATTTTGGAATCCAAAATTATAAAAAATGCGTTTAACAAAACCCATATTCTAATTGTCAACACCAGCCGCCGCTGTTCGGGATATCCCCAAACATTTCATTGCTTGTCAGGTAAAAAATTCCGGCAAAATGAAGAAGATTTTCTGGAAGTGGTTTTTTCTTTTGTATAACTTATATTAAAATGAATGGAATTACATTTTTTTAAATAATTTTTTGCTGTTTACGGGTGCATAAAATATTATTTTTCTTTACAAAATCGTAGAATACGAGATCGTAATGGGCGGCGATGAAAGTAATAGTGATAGTTACGAGACTGATACTGAAACTTCACCAACATGCTCCAAAATAACAAAAGCTAGGCAAAAGATGAGCAACACAAACAAAAGCTCAAATATGAGTGGTTATATCCACAGATAGTAAACAAATATTAAATAGTGAACATTCTCTTCTTATCCAACTCCAATTCGGTATGTAAAGGCTGTTCAGTCAAGTAAATTACATCATAACGAAGAAAAGAAATATTCCGATTACAAAGACTATAAATGGAAACACTCTGGCTAAGCAATCTATTCACAGAGTTTTTGGCGGGAACTTGATCGGCGGCGGTTTGCTGCTCCTGTATTATAGTTTAAATAATAGTTTGAAGTGGATTTTGATATGTAAAAGTGGTGCGATTTTATGTATTAACTGTCTACGCATGTGAACTATTAGTGGAAACGGTGAAACAAGTGCTCTGATGGTGATGGATTCTCAAGATAAGCTGTTTGCATAGGCGCCTTTAGATACCATCGCCAACTGTCAGCTGCCTGCTGGCTCAAGTTGCCGTCAAAATCTCCCAAGGGCTGCACAATGTGACGCATGAACATATTGTGAAGCAGTGAACTATGAAGGATAATAATACATAAAGACAAGGCTTGGGGAAATTATAATAAACCGAATAATAATATATAATACTCAAAACCTGGCCTAAAGGTCTAGATACCAGGCCATAAACTCCAAAAAAAATCTATTCACAGAAATGTTGCAGTTGATATCACACCATCGAAAGACATGATTACAAAAATGACTTTGTCAATTTATGACCAAGGGGTGGAACTTTTGGAGAAAATTTTATTTCTAATAAAAAAAAATCATTTAAACGTTGTATTTTGTTTTACACTAACACGGTAATATACACTGTAATTTAAAAAAAACTACGGTAATTATACCAAGAATTATACTTAAAACACGGTAATAAAAGTACTCTGTGACGGTAATTTTAGTCTGCTGACACGGTAGTTTGCATTTTGCAAATTTCATCTGGTAACACTGACGACGCAACGTATTGTTCGAAAAATTTAAAAACTTTTCGTTTGAAGACGTTTGCAGTGATACGATTTGTCGCATATTTTGCAATAAATATTTACTATAATATTTATTGCAAAAGCTTAAAAGATTTATTTGATGAATATCTTAAAATAATAAGATTTGTACTCGATTTATGCTTTCTTAACTCAACAAAACTAGCGGTAACTAATCGTTAGCGCTTTCTTACCGCGTCTTGCAAATAGAAACTAGCAAAATTCCAGGCTACAAAATGGATGATTTTCTAAAAATTGAAAAGATTGGTGAAGGTACTTATGGTGTTGTGTATAAAGGAAAAAATAAAATAACTGGGCAGTTTGTGGCTATGAAGAAAATAAGACTGGAGTCTGAAGACGAAGGAATACCGTCCACTGCTATCAGGTGTGATAATTGTTTGACATACTAATGAATTCCTTTTATTATCCAGTTTTCTTAATTTACTTATTAAACATGCTATTCTAACCTAAAATCCAACAATAACATTGATTATCCTGTTTTTATTTTTAGAGAAATTTCATTGCTCAAAGAGCTTAATCATCCCAACATAGTCAAATTAGAAGATGTCCTTATGGAAGAATCTCGCCTATACCTCATTTTCGAATTCCTCTCTATGGACTTGAAGAAATACATGGATTCTCTCGGTACAGGAAAAGTATGTACAGATATTTTATTTATATTATTTATGGGTTTATCTTTGCATTTTAAAACTTTCCAATGTAAACATTTTGATTTTACTTTTATTCATTTCTTTTGATGTAATTATGTTACTGAATATGTAAATTAAAAACAAGAGATTTTTGTAGGATAATATTGTTCTTGTTTCCTTTATAATGCCCAACTGTATCTATGGGTGTAGCTAACATTTTTTCTAAGGTAGGCTAAGGTGACACAAACCTACCTTGTTGAGGCACTGCTAGACCCTGTAGAATTTTTTTTGTGAGTGTAAATAGAGGCACGAAATTTACATGCTCCTTTCTAGTTATGCTTATGAGTATATCCAATATAAAGATGACATTCAAACATGGTAGGGCCACACTGCAGCTATATTATAGTTATAGCACAAATGAGTTGGCTCGATCAGTGTAGGACAACACTATCACAAAATACCAGCATAAAATAGCACCTCAATGCTGCTGTGTTTCGTATGGTGACTCTAGAGAACCAGAGACCTTTTTTTTATAGGATAGGGTGACAAATGAGCACACAGTCCACCTGATGGTAAGTGGTTGCTGTGACCCATAGACATCTACATTTATCCTCAATAAAGAATCAAAATGCAGATGCGTTGTCACCCGTGAGGACTAAGTTGGAATGCCTCTTTTCCAGTAAAAGGGGTCTCCGGTTCTCTACACTCACCATACGAAACACAGCAGCATGAAGCTGCTATTTTACGCTCGTATTCTGTGAGAGTGTGGTCCTTCCCCGGTCGAGCCGACCCATTCGTGCTGCAACTATACTACTAATATAGCTGCAGCATGGCTCTACCACATATAAAACGTTTTTTACTGGAAACGATGCATTTCATCTCGTCCTCAGGAGTGACAAGACCTCAAGACATGAATTTTTATTCTAAATTGAGGATGGATATAAATGTCTATGGGCCACAGCATCTACTTACCATCAGGTGAGCTGTGTGCTCGTTTGTCACCTTTATACTATGAAAATAACATTTCATAGGAATATCTTATGGTCATAGATTAATTTCATGTCATTGAAAACAATTCTTTAAGATTATACTTGTCTCTAAGTTTTAGGCCTTCTACAAATATGATTGTCTTACTTTTTTTTTGTATGTATGAAACATGATATCTATGCTAATTGTGATCTGATTTTATGATTCTTTTATTTATTTAATTAATAGGATATGCCTACCCCATATTCCCCTGATTCTTATGAACAGCAGTGGACGATAAGAAAGGCTGTAAAGTATGAATGAATAAGGCTATATACCTTAAGGATAATCTAAAATATTGCACCCCTAAGAGTAAAAAAATAGAAAGTTATAGCAAAACATTCTAATAATGTCAAAAAATATTTTTATAATAATCAAACACTGACTTAAGAACTAAAAAAAAAAAAATAATTTCCACATAATTGAATACCTTTTTTTCTGCCGAGTTCCAAAAAGGAGACAGTACTGAATTTGACTGTATGTTTTTTTTATGCTGGTACTTTTCATGTGGTCCCATGTAAATTTGATCAAGGTCAGACCAATAGTTTTTGAGTTATTCTTAATAACTTATATTAAAGTCGGCTGTACAAAATTTTTAATTTTAAATTATTATAGGATCGGGTGACAAACGAGCACACAGTGCACCTGATAGTAAGTGGTTGCTATGACCCATAGACATCTACATTTATCCTCAATAAAGAAACAAAATGCAGATGCGTTGTCACCCATGTGGACTAAGATGGAGTGCCTCTTTTCCAGTTCAAAGGGTCTCTGGTTTTCATACACTCTCCATACGATAGCCAGCAGTGTTAAGCTGCTATTTTATGTTGGTATTCTGTGAGAGCGTGGTCCTTCCCCGGTCAAGCTGACCCATTCATGCTACAACTATACAACTAATATAGCTACAGCATGGCTCTACCACGTACCTTCTGAAAGTATTGCTAAAATATAAAAGTGAAACCACAACCTTTTTTTTAAGGTTAATATTAACAAAAATATATGTGATTCCATAATTTGCTTTCATTCCCAAACCCTCACCTACATCTTACTTCATTTTCTACCGACTTCAAAAAGGAGGAGGTACTCAATTTAACTGTTATGTGTTTTTTTTGTGTTACCTCATAACTTTTTTCTGGGTGAACCGGTTTCGATGATTCTTTTTTTATTTGCTTCTCGTGTGGTCCCATATAAATTTGATCAAGGTCTGACCAATAGTTTTCATAATAATTTATATTGAAGTCGGTTGTATAACATTTTTAATTATTTGTTATGATTTTCACTCACTGTTTCAGTTTATGGATCCAGCTGTGGTTAAAAGCTATCTGTATCAAATCAATAATGCAATTCTGTACTGCCATCAACGCCGCATACTGCACAGAGATCTCAAACCTCAGAACTTACTTATTGATAAAACTGGCATTATTAAGGTAATGTATAATCATTTCATACTTATATTCTAATATGATATAAAGGTATGATTGCAGGCAGGGGGGAGGACTCCACTCTCCTTCATACCGCGCCCCATTGTTACTCTGTCTAGTCACTGAGTTACTCACTATTAGTATTTATTACGCATATGGTAAGGGATTGAAAAAAAGTGTTGGAAGATGACAAGGGAATAGTGTTGAAAATGTGCTAATTTTACTTAACGCATTTTATTGATGGACTCTATATAAGATTAAAAAAATGAAATCAATTCTAGGTAGCAGATTTTGGACTGGGTCGTGCTTTCGGTGTACCAGTAAGGGTGTATACACATGAAGTTGTGACACTTTGGTATAGAGCTCCAGAAGTACTGCTTGGCTGTCAAAGGTATGTTCAAAACCAACAATATTCTGTTTCTTGTATTGATAATTCTGACAACTAAAAAAAAGTTAAGTTTATCGATTTAATTATGTTTAATATTAATTTTTTAATTTCTGAGGTTTTGGGGTGCTTTACAGCTCCCATAGTCAGGGGGGGACAGTTATTGACATCAGGATATCAAACACCTCAGATGTTTAATCAACAATGATTTTTAATCAAAAATCAATAAAATTAAATCCAAGTATACTTGGAATACCACTGCAAGAATTCAAGTTACTGTAAGCTTGATCTGCATTGATCAGACCAAAGATTAAATATTTAAAAGATAAACATTCTTGCCTAACTTTGATATTAGTATATCTACTCTGACACTCCACCGTGACAATAGGTGCTGTAAAGCGTCCAAAGGGTCGGCAATTGAAAATTAAAATTAAACGTGATAAAGTCTCTAAACTTCGTTTTTTTTTAATAAACATACAATTATTATTTATCATCACAATTTATAAAATTAGTTTATGTATAGTTTTAGATGGCTCAGTAGCATAGTGGCTAAGCGTTTAGATGTGAGGGCGTAGGTTCGAATCCCGCATGGAACAACTACTTGTGTGGCTTCCACATAATTGTTCCAGGTCAGGATGTTTGTTCATATACATTTTACATACTTATGTAAGTGTGTAATACCTTCACAATACAGGAGAAAGTGTAATATATTTGAAATACATAATATGTAAATACCATCTCATAAGTAAGAGCAGACCTATGCCCAATAGTGGGACTTTATATGTGAAATACTTATGTTGACAAAAGTCTTGTGTAATGTCCATGTCACACCTATGGCAGTAGCTTTTAGAAATATGATGCTTGAAGTTGTCAACAAGTACACTTACATAGCACAAATTGTCCAACTAAATAAGCCATACTTCAAGTAAGTGGTCCAACTTGGATGGGTCCTTCCCTGTGCAACACGGTTCTTCATTGCTGGTTGTGTTAGAAAGCTTAATGTTCCTCAGCAAGCTATGATGAGAGAGTTACTTTTTTCGAGTTTCTCCTTCCCCCTCCTCTATAGATTTTTTTTTTATAGGATAAGGGTGACAAACGAGCACACAGTCCACCTGATGGTAAGTGGTTGCTGCGGCCCATAGACATCTACATCTATCCTCTATTACAATTCAAAATGTAGATGCGTTGTCACCCGTGAGGACTAAGATGGAATGCCTCATTTCCAGTAAAAAGGGCCTCCGGCCACCTGCACTCACCAAGCGAAACGCAGAGGTAAACCTCTACTTCACGCTGGTTTTCTGTGAGGTCGTGGTACCACCCCGGTTCGAGCCGGCCCATCCGTGCGACAAGCAAAAGCTGCCGCGGGGCTCTACCACTGTTAAGCAAAAGCTGCCGCGGGGCTCTACCACTGTTAACAATGATGGAGATGGAGTAACTTTTTTTAGAAGAAACTTTTTTTCTTATTTCAGGTACTCTTGCCCCATTGACATATGGTCAGTGGGATGCATATTCTCGGAGATGTCATCTAAGAAGCCATTGTTCCAAGGAGACTCTGAGATTGATCAGCTCTTCCGTATTTTCAGGTAATAATCAATTAAATTTTTCATTTATACAGTGGAGGTATTTCTATGTATGCCATGCCCTAATATACTAATATACTCAAAATTTGTATTTACCCACACTGTTTGCCAGTCAATGCATAATAATAATTAGTGACTGGAACGGTAATCATGTAGACCTTTCAACTAGGTTTCATATATCACCCTTATATCTTATAAAAATGTAAATAAATAAATATTGGTCCATATTATTGTCCATGTAATATATATCTGTAGCGGCGCTGTCGACGCGCCACAAGCAAAACATATCGAAGCCTAAATCGCACTAACAAAGTTCCGAAGTTAAAGCAGCATATATAGAATAGCTCCGAACTACCAATCGGAGCGTTGGCCGCTCCCCGGGCAGAACAACTTGCCCGGCGGGAGATCTCCCCTTTTCCTTCCACCCGCCACAGTGGTGACCAACCGACGTGATATGAACACGTAACCAACAAACCTTCGGAAACTACACCTTCAAACCTTCATCATCCTCAAGTAACCATTCATTCGCTCCCGAGCAGGTATTGTCTGCAGTCTTCACATTCTGCAAGCCATCTAGCTTTACAAAGGTTCATCGCAGCACTGGAATAATAATGCTTCCTGTTCCTTCAAGCTACTCTCTGCGCTACATTGTTCGGCACGGCTCTGAGCTTTACTGCTCGCCTCTGCTTCACGGCACTCTCGCAGATTACTTGCCTTCTTCTAGACTCACCGCAGACTTACAAGGCAATTCCCTGGCACCTGCAAATTTGTCGACATCTAGACTGCACTATCGACCTCCGGTCTGAGCAGGGGGGTGATGTGGCGGCGCTGTCGACGCGCCACAAGCGAGACATATCGAAGCCTAAATCGCACTAACAAAGTTCCGAAGTTAAAGCAGCATATATAGAATAGCTCCGAACTACCAATCGGAGCGTTGGCCGCTCCCCGGGCAGAACAACTTGCCCGGCGGGAGATCTCCCCTTTTCCTTCCACCCGCCACATATCAATTATTACATGGTAAAAAGTCCATAGCGAAGCTTGGCACAGATGCCAGTGGAGTAAACTGCAAATATCAATTTTAGATATTTATTTTGTTAGAGATTTAGTAAACTTAAATTATAAAAAGTCAAATGGGTGTATATTTTATGTGGAGTTTTAGTAATTTAACAATTTTATTTACAAGATGACTGATATTGAAAAAACAAAAATTGTATGTACCTTAAATGCTTAATGTACAGTCTGTTCGCTAAGAGTGTCGGTACACCCGGAGGCGCACTTATTATTTTGCTTTTATTTTATAATTTTTTACTGTTAAATAATTTTTTTTCTATCCTAAGAATAAAATAGAATACTATTTTATTCTTATGGTTATTGTAATAAAATACGAATATAAATATTAAAAAGAAGTTAGGTAGCAAGGATTCTTTCACTACGGCGCTGCGTTTTAAAATGTCAAGTTCTCCTTCGGGTGTGCGCCTTTTGCGTCGTGTTTGTACCTTTGACGTCGCGGCAGCGACTTTAACAAAATGCGGCACGTGCCAAGGCGGCGGGACACAAAGGCGACCGTATCTAAGCGAACAGACTATAACTAGCTTTACTTTCAGCCCATTTATTCTAGTTGTTTCCTCAATTTTAAGGATTGTGACCACATTGCTTTTTTTATAGGATAAGGGTGACAAACGAGCACACAGTTCACTTGATGCTACATAAGTGGTTACTGCGACCCATAGACATCTACATCTATCCTCGATTATGAATCAAAATGTAGATGGGTTGTCACCCGTGAAGACTAAGATGGAATGCCTCGTTTCCAGCAAAAAGGGTCTTGGGTTCTCTACACTCACTGTACGAAACACAGCAGCATTAAGCTGCCATTTTACGCTGATATTCTGTGAGAGTGTGGTCCTTCCCCGGTCGGGCCGACCCATTCATGCTACAACTATACCAGTAATATAGCTGCAGCATGGCTCTACCACAGAAAAACTACTGCACTATACTAATACTATATAACTAATGCACACAAAGAGCCATGGTAGATCAGATGGTTAGTGCTCGCTGTAAGTTTCACAGTATGCGAGCAACCCGGGTTCGATCTCCGCCGGCACCAATGCAATTGTTAATTACAATTTTACGAAGGAAAACATCGTGAGGAAACCCGCATGTCTGAGATATAAGAAAAAAAATATTTCGAAGACATATGAAGTTCGCCAACACGCATTGGGGCAGGGCGGCGGATATTTCCTTTCCCTAAACCCTCTCAGAAATGAGAGGAGGGAGTCCTGTGCGCAGCAGTGGGACTTATATAGGCCATAACTTTAACTTTTAACTTTTCAATGCACACAAAAACTGCTACTGCAGAGATCACTACAGCATTTAAGTCTTAAAAACGTTATACAATCTTTACAGTGTAACCATGAGTGTGTTAAGACACAATTTTCAATTGGTAGTATTATTTTAGAGCGACCTTCTTTAGGTAAAGAAGAAACGAAAACAGGCCTCCTAGTGATCTGATTTGTATAATTTATACTTTCAGAATGTTGCGTACGCCGACCGAGGAAATCTGGCCAGGTGTGTCATCTTTGCCAGACTACAAACCAACATTCCCTAATTGGAACACATTAAATCTTCATAATCATGTAAGTATAAGTCATTTTTATCTTGATTTACAATTATTTACCCACAAGCAATATAGACTATTAGATAATTTTAAGAATAAATCAAGATAAAAAAATTAATATTTCTTCAATTACACCTTTTAGAGTAATGTTGAAAATGTAAGGAATATATAATTTGAAGTAAAATTTTATGTGATGTAAATTGTGTAAGCACCACGCTTTGTATCATTCCTTGGCAGAGGCTCATGATGATGACGATGGCATTCTCGCTGACGTCTTGAGGCTATTATCACATTAGGCAGATTTCTAATAGGTTAAAATAATTTGTGATGGCAGTGTCAGCGAACCCACTACCCCATATCATCCCAAGGATGTCGTAAGAGGCGGCAGAGGAAAACTAAAACAGGCGATGGGTGTATATATCTTGTTAATATACCCTTCTCCTTTAAGACTATCTATGGTGGAGGCCTATGTTCAGCAGAGACTTTTCCGTTATCCGTTACAGCCTACTAAAGTCCACTTCTGAACATTGGCCTCCCCCATAGATTTCCTCATAGGGGTATATTTGCCATAGTTGCTGCGCCTTGGCACGGCTTCGCTACCACAGTTTTTTAGTTTTGTCGTTATTAGAAAGAATCTGCTGCATATCTCCTAAATTTTTTTTTCTGTCGTCTCTTACGACACCCACGACGGAATGATATGAGGCAGTGGATATTCTTACAGCGCCAATACACGGTAAGAACTTAATAGGCTGTAATGAATAAATGAAACAAAATTAATTTCAGGTACAAAACCTGGATGAAGTTGGTATGGATCTTCTTCAAAAAATGCTAGTATACGACCCTGTTCGTCGGATATCGGCAAGGGACATCAGACGCCACCGCTACTTCCGTGACGTGAAACTTCCCTCTGGTCTCACAGTACACCCCGCTTACATCCGATACACACCCAACCACTCAATCAACACAGACAATAACAATGCCCAGGGTGTATAGTGATTCATTTTGACTGTATTAAATTATGATTATTTCACAGCATGAGGTTAGAAATTGTAACAATTGATTAAGTTTAACATTTGTAAATCACTTGTGGACCAGTTCAATATGGTGGTTTAGTAGGAGGAAGGAACTGTACATACTGCTGTTAAATAAGGAATGGAAGAAAGTTGATTGTGTGTGGAAATCAGGACCAACAAAATAATGACGCAAAACTCAAGCCAAAACTGTGCTTAATTTATTGTTTGAAGTGGCACCAAATTACACATATCAACTAAAATCATGTGCAATCTACAATATGGCTTGAGGTGCATATGTGTGCGTCCAGCAGTTAATGTTACGGGGTGATAAAAAATGAAAGAAATAAGATGTGTGCTTGAGTGTTGGTTTGAGGTTTAAAATGAATGATTCAATTTCACAGCTTGCATTACAAACTTTTCACATTTTATTTTCTAATTTTTATGGGACAGTGTCTACACACATCCTGACGTTCCAACTAGAAAGGGATATATGCATCCATAGCCCTCTGGCTTATTCATTTAAGGTGAAACATACGGTCTGCTCCCGGCCATATTCCCGCGAGATGGCGCTGAAATCATATTTTTTTAGTTTATTTGGGTTTTTGTGTAAGTGGAACATTATTAAGTCGTAGAAGTAGCAAACGCGATACTCGGACATTATACTTTATTTTACTAGGTCATATCATTGCCTCAAAATCCACCCAATTCAACACAAAGTCCGAAAATAACATCTGTCATTAAATATAGTATCGTTTACACACACAGACGTGGGTGAATTCTTAGTCCCTATATTTACGAAAATTGAACACTAGATGGCGTGAATAAAAAAAAATCCTTTTTTCTGTATGGGTAGGCAGAACTACAGAACGCCACCTGCTACGATATATATTATGTACGATTCATCATCTGCCTAGCCTTTTTCCCCAACTATATTGGGGTCGGCTCCCAGTCAAACCGGATTCAGCTGAATGCCAGTATTTTACGACTATGTTATAAAAATAAAAGTTATATTTGTAGGCGTAAATAAACTATTTATTTCAATAATAATTTTGGGAAATAATATATTTCAACACTAAGAACAATATAAAGATAACAAATCTAAAACACGATTTAGTATGCGATAAAAACCAGGAAGGTGAAAAAATATTCCGGCAGGGATAGAACCCGGGTTGCTCGCGTACTGTGAAATTTACAGCGAGCGCTAACCACCTGAGCTATTACGGTTCGTACATTTGTTTACCAATTTTTGAACATTATACTTACATTTATTTCTATGCTATTTTTTATATAGCTTTATATTTATTACTAGCTGTTCCCCGCGACTTCGCCCGCGTGTTATTAGAGGTTTCAATTTTTTTGCGCGGTACCCTAATTCTTTTGCTAATTTTAACGTTACAAACAGACACTTCAATTTTATTTATTTGTATAGATTATAATATTTATAAATATTTTTATAATAAATAAATAATTATTAATCTAATAAACATAATAAAACAAAATTAATAATAAATACATAACCATTATTTTCATCTGTTATCCAAGGACCAATCAACTAAAGAAATCCAGGTCCGCAAACGATACGATGCGACTTTGAGCTTGGTACTACAACAAAATAAAACAAACTAATAAGTCGCGGGGCACAGCTAGTAATAAATATAAAGATGATGAATATACAGATGATGAATCGTACATAATATATATCGTAGCAGGTGTTCTGCAGTTCTGCCTACCCATACAGAAAACGGGAAAACATTTTTTTTCATTCACGCCATCTAGTGTTCAATTTTCATAAATATAGGGACTAAGAATTCACCCACGTCTGTGTGTGTAAACGACACTATATTCAATGACAGATGTTATTTTCGGACTTTGTGTTGAATTGTGTGGATTTTGAGGCAATGATATGACCTAGTAAAATAAAGTATAATGTCCGAGTATCGCGTTTGCTACTTCTACGACTTAATAATGTTCCAATTACACAAAAACCCAAATAAACTAAAAAATTATGACTTCAGCGCCATCTCGCGGGAATATGGCCGGGAGCAGATCGTATGTTTCACCTTAAGTCTGTCGCTTTCTACAAACTTTCTGTGATGGTCTTAGGTTTAAAATGAATGATTGAATTTGACAGCTTGCATTACAAACTTTTCTGTTCACATTTTGTTTTCTAATTCTTAATGGGACAGTGTTTACGCACATCCTGACGTTCCAGCCAGAAAAGGATTTTTGGGCTTTTTCATTTAACTCTCTATCTCTATTAGGCGTATGTTTGGTATGTCCTAAATACTGTTATTTTTGTTATAACAAATAATTCCTATTGGTTTTTAAAATTGCCTAAAACATGTTAGTAATTTTTTACTAGTTTCAAGTGAGATTTTTAAAATCTAACTACAATCAACAAATAACAATCGGACTGTGGGAGCCTCAAAATATAACTACTGACAAGTATAAAATACTGCCTTAAGTTAAATGCGCGCATCTTTTTTAATTTTTGAATTTATTAGTATGTACATTAGAAACTCAAACAATTATTTATTTAATAACTAATACTAGATTTTTTTTTTTATAGGAGAGGGGGCAAACGAGCATGCGGCTCACCTGATGGTAAGTGACTACCGACGCCCATGAACAACCGCAACACCAGGGGAACCAGGGGAATTGCAGATGCGTTGCCGGCCTTTTAAAAAGGAGTAGGATCTTTTCTTGAAGGTCCCTAAGTCGTATCGGTCCGGAAAAATCGCTGGTGGTAATCGATTCCACAAGGAAGTCATGCGAGGAAGAAAATATCTTCTAAATCGCACAGTGGTGGACCCGCCAATCATCCAAATGGTGTGGATGGTATCGGGAGTTCAGCCGCGATGTGCGTTCGTGAAATTTGGCAGCTGGGATTAATCCGAACAATTCCTCAAAGCACTCCCCGTGGTAAATGCAAAAGAAAATGCAAAGGGATGCAACATCTCTTCGCAGTGCCAATGAATCGAGCCGATCGGAAAGGACTCGGTCGTCGACGATTCGAGCCACTCTGCGCTGGATGCTGTCAAGTGGAAGGAGCTGGCACTGGGGAGCCCCAGCCCAGAGATGGGAACAGTATTTCATGTGAGGCCGAACCTGCGCCTTGTAAAGTTGCAGGCGGTGTGCCGGCATAAAATACTGTCCCACTCTGCTGAGCACGCCAAGCTTTTTAGAGGCCAATTTGGCCTTCTCTTCCAAGTGACCACGAAACTGCACGTCACTCGATATGTCGACTCCGAGGATTCCGATACTGGCTAAGGCAAGAAGGGGAGTGCTTCGTAACCGAGGAGATACGACAAACGGGTTCTTTTAGCGGTAAACGCGCAAACTTGTGTCTTCGGAGGATTAAACTGGACTAGATTTAGTCGCCCCCAATCCGAAACTTTGTTCAGCAAAGACTCGACTTCAGACACAAGTTTGTTCCGGTACTCGGCGACGTTTTCCCGAGAAATATTGGCACGGCCGGTGTATAGAGCATCACCAGTGCTGTCATCCGCATAGCAATAAATGTTACCAGTTAGCAACATATCATTGATATGCAGAAGAAACAGCGTTGATGATAGCACACAGCCTTGTGGAACACCAGCGTTAATAGGCTTGTAGTGGGAGCATGCACCGTCTAAAACGACCTTGATGCTCCGATCTGCAAGGAAGCTGGTGATCCAATTGCACAATTTCTCGGGAAGCCCATAGGAAGGGAGCTTCGAAAGTAGCACTTTGTGCTAAACCCCTTTGTGCTAAACCCGATCTAAGGCCTTCGCAATGTCCAAACTAACGGCCAACGCTTCCCCCTTGGACTCTACTGCCTCCGCCCATCTATGAGTCAGGTAGACCAGAAGATCACCTGGTGATCCTCAAGGTACCGCATGAGCTGGCAGTTTATAATGGATTGCATTATTTTGGAGAACAAGGAGGTGATGGCGATAGGCTTGTAGTTGGACGGGTCTGAGCGGTCGCCTTTTTTAGGTATCGGGTGTACAAAAGCTGTCTTCCATGATTTCGGGACTACGCCTAGGAAGTAGGAGTACCGGAAAAGACGCGTTAGGAGTGGTGTCAACTCCGGATCACACATCCTTTTTCCAATTTGTAATTCCATTTTAAATTATATTAACTCCCATATATAATTAACTTTTATAACTGTAGAATAAGGGTGAAAAGCGAACACACAGTCCACCTGATAGTAAGTGGATAATGCGGCCCATAGACATCTACATCTATCCTTGATTAAGAATTTTAATGTAGACGCGTTGTCAACGACTAACATAATAAGCTGTAGTTTGGCTCTACCATGTAACTTAATAAGTAATATCTAGATGTGCTGTCTAAATAAACGAGGCCTTGTGTAGATATATCATATTACAAAGTAATAGTTTATAATGTCGAATGTAAACAGTTTCTTAGGAGTGTATAGATAGTCTTTAAACAAAATAAATGAAAATGTTAAATAATTTAGTCTTAAGCTTTTAAAAGCATATGAACATTGACGAATACACCTTTTGGCGACTCTAATGTTTTTGAAATGTTAACACTTAATATGAAATATGCAAATAATAAAAATTTCACATTTATAATAATATTGTAAATATTTATAACTATGATAATTTTTTTGTTTACACGTTCTTGTTTTGATAGTGATACACCAATACAGTCAGTTGTTTCGATATAGGCTAATTATTATGTCAAATTTTTTAGTTTAATTTCAAATATTTCCGTATGTTTGACCGGCTGCAGTCCGATTGATTACATAATTATGATTTACTCTTTAATGCATGCTGTTACGTTTAGAAAATTAATACGCAGTTGCTCTAAGTGAACTGGCAGTGAGACAAAAGTGGAAAAATACAGTAAAGCTACCCATGTACGGAGGCTATGATGATTGGCTGGTTGTCGAATTGGTTGCACACAGAACGTTTGTCGCTTCCGGCAATCAATGGATTTCATTGAAGCAGCATAACATATGCATGCTCTTCTTAAAGTAAAATTAAAGATTTGATTAGGGTCCATGCCGCCTATTTTGAAGCTGGTCGATCAATTTCACCTCCATGCACGCGTAGCAGAGCACTTAGTTGTACAAAAGGGAAACAACCTCTTATACTTCAAGAAAAAGGAAAGGAACGCATTGGTATAAAATAATTATTGCGCGACGAGAAATTCAATTATATTTCGATTTTTTGCCATATATGATAATACGAACAAACAACAGCGTCCAAAAGCGTTGTCATGGTAGTAGTGATTGATTGTAGTATTAGTCAAATATTTAATTAATGAATTGAATTTGACTTTGCGTTGTCTATTTTAATTAGTTCGTGTGTAATATAAGATATTTTTCAGTAATTTGTAGATTTATTTTTTATATTCCTCTCGAATAAAACTCGTTTATAGTTCGATAATATTTTATTGCTTCCCTATAAATATCAACTGAACCTTAGCTAGCTTCTACATGGTAACATTGTTATCTATATTATATAAATAAAAAAATACTAAATTCAAAACAAAAATGGCAATAATGTGCGCACGAATTAGTTGTCTACATCTATGTGTTTAAAGTGAGCTTCATTACTAAATCTGTTTAATATATAATATAAACAAAACCTTACATTGTACTTGATATTGACTTAATATTATGTTACTAAGGCATCATCAATAACTATACTATTGCTTTTCATAGTTCAAGTTGTGGAGGGTAGAGGTGGTTTAGTTTATATATGTATGTGTGCCTACGACATTACATTATCTACATTTGATACCGGAAAATAAAATAAAGCGTCAACAAAACAACAAATTAAATATTAATAACCACCTTCTAAAGGCACTACGTATAAAATTAAAAATGTTAAGTTTTTTTTTTCTAAATCTTATATGAATACTAGCTGGTACCCGGCGCGTTGCTACCGCAGAAAAAATAATTGTGGAAATATAGTTTTAAATTTGGAAGAGTTATGTTGTTTAAATAGGAATGATATTACATTCATTGAAATTGAATAATATATAACTTTCGCGGAAGTGCAAGCAATATGTCGACAAAGTTTACCGTGTTCTGTTGAACGATATGGCGACGCATGAAATACGAAAAAACAAAAATTAATTTTTATATATTAGATTAAAAGCATTTGACGTTACTAATACTGGTCCGTAGGCGCTAAATACATTTAATCCTGATAGTGTACAAACCAACAAAATATCTGCGGATTGCATTGGAATGTGCGTTCCCCCGCACTGCGTCAAGTCTACTTCTTTTTTTTTTTTTCAGAGACTACTTTTTTCATACGTACCTACCATTGCCAACGCAATCGCAAATGCACACAAAAACGGTCATTCGTTCTTTATTGTTTGTTATAGTTTTATTTATTTCTCGTTATATTATAATGTATTAAATTCAAAAACTTTAGTAAAAAACATTTAATTCTGTTAAAAATTTATTTGGGTAAATCTCGGTTTTTTCATCAACTCATCCATTCTCCTTTTTGTTCTCACCCCTCGAATTCTAAGGCAAGTTTCAGAGACAATTTGACAAATTGTCTACACAATGTCAAAATTTGTTTATCTTAGTATGGTCCAGACTCGAATTTTAACATTATTTTGCATCGGTTTTTGGTCAATTCGACAGGTCCGCAGATGGTTGTATAAGTGAGCCATATTATGATGAATTTTCTTACTTCTACCCTCAATTAGGTAGTTCACACCATTAAAAAAAGTACAACCAACAAATATTTACGACTATTATTGGGTATTTGTTTATTGCGACCAGATAATTTGAATTTGATCCTGCAGTAATAACTTAAAACTTATTGGTTTTCCATTTTAAAAGGTAAAGGTTTATAGTATTTTTAACAAGATGATTTGACTATAAAAACTATTACCTCTTGCACTATATTCTATGTACAACTTCTATACTTCTATAGAAACGTTGTTCTTACCGCTCAAAAAAGTATTTCAATTTATATGAATGTCAAATACCCAATTGTATACTTAACCTAAAACACAAGAAACTAGAACACATAACTTTATTAATATATTATGGTTTACATGTGTAATATGTTTTGTATACTATATAACTGGCAGTCTTGGTGTTAAATCACAATGAATGTTGATACTTATACAGATTATATAAATCAGCACCAATCTGTATTAATTTCACACAAATAAAATAAGAAACTAAAAAAAAGCAAAACAAGTATTTAATATAATATATAGTCTTTAAAATATAACTGACCTCTCTTACGTCATCATCGATACAACCTTTGACAGTCCACTGCTGAACACAGGCCTCCCCACAGACTACCTCACAAGGGGGGTTACTTTACTTGCCATGGTTGCCACGATTGTTATAAGGATAGGAAATCTGAGAGTATTGTCTTGTAGCTATGAGAATCATACTGCTGCCCATCTCCTGATTTCTCTTCCTCTGTCGCCTCTATCAACATCCACGACACGATATAAGGGAGTGGATAGTCTTACACCGCCATTACACGGCGGCTACTCAATTCTCTTACATAACTGACCTTAAATAATTTTATGGCAAATTCGAATAAATCAAATACAATCAATATTACATTTTTATATCGGTTTCTAATAATCGATACCGCTATTCTTATAATCTTTATTACAAAGGGATTATAGTAAATTGAAGAAACAATAACAAGTTAAACAAATAATGGTATTTAGCATATTAAATCCATCAGGAAAACTTTCCACTACAATAATTATTATTCCTGTATAACTATAAACAAAATAGCATAAGCCCCGAATAATTCCTATATTACCTTAATAGTTTCCGTGCATCTTAAATAATTATCGTTTGTCATTGAATGGGCACTAAACAATAGCCTTAAAAAGCCCACTTTTCACTTTTCCCCGCACACTGGTCAAAAGATATATCTCACAGTGTGAAAGCCAATCGCGGAATATAATTTATATTTAGGGATATAATACATATTATATCCCATAGAGAAAAGCCACCTTTAGATCGAACTAAGAAATTACTATGGAGTGTAGAGTACAAGGAGAACCATCTTATAACGGGTGAAAGTTGAAAAAGTGTCCTACTATTTACTGAAAATAGAGGTTCCAAAACCTACCACAATAGAGCTGGCATCTGTAAAACTACGATATGAAGATAGCTGTTGTGAACGGAGTGAAGTCAGCTGAATTCAAATATTTAAAAAATCTCATGAATAGAGTAGTTAGTAAAATGCCAGTATACAAAATCTCAACCATTTACGTAGTACAAAACGAAGCGGATTGGTCGGTCCTTGTTTATTTCTCCATCTTATTCTAATTACTTTTGGCGCTTTTTTTTTAATTTATCCTATGCTACTGCAGCGCCACCCTTATTGGACACGTTTTTATGGACACTTTTCTTATATAGAGATGGTCCTCCTTGTACTCTATACTCCATAGAAATTTACGTCAAACCAAAGAGTATATAATCACTACGTCAATAAACTTCTAAAGATTACCTACATAAATTTCCAATAGAAGGCATCGAACTTTAATTGCTTAAATTATCTAACTTCAATAGCTCACATCGAACTTTTAAAGGTGGTATCAAACTTTAATATTTTATATGTAATTTCAACCTCTATATTGTTCTTTATCTTGCATCAAATCTTGAGCGAGCTGACATTACTAAAGCAGACGAAATATAGCGAAGATCAACAAGGCGCCTGTTCAGGGACACAGAAAAACGTCTTTTCTTGGAATTATTTTAGGATGACAATCGAGCACACACTAGCTGTAGGTAGGTGGATGCTTTAGCCCATAGACCTGGATTGAGCATCAAAATGTAGTTGTGTTGCCGCCCCTGAGAAAGATGGTAAGCCTCGTTTCTAATAAAAAGGGTCTCCGGTTTTCTACACTCGCCATATGAAACCGTAGAATTATGCTATTTTAAGCTGGTATTCTATAAGAGGGAAAGATCCCTAATGAGAGCAACGACTTTTTCTGCTACCAAGGCGGTGCCACTTAGAAATTAGTGACGAATATTTGGCAGATTTCATAACGACGAAGTTATTTTCTATAAAAGTGTAGAGAATAATGTTTCTTTCCGAATTAGTTATGTTTTATATTAATTATATTAGAAATAAATAAAACAACTACGGATATTCATAAAAGTAGAAGAATAAAAAAAAGTTAAAAATCTGTAAAAAAAAAAATCAAAGAACATAGAGGAACGAGGCATTGTTTTGTTTTTATACATACTCTTGGAACCGAAAAACTAATTTAAGGTGAAAGCTCCAGGGTGTCCCGCGAAATTCAAATTTTCTTACGTTTTTTATTATTAAAATCACCAATACAACCCTCCAAGTTCATATAATCCCTTTGAATGAGTTTTTCTGGAAATAGCCATACAATGGGATTATACGAACTTAGAGGGTTGTATTGATGATTATAATGATTATAATTCTGTGAATACGTACTCGTTACGGTCGCGAATCATATTTTATTAAACATACAACCTGACACTGGCCTACAAATTGCAAAAAACGTAAGAAACGAATTTGAATTTCGCGGATTAACCTAGCGCTTTCACCTTTAACTCAACTTTTTAATGATGGTGACACTATGACCATTTCTGCGTGACAAATTACTTCACCACACACCTACATTGATATAATACCTACTTAAAAATTTCACGAATTACGGTCGAATTTCGACCAATTGGCGATCACTAGCAATAATTAAAATATCCCTAAAATCTTATACTAAGGCAGTTGCTTTCGCGGATTTACTGGTTGTTTCTTTTATAATTAATATGTGTTCACTAGAATATATCTACTTTATACAATGACATTTAAAAAGCATAGATCTAAAACTGATATAAGATTATCTATCTTTCATCAATTTCACCTCTTGTTTTTTTACGTTTCCGTACAAACTTTTCAAGTAACATCCGTACTTTTGAATATCATTCGCTATATATACAATTTTTGCTTAGAGCAACCTAATTATTTCACATTTTCACTATAAGGCAGCAATACAGTTGAAAACAAAAGTGGCACAATAAATGTTTATTTTTTTAATATTTACTAAATCGAGGGATGTTATAGGATTTAGTAGCTGCATTATTAGTGGAATCAGCTATCAGCGATTTTTCCGGATCGATATGATTTAGGGACCTTCAAGAAATGAGTGGCGGCCTTTTAAAAAGGAATACCCTGGAGTTGCAGTTGTTCATGAGCGGCGGTTCAATCGTCTGTATACAGTATTACATCGAATAGTTTCGAATGTTATTTCTTTATAGAACACTAGCATTGCTATTAAAACTGCTAATATTCCCGTCGATCTTAATACGAGGGCGACTGAAAGTTTTTAAAACTGGCCACTTGTAAACGATATAATAAAAAAATAAGTTTAAATTTTGAAAATGAAACTCTGTCAATATTATTGTGTATTTTATTAATTTGACATTTGTTTACGATTTGGCGGCAAATTGAAAATTGTCTGTATCACGTCAGCATGAATTTAACGCGAGAAAATTTATGTACAATGATTTTTTATGACTTTTGATGTCATTTAAGTCAACAAGAAAGTTATGATAAACTTCGATAAGCCTTCAGACAGTCTGCGGTCTGAGTGTTTCCTTCCGAGGAGTTGGCAACTAAAGTGAAGAGAGGTCGAAGCGTGGGAAAAAAGATAGTGACCTCTTTCTTCGGAAGGACAGGTCCATTACGCAACAATTGTTTGTCACTTGTGTTGGAGAAAATTCGGGAGAAGCAACCTCGGGGTAGGATCCTCCTTCACCACGACTACGCCTCGTCGCACACCGCCAAGCAAACGATCGACTACTTGGCGACATCAGACATGGAATTACTGGGTCACCCACCCTCGCGATTTTTGTTTATTTACGAAAATAAAAAAAAACTTCGAGGATAACGTTTTATGGATGCCGAGGAAGCAGTGGCTGCGTTTCAAAATGCCGTCGAAGAGACCTCTAAGGACAAGTGGGCAAAGTACTTTTTTGTGGTTCCATCGGATGCAGTGATGTATTGATGTAAATGGACACTATTTTGAAAAGATATAATAAAATTAATAACTTGTAAGTTTGTTCAGTTTTTAAAAACTTTCAGTATTACCCTCATATGCTTTTGTTAGTAGTTGTTCACTACAGTAGTCGAATAGCGAATTCAAACCAACTTCCTTATGTTTTATACTGTCAAATTGTTCTATCAAAATCAGCAATTGGTATTTTGGCAGTGGCGTTGCAAGACGGCGGCATTGAATCCCGCACGAAACAATTTCTTTTTCTTGTGGCCTTCTATATATTGTCATTTTATGGCTTAAATTATCCCGGAGAAAAAATATTTAAAAAAAATAACTTTTATAGGGTCACTTTTGTTTTCAAACGTACGCAATTTTAAAATCAGTTATTTTACACAAAGTATTAATAAGTGTATATATAAGGTATATAAGTAGATATGCGATGGCTCAGTGGTGTATGGTGTAGAGCGTGGGGAGCGCGGTGTGTGCGGGGTGTGCGGGGTGCGCGGGGTGCGCGTGCGCGTGCGCGGGCGGCTGCTGCAGCAGGATGCGGTGCGCCACGCCCAGCTCCTGCTGCCCCAGCCCCGACACTGCCACCGTCGCCGGCTGCAACTGCAAATGTAATACCCTTTACGCTAAGCCCATCGATATATTGGTATGATTAATTCTTCATAAAATAAAATTAGAAACTTATTATTCTTTACATAACCCTGAGTTTGAGCACTGGCTATGCCGGATTCAAGCAGTTTCTCAATGTACGTGACGGGCCGGCAGTGCTCACGCGCACACACGCGCCTCATGCTTGTAGTAGTGTAATTGTCATAGCGCGGTTGTATGAAGCTTTGTCTCTGTACGGTACGGTTTCTTTACTCGTGTGGCGCTAGTGAGTTGACACGTACTGTTGATTATATTTAAAAAAAATCTTGATAAAATATGCGGTGGTGTGTTTTAGATATGAAACAAATAATTTAAGAAATGGTAGCAAATACCAAGGAATAACTTTTCTTTAGTGAGTAAGATACTTAATTAATAAAAAAGTATTATAGATTAATAATCAAACAAATTATTCCTAAGACGCTATCTCGTGTCATGGAATATAGATTATGAAATTAATTCAAAAAAAGTCCCTCTGGGTTTCTTGCTGATTCTTCCCAGGACAGAGGATTTTTTCGAACCAGTGGTAAAGTAAAAAAAATACTTTCAATAAGAATTACTTGTAATCAATATTGAATAAAAAATATTCTATTCTATTTTATTCAGATGCGACGTGTGTGACTGTGGGTAAGTATTATATTGGACGATTATATTATGCAAAATTTCTTTGTAGAAACAAATAGAAGTAGGATTAAGGATTAGGTAAGTAGAATTAGGCTAAATTTCTGATGTTTAAACTTGCTGATTATTTTTTTATTCTTAGCTTTCAAAGTCCAAGCCATGACAACAAGGAAAAGTGGAATAAACTCGTCCATTTTGACTCTCGCGTGCCCAGCATTTATGAGCGACACTTATTCTAATCTAAATAAATATATCTGTAAATTAAATGTTAATTGCACAACCTAATAACGTGTTTGGTTAAAACATACATTTAGTATGTTATTTATATTTTACATAGTTACCATTTAAGATATTCTAATAAAAATATCATTGGAATGTAATCGTGATATAATATTACGTAATATAATATCAAATTAGCACATATTATATGCAAAATAAATAACAAATTTTATTAATTGTACATAGTCGATTTAATTTACATAATGAACAATACAATCTATTATTACATACTGATCATTCTACCTATTATACGTATAATCTATGATAAAAAATCCCACCGCACTTGCGCCACACTACTCTTCTCTACGATTGCGCGAAGACATGAGTGGCGCACATTTTTTGTTTGAAATGGCTGTTCTAGTACGTAAGTACAATTTACTTAAATGTTTGTAATGGCTGAAGGCCTTATAATACAATCTATAATTACATACTGATCATTCTACCTATTATACGTATAATCTATGATAAAAAATCCCACCGCACTTGCGCCACACTACTCTTCTCTACGATTGCGCGAAGACATGAGTGGCGCACATTTTTTGTTTGAAATGGCTGTTCTAGTAGGTAAGTACAATTTACTTAAATGTTTGTAATGGCTGAAGGCCTTATAGCTAATGCCACAACTAATTTAAAAAAATTAATTGAAATGAAATACATAATTTTAATTGGGACCCTACACCAGATGGAAGTTAGCGTAGAACATTTTTTTTTTTTAACTAAACTGTATGCCAATTAATTGCTCCATAAATACTCCAGCAGAATCCGAAATTGCTCCACCTCTATTGCTATTAGTTAATTTATAAATAATTTTTAAAAATTTTAGTATCGAAAATTTAATTTTGCTATAAAACATAAAATATCTACTTTTTAAAATTAAACTGTATGCCAATTAATTGGTGCTTAAATGCTCCAGTAGAATCCGAAATTTTTCTGCCTACTGCCATTAGTTAATTTATAATTAATTTTGAGATGGAGTGATCCCATTTGAGTATTAGCGCCATCATCAATTGAATGTAGTAACATTCTATAGTTAGATGGCATAAACACAAAAAAAAATATTAATATGGTTGTCTAATCCATTCATAACAATCCATAATTTCAAAACTCACCCATCAATATTATTTTTATGGGTTTATGCCATTAGGCATCTCCTCTACGTACCACCTTGAGAGTCGATCAAATTTTGTTCGATAAAATGACTTTAATTATGGAATGTTACTACATTCTATTGATGATGGCGATCACTCTATCTCAAAACTAATTATAAATTAACTACAATAGACAGAAAAATTACGGATTCTACTGGAGCATTTAAGGAGCAATTAATTGACATACAGTTTAATATTATAAAGTACATATTTTATGTTTTATAGCAAAATTAATATTTAAATTTAATTAATTAAATTAAAATTATTAAATAAAAAATTAATTAATAATTAAATTTTCGACAATTATGTATTTTTTTTTAAATTAATTATAAATTAACGAATAGCAAAATAGGTGGAGCAGCTCAGTTCAGCTTACTAATCCGTTGGGCTATGTCGGTCACTCTGGCTCTACTGCGGATATCCTCATTTCTGAGTTTATCACGCAGAGAAACTCCGAGCATAGCCCTCTCCATAGCTCGCTGAGCGACCTTGAGCTTCCTCATCCGGCCAGCAGTGAAGGACCACGTCTCAGTTCCGTATGTCATCACTGACAACACGCACTGGTTGTACAGTCTCGTTTTCAAGTTTTGAGGTATACCTGACGAGAAGATGTGCCGTAATTTCCCGAACGCTGCCCAACCGAGTTGAATCCGTCGATTGACCTCTCGGTCGAAGTTGGACTTACCTAGTCGGACTATTTGTCCCAGGTAAACATACTCGTCAACAACTTCGAGCTTAGTGCTCCCAACAACTACCGGCATAGGTGTGACATGGACATTAAACATGATCTTTGTTTTGTCCATGTTCATCTTAAGACGTCGGGGTCACCAGTTTAGAAGCTGACTCCTTATGACTCTTTATGGGTCCTTATGGGTGACCATTATGAAAGATTGCACATCTTTTATGACATATTTATTATAGAGGAGTGTGTAATACAGTTGGTGGGCAACTAGCTACTGACTACTATTCTTAGTACTTAGTAGAGAGGTGCAACATTACTAAGTATACATATAGATAGTAGAGAGGTACAACATTACCAATTATACATGTGTGTGTGCGCAGCACACCTGCAGACCTATCCGTTGGGAAGCACTATTGAGGTCATTGAACATAGCGCTTAGGTCCTCCAACGATTCTGCCATAAGGACTATATCGTCGGCAAATCGAAAGTGAGTGATGTACTCGCCATTGATTTTGATACCGTATCCTTCCCTGTCCAGAAGCTTGAAAACGTCTTCCAATGCAGCGGTGAAGAGTTTCGGGAATATGATGTCACCCTGTCTTACACCTCTCTGCAATTGGATAGGTTTCGTACTCTGGTTCTGTACTCGGATAGCCATCGTAGCTCTACTGTACAAACACTTCAGCACTTCGATATACCGACAGTCAACTTGGCACCGCTGAAGGGACTGCAGCACCGCCCAAATTTCGACGGAATCAAAGGCTTTCTCATAGTCCACATACGCCAGACATAGTGGCAAACTGTACTCCTCTGACTTCTGTACAATTTGCCCGAAGGGTATGTATGTGGTCTATGGTGCTAAAGCCTTTTCGGAAACCGGCTGGTTCGGGAGGCTGGAAGCCGTCAAGTCTGCGCGCGAGACGATTCGTAATGACTCTCGAAAACAGCACGTAGACGCGGCTCAGAAGGGAAATCGGTCTGTAGTTCTTGAAGAGAGCGTTGTCGCCTTTCTTGAAGAACAAGACCACCGCACTTCTGCTCCACGCCTCCGGTGTAATGCCACCATGGAGGACAGAATTAAAGAGCTTCTGAAGGACTTCAAGTACCGGTTTTCCATCCGCTTTCAGCAGCTCCGCTGTAATTCCATCCTCGCCTGGGGCCTTGCCGTTTTTAAAATGCTGGAGAGCCATTCTAATCTCGCTCAGACTGACGTCCGGGATATCATCGGAATAATGTCGGACAAGACTCGCTCTTGGATCGTTACTCTCACTTGCGTGTGGCTCCAACGATGACGTGTACAGCTGCCCATAGAACCTCTCAATCTCACTCAAAATCTCAGGTGCCGCGGAAACGATGCTGCCACATTCGGTCTTCAGCTTTGACAGTTGGCTCTTTCTGGCAGACAGATCTCTGGCAAAGACTTTGGAGCCTTGGTTTCGCACGATCGCTTCTTCAATATGAGCTGTATTGAAGTTGAGTAAGTCCCGCCGCATGCATTTGGAGATCTGTCTGTTCAGTTGCCTGTATGCTGTCAAATCTGTTGAAGAATGTAGCTTCATCTCCCGTCTAACAGCCATGAGATTAAGAGTGTGATCGGAGAGTTTTTGTGTTCTTCTGCGGCGGGTCTTGCAGAACTTAGCTCCTACCGCATGGACAGTTTCCACGAGCTTGTCATTCAAATCGTCCACTTCATTGCAGTCTTCTAGGCACTGAAAACGGTTTTGTAGCTCGAGCTGAAAGGTTTCGGGACTTTGGATTAGAGCACAAGGGGGACGGAGCGTTGACTTCATCAGACGAGACCTCTCCAACTTAACATTTAAGTTCAGTGTGACTCTAACCATTCGGTGATCGCTGCCGGTTTTCACCCTCGCGATCACTGAGAAACAGTTGTCGTCTGGTCGTCATAATGAAGTCAATCTCATTTTTTGTCGAACCGTCGGGGCTCGACCAGGTCCACTTCCTGTGGGGCCGCTTATGGAAGAAAGAGTTCATCATAAAGAGTCCCTCTTTCTCCATGAAGTCGGCCAGCTGCTGACCCCTTGGGTTCCGTTGCCCTATTCCAAATTTCCCTACTTTCAGCTCACCGTTCTCTCTTGTGCCTAGTTTTGCATTGAAGTCTCCCATTAACACCGTATAGTGGGTTTTGGACGAATGCATGGTTCTAGAGATATCCTCATACATTTCCTCCACCTCCTCATCGGGGTGTGCCGAGGTTGGTGCGTAAACCTGTATAACCTTCAGCGAATACCGTTTGGTGATTCTGAGTGTAAGGTACGCAACCCTCGTCGACACACTCTCAATCTTTACAACGTTGTTAACGAGAGACTTGTGGACGATAAATCCGACACCTCCTTGGGACAGATGGTCGCCCTCCCGGTAATAGAGCAAGTTGCCGGATTCGAGGATTACCGTGTCCTCCCTCTCTCTTCGGACTTCGGATAATCCTACAATATGCCAGCGTAAATTGTCTATCTCTTCTTCCAGCTCCACAATCTTCTCGTCAGTCCTCAGGGTGCGTGCGTTGTATGTTGCCAGGTCGAGTCGTCGTAGGTGGCAACCGAACCTCCACTGGAGATTCTTAACACCCCCTGCACCGCCGTTACCATGGTCGCCACCGTAGCCAGGAATAGTGTGGCCGCCGGGGACTGGGGGCCGTCTCTTAGTAACTTTATCCATTTGGGGTATTTGCCATAGTTTCCACGCTTGGCGAGCGGGTTGGCAACCGCAGTTTTTTTTTTAATTATATTTTTGTCGTTACCAGAAAGATGCTGCTGCCCATCTCCCGCCTGTTTCCCTTTGTCGCCTTTTACGACACCCACGGGAAGATATGGGGTAGTGGATATTCTTAACCGCCACTATACGGTTATGTTTTATAGCAAAATTAAATTTTCGATACTTAAATTATTTAAAAATTATTTATAAATCAATTAATAGCAATAGAGGTGGAGCAATTTCGGATTCTGCTGGAGCACTTAAGGAGCAATTAATTGACATACAGTTTAATTTTAAAAAGTAGATATTTTATGTTTTATAGCAAAATTAAATTTTCGATACTTAATTTCTTTTTAATTTATTATAAATTAACATAAAGCAATAGAGGTGGAGAAATTTCAGATTCTGCTGGAGCATTTAAGGAGCAATTAATTGGCATACAGCTTAACTTTAAAAATTAGATGTTTTATAGCAAAATTAAATTTTCGAACTTAATTTTTTTATAAATTAATTATAAAATAACTAATAACAATAGAGGTGGAGGAATTTTGGATTCTGCTGGAGCATTTAAGGAGCAATTAATTGGCATACAGTTTAGTTAAAAAAAATAATGTTCTACGCTAACTTCCTTCTGGTGACCCTACTGTGCAGAAATGATCTAAAAATCAAATTTTTGCACAATCCAATTTTGAATTTTGCATCGGATGTAATGTAGTAATTTTAGCGTAACCTCACCTGCAGTATGTTGGGCAACATCGTCTGGCAGCTAGATGTCGCCACGTGAAGTTGTTGTTGCTGCACTTGTTGCACGCCCACAGCCTGTAATGAAAGAAAATAACTTACAGTGTCGAGAATATCATTTTCTAAATTACCTATGGAATGAAAATTCACACTAATGCCATAATATTATATATAAAGGCGAAGGAGGAACCTCCTTGGGTGCACACACATGATGGATGGCGCATGTGTGCGTAACAAAATAAAATACAAGGTTCAATTAATTAACAAACTTTTATACTTCCTTTTATAAAATTAACAATGGAAATAGAAGAGAGAATATAATATATATATATATACAGACCGTTAGCAGTTCGTCGTAAATATATCTTAACTCTGGTTGCCACATTACTACAGATATGACATACGACCCTTTCGCTTAAGTAAAACCTTATATATATATGTAATTATTCTAAGGTTATATATATATATATATATATATGTATGTATGCATGTAAAACCTTTACTCTTGATCTCATCATCATCACCATTACAGTCCTTCATAAGTCTATTGCTGAACATAAGCCTCCCCCAAGGAATGCCACAAAGCACGGTCCTGAGCCACCTGCATCCATCGACTTCCTGCATGTCTTACCAGGTCGTCACTCCATCTCAAAAATACATACATTCGAGTTAAAAACCTCCTCCTTTTTGAAAGCGGTTAAAAAAGTGAATACTATTCAACTTACGTGAATCTGTATAGGCTGATGTTGCGGGTGTATTTGTATTGTTTGGACTTGCAGCTGTTGAGGCTGTAAAGAAAGATTAATTGTTTAGTTTTCTAATTATAAATAATAAAATTCTACTGCTGGACAGGTTTTATTCTCGTTACTCGCCATACGAAACAGAAGCATTAAGCTGATATTAAACGCTGGTGTGTTCTGTACGAACGTGGTACTTTCCCGGCCGAGTTGACTCAATCGTACCGCAGCCATATTTGCTACAGCGTGGCTCTAAACTATTGTTGATAAAGCGCGTCTCATTTCTAAGAGCCTATAGCCTGTTCGCTACGATAGTGTCGGTACACCCGGAGGCCCACTTGTTATTTTGCTTTTATTTTATTATTTTTACTGTGTTTGTTAAATAAATGTTTTTCTATTCTAAGAATAAAATAGAATACTATTTTATTTATGGTTATTGTAATAAAATACGAATATAAATAATAAACACAAGTTAGGTAGCAAAGAACCTTACATCACGGCGCGGCGCTTCGTTTTAAAATGCCAAATTCTCCTGCGGTTGTACTGCCTTTGATGTCGCGGCGGCACTTTCGACAAGATGCGTCACGTGCCAAAAGGCAACCGAATCTAAGCGAACAGACTATAAAATGCTTAATATAGCCTGATTTAGTCTGTTACATTTTTTCAGAGTAGTTTGGCGGACATCAGACGTTTTTGTTGCTGCCATGAAAATTTTAATTATATTTTAAAGTTGCATACTTTAAAATGTAATTAAAATGTTCATAACAGTGAATCTCCCGATGCAAGTTAAATAAAAAATAATTATATACTTGATAAATAAAGTAAACTTTAAAAAATGTGAAGTACCCCTTTCAAAACTTGGATAAGACGTATGCCGTAAGCCCTGACTGTAGAATGTATACAGACTATTTATTCTTATTTTAATGATTTTTTTATTCCTTTATTTTGTTTGCATACACGTTTTAGTATGAGACATATGTAGTTTGAATTAAGTATAAGCTGATTGGAGGCAATCGTAGTTAGAAGCTTAATCTCGTTCAAATGTTTGCAACCGATTCCCTTGTTAATTTATTCCTTAACGAAGAAATAAGTTGGAAGGGTAATTTACCGTATTGACTTGCTGATGGGTTTGCTGCAACTGCAGTGACTGCACCGAAGATATAACAGGATAAGAGTGTTGCCCGCTCTGTAATTAAAATTAAAGAGTAATAACACGGTTATCAGACTACACTAACTAATAAACCATGGAGTGGCCGTGTGAGAATATCCACTACCCCATATCGTTCCGTGAGTGTTTAAGAGGCGACGAGGGTAACTGAAAAGAGTATATAACAACTCGAAATAATGAAAAAATATGGTTGCCAATCCGCCTTGCCAAGCGTGGCTACAGCGAAATCCGATATGAGACAATCTATGGGTGAGGCCTATGTTCAGCAGTAGAAGACTTTTATAGGCTGTAATGGATGGACGGATTAGAGTATACAACAAGTAACAAAAACTCTGTGGTTTCTGTTAAGTATGTTATCAAGATCAGTATTCAAACCTATAGAAATATTTTTTTTAAAACTCGACCATATTTTTTTAATTTTATTAAAAAATATAAATTTTATGTGGTTTAATTACCTCTTACTGACACTAGCCGATGCTAAAGCTAAGAAATGCGGGGTCTTTGACAATCCTCTTACTCCCCAGACAATGCAGAGGTAATAAAACCATATACAATTTTGTTTAAATAAAATAAATAAAAATTTTGTTCGAATTTTTAAAAATGTTATTTCTATACGTTTGAATAATGATCCTGATAACGTACTTAACGGGAACCACAGGGTTTTCGTTACATATTGTATAATGTTCAAATGAAAAGCTAAATACGTTGAGAAAGCAAAGTATATATTTAAACTAGCTGGTATCTGGCGCATTGTTGCCGCAAAAGAAATAATTGTGGAAATGTTATTTTAAATTTGGAAGAGTTATATTGTTTAATGAGGGCATCCACGACTTTATCTGCCACCAGGGCGGCGCCACTAGAAAGTGAGGTATAATATTTGACAGATTTCATAGCGGGAAGTTAATTTGTTCGGAAAATGTAAAACTTATTGTTTATTTCTGTACTATTAGCTATATTTTATATTCATAATATTAAAAATAAATAAACAAACCCACAGATATTCATAAAAGTAGAAAAATTAAGTTAAAAAAGTGTAAAAAATTAAAGAGCAAACAACCAAGATTCTTTGCATATAGAATGTCACTTAAATATAACTTAAACATTTCGTAATAATCAGCCAAGTACAATTTCCTTCATTTTAATATTGAATGCTGGGTTACTGGGTAAAATAATTGAATTCTAATTGCGACCCTGTCTTTTTATTATTTTTATGAGGTTTACTTGACGATAGATGGCGGCTTGTTCCCAAAATTATTATGAAAACTATAAAAAAATTACTTTGGCGATTAAAATTTCTTTGTCTGAATGTATTTCTTCATGAGATAGACGCTCCGATGCTATGGATAGCATCCCATTTCATTTGTAAGTAATTTTACACGTAATTTATTAAAATAGTTCTAGAAAAATCTCTTTGCGTCGGCTTTCAAATATAATTAAATATATTCCACACTAGATGGCGACACTTTGTGTCCTGTGAACTAAAAATATAAAGGTACGTAGAGCTCAGTAATGATAAAATAATCATACGAAGGTGCTGAAATTTGTTTTGCATTCAGACATAAAGAAATTTTAATCGCCAAAATATTATTTTATACTTTATAACATTTTGTGGACATGCCGCTATCTACCGTCAAGGAAGCTAAGCTACATTGCAACATCGATATGGAATGATTCGAGTAGTTTTACTATTTATCGGTAGATGTAGATAATGTAAAGTGGGCGGGGCTTTGCATCCCCTCACCCCGGAAATTGTCACGCGTTGTTACATAGTGAAATTTAATTACAACGTCTCCTCTTTGTATTTGCTTCATGGATTTTCCACACGCTAGCTCGGCACTCGCACGGCACTGGCATGGCGGCGGTGCCGAGGCTCCGTTATTCCACTGTGCCAATCTACGCTCGGTTTTTGGGCAGTATTAACAGACTTCAGTTCTACAACACTTAAAAATAGTCGGCGTATATATTTGTTATATATCTCCTCGCATTTAAGACGAAAATATAAGCAACGCAATGAAGTCAAATTTTGAATTCATCTAATCTTAAAAATAAGATACTTAGAAGGAATGAAAATTAACCCCAAAAAATTCTCTAACTACTTCCCCATGAACATGAACTATCTCCTAAGATATTTCATCATTTGACAAGGCAATGTCGAGTATCAATCTCAACGCGTCCTTTCTACCTCGCGCCGTGCACACGCACACACGCACGCGGCTACAATACGTACACAGCACATGCAACCTTACCGGCCGCCAGCGAGCGGGAAGCTTGCTGTCCCGGCGCCGGCGGGATTCATTTGCCGCCGGTAAGTGGAAACACATGCCATATATTTTATACATTTTTGCTTCTCCGGCAGCTGGGTCGGTGCCGGTGCCGTTATGTAATTTTTATGTATTATTATGTAATTATTGGAACGTTGCACTCCTTGTCATGCAGTAAACGTGGCTGATGACGACTGGAGTCGAGTATACACGATTCAGTGCGTCACCGAGCCGAGCGCGCTTTATGTCGAGTGGAATCAAGTAAATCCGATTCAGCTTCGCCGACCCGAGCGAGACGGTTCACTTTCGTCCACAGTTCAGAAAGAACGCGCCTAAAAAGTTTTCACTTCAAGAATGTTTAAAAAAATGTAAGTTCCAGGAGTGGTTAGGTTGTGATCGTGCCTCGGACAGTGTGGGTTAGTTACCTGCACGTGCAGCGGCACGGCCAGCTGCGGCACGCCGCCCACCTGCACCACCTGCTGCTGCAGCTGCTGCTGCTGCAACTGTTGCGTCGCTTGCTGTTGCTGTTGCTGCGCGTGCTGCTGATGGTGTTGCTGTTGTTGATGGTGCTGCTGTTGGTGTTGCTGTTGTTGGTGTTGTTGTTGCTGCTGTTGTTGTTGCTGTTGCTGCTGTTGTTGTTCTTGCTGCTGCTGTTGTTGTTGCTAAACAAGACATATTTTGGATTTACAAAAAAAACGTGTGTGTGTGTGTGTGTGTGCGCGCGCGTACGTGCGTGTGTACACTTATGTACGCATGTGGGAAGTTATACTTCTTTTGCATACCGTTAAATATAGTTATCAGTTCCCACGAAAACTTGAGAGATATTTACCTCTGACATAGAGGTACTCCAGTGAGATTATTCAGGTGGTACACTGTTGCTACCGGCAAAAGTTTTACTCGACCGCTTTGGCGAGAGACCAAAAAGCTTTACTGCCAGATGGTTTGGCAGAGAGCTTTGGGCCGATTACCCATATTGTAAAGAATTTCGGAAAAATATACAGGATAATTTCCAATAATTTTAAACTGGCAAAAGTAGGAGTGGGCGATACAAAACGTATATAGTTATTAAAACTATAAATTGATTCAATATCGCATATCCGATATCGCCCTAAACAAAAACCATATATCGGACGAAACACTATATTGCTTGTGCCCGACAGTCGATCGCGATTTGCATCGATATGGTATCGCAGTGGTATCGTAATTCGAAGTCAAACCGTATATTATACCGTATGACGAATGAATACCGAGCAGACTCGATCGCCGCTGAAGCTCCACGTTAGATGTTATACCAAGGTAGAGAGGGAGTGCGCGATTGATAAAACTGAAATAGCTACACAATACATACGATTCTAAACCTTAACTTTAATATTGAAAGTCTGTTTGAAAGTTTCTCTTAGTATTTTAGCGCGATTGTTTTATAAAATTTCAACTTTTGAGCTTAATCTAAGGGCACTAATGATCGCAATGCATTTGTATGTTGTAGCACTTGTTAAAATTTGGCCTTGAACTAAAGACCAAAATAATTAGGAGCGAATATTTAAGAATTTTTGGAAAATTCTATTTTTAGTTTAACGTAGGTAAGCTATCTGCTGAGCGCATTTATTTTTTGTTCCTACTTAGTTTTGAAAATTTTGAAATTAATAATTGATGATTTTGTTTTAAAGTTTATTTGTGTTATTTCGGTATAAAACAATTTAATTTTGTGACTCACATTATAAGTGTAAATAATAATTCGTGTATAAGTACCTATTTTGTATTATAGTGCACTAAGTACATTTTAAACTTTAAAATGTCTCGTACAAATTCGATTGTAAATAGTGTAAAATATACAGATCAGCAATTGGACTGATAAATACGCCTGCATTATTATAGTGACACGGTATATATATATATATATATATATATATATAAGTAAAGTAAAGTTGCAGCCTATATACGTCCCACTGCTGGACACAGGCCTCCTCTCATTTCTGAGAGGGTTTTAGGGCAAGAAAATGTCCGTCGCGCTGCCCCAATGCGTGTTGGCGAACTTCACATGTCTTCGAGATAATTTGTTTTATTTTTTATTTCTCAGTCATGCAGGTTTCCTCACGATGTTTTCTTTCACGCCGAGCACGTGGTAAATCAGCACTTAAAATTGCAATTAACAATTTCATTGGTGCCGGCGGGGATTGAACCCGGGTTACTCGCGTATTGTGAAACTTACAGCGAGCGCTACCATCTGAGCTGCCACGGCTCTATATATACCTACCTAATTAATTATTAAAACAATAAAATCAAAAATATTGCAGCCAGTCCTAAGCCTGGTAAAAGTATGAAGGATAGTCCATTAATGGTGAGTATTAGTTAAGTTATATATTGTATAAAATACATAGTGCATACTCTAGTTTTCATAATAGTACCTAGTCACTTTAAGTATCATATAGGTACACACTATATACTGTACGTACGTAGCCAAGTATCGATTCAATATCCACTTTGTCAAAATTCGTCGCGAAATCAATATCGAAATAACTGCATATACGGCAAAATATCGTCAATATATAGTTTCAGAAAATATAGTGTTTCGAAATCCGATATCATATATCAACATATAGTTTCGATATGATATTCAGAAATTACGATATTACCCACTACTAGGCAAAAGTACTAATCGCACGAGTCCATTATTAAAGAAAAAATACAAGACGCTACCAAAATTAAAAAAATATATTTGTAATTATGATATTTGAGTACTAACTGGAATATGCGTCATCATGTGCTTCTTAAGACTATGCAGATACATGTAGGTCTTGACACAAAGACCACATTTAAATCTCCTTTGCGTAGTACCGGTTTCAGCTTGGGCTTGCGAGACCTGATCTTGACCTTGAACTTGACTCTGTATCTGAACTTCCGTAACTTGTTGCTCACTTATGGTCACTATCTGTTGCGTGTCCTTTTTGCTTTCTCCCTCGTCTTTGTTCGAGATCTGTGTTTCAGAGCAGGACTCCGAGTTGACAGATTCTGTTTCCGGCTTCTGTTCGTGAGTTTTCAAATGCTTCTTATAGGCGCTGGATTCTATGTAGGCTACAAACAAAAATTAATAATAATAATAATTTGAATAATTAAACGCAGATCAATCGCTATGAAATATAAGGAAAACCAAACCTTTTTTTTATAGGATAGGGTGACAAACGAGCACACAGTCCACCTGATGGTAAGTGGTTGCTGTGACCCATAGACATTCACATCTATCCTCAATCTAAATGCACATGTTGTGTTGTCACCCGTGAGGACTAAGATGGAATACCTCTTTTCCAGTAAAAAGGGTTTCCGGTTCTCTACACTCACATTCGTGCAGTTATATAACATTAAAATAGGTTGAGTTTTTTTGTACTAATTTTTTTTTTAATAAAAACTACAAAACTGCATAATTTTGTATCCTTTTCAATTTATTCAAACAACTTATCACAAAACGAGTGATTTTACTACATAACCTACAAATCATAAAACATAAAATAAAAACAAAACCTAGGTCCTGCAAAAACATAAGACATTTGACATAAGTAGCAAATGCTAAAATCTTGTAAATAAGACATATTTGAACTTTGTTCACGTCGGGCCCAAGTTGGTACGGAATGACGTTCCTCTCCTTTCGAGTCCGAGTCTGGATGTTTGTCCTTGCGCAATTTATGTTTATTAACCTCTTCGATACAGAAGGAAATTCAAGTGTGAAGGTTACTTTTTAAATAAATAAGTAAACATGAGATCTTATTTGGCAGCACTCACCTTTCCCGCATATGTTGCACTGGTATTTCTTTTCGCCAGTGTGAAATCGTCGGTGCACGGCCAGGTACGAAGCGGAACTGAAGCGCTGCGAACAAAACTCACAGCCGAACAGCTTCTCGCCCGTGTGCTTGCTTGAATGCACGCGGAGTTCCGTGCGAGATGTGCAGCCCTTCAAGCATACTGGGCATACGAACCTGACAAATAAAAAACATCGGCTATTCCTTTCCATATAAAGTGTGATTATTTTAACTTGGACAGTATGGGGAAGTAGCAGATCAGGAGATTCAAGGGATCTTAATGGCTATTTGGTAATATTATGAACGATTTAAAATAACACGACTCGCGTATTATATGGCACACACCAAAATAATCAATGGCACGCCTGGCTTAATAGTACCCTCAACAGGGTTCTTGTGAGAACACTTCGAGTGTTTTCACCCGGCCGTTAGATCTGTGGTAATTCTAGGATTAATTTACCTTAAAATTTCATGTTAAAAGTTAAAGTTAAAAATTAAAGTTAAAATAAAAGTTAAAGGTTAAAGTTACAGCTTATATACGCCCTACTGCTGGGCACAGGCCTCCTCTCATTTCTGAAAGTTTTTTGGGGCAAGGAAAATTAAAATTTAATGTAAGTACGTCAACATAATTCGATAGATTTAGAAAGAAAGAAAGAAAATAACTTTATTCGTTGCTACGCTAATACAAACACATAAAAAACAAACAATTAACTCAACATAAAAAATAAACAATTAATAATAAAAACTATTTAAATTTATGTTGGATTGCAGCAACGAAAAGGACCCGACTCAGCATTATGCTACAGCAAAAAGCCGCAGCGCTGTTATTCTGTCGGGACCACTAATCTAAAACGTACGAGCAGCTGTCAGACAGATTTAATGCAAAAAAAAAACTAAAGATATTTTAAATGTATATGTTTATGTAATATAATATAAAGATAATATTCTGCAATAACGATAAATAATGAAAAATAAATAGATAAATATATTACTTTTAACTATGTTGGCAATAGTATATACCTAATAGAATAATGGAAGGAATAATAATAAATTAAAAATATTTATACTATGTTATAGAGCTAATTCCTGGACAATGGTGTACATTATTGACCAATATTAATTTTTATCCGTGTAAACCACGTCAAAATCTTATACTGCTTGTACATGTCATCTATTTCAATTTTAACATAGAAATTGAATTTTATTACGTACTTTTTATTTACTACTTTGCGCTGCGGTAAAGAAAAACATCGTGAAGAGGAACATGTATGAGAAACTTAAAATATTTCGAGAACATGTTATGAAATATCATCATCATTATAAGACATAAGGTAGGTAATTTTTATGGCATTTGAAGATACACGATTCGCTAAGCGTAGTGGACATTTCTCTGTACCAAACTATACCGTGTAGCGACGATGTAAGAATAACTAGTAAATAAACCATATCATAATAATATCATCCCGTGGATGTCGTAATTGGTGACAAAGGAAAACAAATCAGGAGATGTTCAACAGCGTCATTGTAATAACGACTAAAAGTAAAAAAAACTGCGATTGTCAACCGGCTTACAAAGCGTTGCAATTATGGTAAATAGCCCCCTATGACGCAATTTACGGGGGAGGCCTTGTCAGCAGTGGACTTCTATCTTACGTCCCCGCTGCAGAAAATGACATCGCAATGAATAAGGGCTTATACTCACTATAATGCCGTTCACAGTTCGTTCTCGGTCTGATTAAATATTATCAAGTAAAATATATGTCTATACGTGGTAGAGCCATGCTGCAGCTATATTAGTAGCATAGGTGTAGCACGAATGGGTCGCCTCGACCGGCGAAGGACCACGCTCTCAAAGAATACCAACGTGAAATAGCAGCTTGACGCTGCTGTGTTTCGTATGGTGAGTGTAGAGAACCGGAGACCCTTTTTACTGGAAATGAGGCATTCCATCTTAGTCCTCACAGGTGACAACGCATCTGCATTTTGATCTGTAATAGAAGATAGATGTAGATGTCTATGGGTCGCAGCAACCACTTACCATCAGGTGGACTGTGTGCTCGTTTGTCACCCTTTACTATAAAAAAAATATGTGTGTGCATTCATATTGTCTGTTATGGCGCGTCTCCACTAAAGTTTTCAACATTTTTTTTTTATAGGAGAGGGGGCAAACGAGCATGCGGCTTACCTGATGGTAAGTGACTACCGCCGCCCATGAACAACTGCAACACCAGGGAGGGAATTGCAGATGCGTTGCCGGCCTTTTAAAAAGGAGTACGCTCTTTTCTTGAAGGTCCCTAAGTCGTATCGGTCCGGAAAAATCGCTGATGGTAATCGATTCCACAAGGAAGTCGTGCGAGGAAGAAAACATCTTCTAAATCGCACAGTGGTGGACCGCCAATCATCCAGATGGTGTGGATGGTATCGGGAGTTCTGCCGCGATGTGCGTTCGTGAAATTTGGCGGCTGGGATTAATCCGAACAATTCCTCAGAGCACTCCCCATGGTAGATGCGAAAGAAAATGCAAAGAGATGCAACATCTCTTCGCAGTGCCAATGAATCGAGCCGATCGGAAAGGGTTCGGTCGTCGACGATTCGAGCCGCTCTGCGCTGGATGAGGTCAAGTGGAAGGAGCTGGCACTGGGGAGCCCCTGCCCAGAGATGGGAACAGTATTCCATGTGAGGCCGAACCTGCGCCTTGTAAAGTTGCAGGCGGTGTGCCGGCATGAAATACTGTCCCGCTCTACTGAGCACGCCAAGCTTTTTAGAGGCTAATTTGGCCTTCTCTTCCAAGTGACCACGAAACTGCACGTCACTCGATATGTCGACGCCGAGGATTCCGATACTGGCTGAGGCAACTAGGGGAGTGCCTTGAAACTGAGGAGATACGACAAAGGGGTTCTTTTTAGCGGTAAACGCGCAAACTTGTGTCTTCTGAGGATTAAACTGGACTAGATTTAGTCGCCCCCAGTCCGAGACTTTGTCCAGCAAAGACTCGACTTCAGACACAAGTTTATTCCGGTACTCGGAGACGTTTTCCCGAGAAATATTAGCACGGCCGGTGTATAGAGCATCACCAGTGCTGTCATCCGCATAGCAATGAATGTTACCAGTTAGCAACATATCATTGATATGCAGAAGAAACAGCGTTGGTGATAGCACACAGCCTTGTGGAACACCAGCGTTAATAGGCTTGCAGTCAGAACATGCACCGTCTACAACGACCTTGATGCTCCGATCTGCAAGGAAGCTGGTGATCCAATTGCACAATTTCTCGGGAAGCCCATAGGAAGGGAGCTTCGAAAGAAGCGATTTGTGCCAAACCCGATCGAAGGCCTTCGCAATGTCCAAACTAACGGCCAACGCCTCCCCCTTGGACTCTACTGCCTCCGCCCATCTATGGGTCAGGTAGACCAGAAGATCACCAGCTGATCGACCCCGACGAAAACCGTACTGGCAGTCACTAATCATCTGGTGATCCTCAAGGTACCGGATGAGCTGGCAGTTGATAATGGATTCCATTATTTTGGAGAACAAGGAGGTGATCGCGATAGGCCTATAGTTGGACGGGTCTGAGCGGTCGCCTTTTTTAGGGATCGGGTGGACAAAAGCTGTCTTCCATGAATTCGGGACTACGCCTTGGGAGTAGGAGTACCGGAAAAGACGCGTTAGGACCGGTGCCAACTCCGGAACACGTGTTGCCGACAAATGTTTCTGTCAGGCGCGTCTCCACCAAAAATGTTGACAACATTTATGTTTCCGACATGATGACAAATCAACAAAATTTGTTTCAAAATGTTGCAAATCAAAGGAATACGCTTGTTGCCGACATTTGTTCCCTCGGTAGAGACGCTTCTTGCAACATTTTGAAACAAATGTCGTCAACTTTTGTTGATTTGTCAACATGTCGGAAACATAAATGTTGTCAACATTTTTGGTGGAGACGCGCCTTAACAGTCAAGTTTCGCTCGAATCCCATTCCAATCACGATCAGTTTCGAAGAAATTTCGTTTGAGCGAGATCGAACTTGTCGCGAATTGTTTGTATCGATAGTGTGAATGGTCTGTGGTCGCGTGCTCGCATGATGTCGCACTCGCACCGAGTTTTGGCGGGAACTTGACCGGCGGCGGATTGCTGCTCTTGTATTATTGTTTAAATAATGATTTGAAGTGGATTTTGATATGTAAAAGTGGTGCGATTTTGTGTATTAAGTGTCTGCGCATGTGAACTATTAGTGGAAACGGTGAAACAAGTGCTCTCATGGTGATGTGATTCTCAAGATAAGATGTATGTCTGTTTAGGCGTCTTGAGATACCATCGCCAACTGTTAGCTGTCTGCGGGCGCAAGTTGCCGTTAAAATCTCCCAAGCGCTGCACAATGTTACACATCAACATATTACTATGAAGAATAATTATACATCGTAACTTCAGGCTCAGAGGGGCTAGAACCCAGAGCCGTAAAGCCAGTTATTAAAAAAAGCACCTCTTGTGTCCGGTGTGCGTGACCATGTGGTTGTTGCGGGCGGAGGTGGTGGTGAAGCGCGCGGCGCACAGCTTGCAGGCGTACGGCTTCTCGCCCGTGTGCGTGCGCCGGTGGTAGATCAGCGCCGACTGCTGCGCGAACTTGCGCGAGCAGAACTGGCACTCGAACGGACGCTCGCCTGCACGCAAACACTTCTATCTACTAACACAAGGGCTCAACGCAACGCACCCACTTGCACTACGCCACGCACATGTTGTACATACTTATTGCGTTCCTAGCTTCATTAAAACTACATATGCACTTATTGCACGTACCTTTTAATACTGGTACAATAAGCGTGACAAACAAACATACAGGCCTCCTTCTATACGTGGTACAGCTATGCTGCAGTTATCTTAACTGTTTAGTTGTAACACGAATGGGTCGGGTCGACCGGGGAAGGACCACGCTCTCACAGAATACTAGCGTAAAATAGCAGCTTAATGCATGTAATTCGTATGGTTAGTGTAGAGAACCGGAGACCCTTTTTACTGGAAAAGAGGCATTCCATCTTAGTCCTCACGGCTGATAACGCAACTGAATTTTGTTTCGCAAACGAGGATAGATGTAGATGTCTATAGGCCACAGCAACCACTTACCATCAGGTGGACTGTGTGTGTGTCAACCTTATCCCATTAATAAAAAAACTCATTCTCCGTTACTCCTTTATTGGGTATACGGCGACTAGTGAGACTAGTTCTTTGTTTTGTAAAACATAAACGTTGTTTTCGACATTCTAACACTGATTTTGTTTAATGTGACTAAAAACGCTATGATTATTTATGTGCGCCCTTTGTCAACGTGATTCGAAGTTTATTTCGGATAAGTAAGTAACTTTCTTTCGTATTTACTTAAAAACAGTAACTGTCGTAAATTATAATACAACTGCGTGGCATATTTATAGTGCTAGCTACCAGCCCGCACCTGCGCCTTTTTTTTATTGGATAAGGTTGACAAACGAGCACACAGCCCACCTGATGGTAAGTGGTTGCTGCGGCCCATAGACATCTACATCTATCCTCTATTACAATTCAAAATGTAGATGCGTTGTCACCCGTGAGGACTAAGATGGAATGCCTCATTTCCAGTAAAAAGGGCCTCCGGCCACCTGCACTCACCAAGCGAAACGCAGAGGTAACCTCTACTTCACGCTGGTATTCTGTGAGGTCGTGGTACCACCCCGGTTCGAGCCGGCCCATCCGTGCGACAGCAAAAGCTGCCGCGTGGCTCTACCACTGTTATCGCCTGCGCGATCCACAACTGTTACTCAGTTTTTGTTCTGAATTGACGGTTCTGAAAGCCCATACTTACACACTACGCCACGCCTTCGTACTTTTTGTTATCGTGGATACCTTTGGCTGCGAGGGCACGATATGGTTATGCCGAACTTCTACCGGCTAAAGGTCCACAGTGGTTACCATTAGCGTATACGAGGGGTCCCTCCGTTCGTCCAGAACACAACGGTATACGTCTTTGTACTTATTGTGTGTGTCCCCGACTTTATTAAAACCGCGTCAAGATGATAAAACCCACGAAAATAACAATCAGACCAAGAATCAATCAGAATTTAGACCTCTCCCGTAGAGATCCTTTAAACTGGAAACGAGGAAGGAGGCAGCATTCGCATTTTTATTCTTAATCGAAGATAGAGGTATATGTCTATAGGCCATAGCACTTTACTTACCGTCCGGTAGACTATGTTCGCTTGTCACACTTATACTATATAATAAAATAAATAAATAAAAAATATTGTCGCACAGGCGGTTTGGCAAGGGTATTTTTTTTTAATTATTTAGTTATTTAATTATTATCAGAAAGATTTTTCGGCATTCTCCTGTTTTGGTTGACCTCTGTTGCCTCTTACAATACATATGGGGTAGTGAATATTCTTAAACCGCCACTACACGATTATATTATACATTGAAATTGTTTTAAATAATTTTCTATGTGACGTGACTCACTTTATGACAAGAAGTTTGTCCGGGTTGGTGATACCGCTTACTATTTCTAGCAAGTAGCAGTACACCCACTTCTGTGTTCCTATTTGTAAGGTAAGAGAGCCATTATATTACACCCTACAAGGCATTCCATTTTAATCCTTAGTAGCGATTATGCATCTGTTGAATTCTGTTTGTTGCACGGACTGCAAGAGCTACGAAAGCTAAGAAATTAGTTGAAAGAAACGGATTGGTTTTGTATTTAAAAATAATTTAAAATTAAAAAAATTCTACAACCGACTTCAATATAAATTATGAAGAATAACTCAAAAACTATTGGTCAGACCTTGATCAAATTTATATGGCACCACATGAGAAGCACCAGCTTTCAAATAAAAAAAGAATCATTGAAATCCGTCCACCCAGTAAAAAGTTATGAGGTAACACACATAAAAAACATACAGTCGAATTGAGTACCGTCTCCTTTTTGAAGTCGGTAGAAAAAGTGACATAAGACGTTTCGCACCTGTGATGCTACTTTTCGCCACCAGGCACCATGAGGTATTTCTGACCAATTGCCGCCTCTAACAACGGTCTCGATCTCCTTACCAGCCATAATTTTATAGAACTAGCTAAGTTAATATTCATACATATTTTATAAATATAATACTATCTTCGGAAGCACATATGACAATTACCTGTGTGCACTCTCATGTGGGCGTTTAGCTTCGACACTTCATAAAAACCTTTGTTACAAACTGAACAGACGTGGTTTCGTATGCCGCGGTGCTTCTTCATATGTTGGCACAGTGTGGAGTGGCGACGGAAGGTTTTGTTGCATTCGGAGCATTTGAGAGGCTTTTCGCCGGTATGCAACCGAAAATGAACCTAAAAGAATATTTAATAGTATTATGTATTATAATACAAGATTAACACGATCTACATTTTGATTCCTAACAGAGTATAGATGCAGATGTCTATGGGCCACAGTTTATCTACCTTCAGGTAGACTGTGTACTCATTTGTCACCTTATTCTAAGTATTTAAAAAATCCCAGGCATGGTAGGATAGCTATTTCTAATAACGAAAAGTTTTGATGAGGATATAGGAAGCATAAAAAGATACGAAAATCCGTGACGTAAATATTAGCAGAATACCGTCATTCATCAAAAGGATACCGTGATTACAATCCATCATCCTCGTTGTTATTATTAAAGACCGTCACAAGTTCACTTCTGAACTTAAGTCTCCCCCTAAACTCTGTCCTAAATTCGATAATACGAAAGGCATTATAGAAAAATCGCTGTGAGAAATATGTTATATGGTTATCGCTTAAAAAAACGAGAACTCGAAAGTCAGCCTAAGTTTTTTCGCAGCAACTACATTAGGATTGTTTTTTTATCTCGATTAATATAAAATATTTTAAAACATAGAATTTAATTAAGTATTTTATGTGTGCATATTATTTTCGAGCACATACTATTTCAACAAGTATCAATTCTCACGCATCATAATCGTGTATAAAATACGATATTTTGTTCAACCAAAGCCGAAGAGAGTAAAATAATCTAAGGCCGAAGGAAAGAATCAATGATTTGCTACATTTCTAGTTAAATTGGTTTTGGTATAAATTCCTAAACTATTAAATATGGACGTAACGAACGGAAAAAAGAAATTTTTAATTTTCAAACTGACAACGTCAAAATGACCAAAAATAATGCAACTTCATTTTCACAGATTTTAATATTTATTATTTTTGTAGTTTGTTGACAATATTCGCTTGAAATGGGTTTCGATTATTATAGCATATTAGGTGTTAAATATTCATGCAAGCAACACGAAATCAAAGCGGCATATCGACGCCTCGCATTAAAATATAACCCAGAAAAATACGACAACGATGAGAATATGAAAAAAATATTCGCTCTGATCGCCGAAGCATATGAAGTGTTAGTGGATCATAAGAGACGAGCTGTGTACGACCAATACGGGGAAGAAGGGTTGAAAAGTGGCGTCCCGGGTCCGACAGAGTTCATTCAACCTTACACGTACCACGGCGACCCTTTAAGAACATTCCACGAGTTCTTCGGCACGTCCAACCCTTACGCTGACTTACTAGATTACTATGAGAATCCTCTTCCTATGTTCGAATCCCCGCTTGGCAAGGGATACAAGGAAAAAGACCCTACTATAGTCCGACCACTCGCGCTGTCTCTAGAGGAAGTATACAAAGGCGGTTTGAAGAAAATGAAAATCCAGCGATTGGTGTTCACAAATGAGACGTGTTCTGAACTGAAATTAAGGGAAAAAGTACTGTCGATACCAATCAAACCAGGTATGTACCCCAATACGCAAGTAAGGTTCAAAGGAGAGGGCGATCAAGGCCCCACAAGAATCCCAGCAGACGTTGTGTTCATCACAGAAGACCGTCCACACGACACTTTCATAAGGTCAGGTTTAAGCGATCTGCTAACAGTTCGAACTATAACATTACAAGAGGCACTATGTGGAGTTACCGTCACATTAACGACATTAGACGCGCGTACATTGCGAATCAAAATAACCGATGTGATCACACCGACGTATGAGAAGATTGTCGAAGACGAAGGTCTGCTAATACCGGCCTGCCCAACCAAAGCGAAAGGGAATCTTATAATAAGATTCCTTATAGTGTTCCCAGAATATTTGTCGAAGAAAAGTAAAAAGGCTTTCGGCGATGCTTTTAAAGTTATGCAGGATGACGAGAAAAGATTTCAGAAAATGGACTGTGGGACTCTGGGAGCGTCTACGGATGAATGAATTGTGTATTACATTTAAATACAAATATATATTTTCAAATACAGTAATTGACCGTTATTGCGCATAAGTCACGCTGATTGGCTCGTACGTATCGTTCGCACGCGTTGATTGGCTCTCCAGTCGCATTCGTGCAATTTAATTCGTGCGCGTCCCCTCCACGGTTCGTTCAGCGCTAGATTTACGTGCCGCGACTAATATGTACATTGAAATGAAATATATTTATTCCTTCGACGAAAGAAATTTCGTTTGTAAATTTTGCTTCGTTTGCACAAATGCAATTTATTTCCAAATCTACTCCATTTCGACATAAGATTACTCTAGCCGGAGAAAAACGCGAACGAAATTCCAAAGGTTTACTCTTTTGTTGTCCTTTTTAGGTTAATAATTAATATTAAAGCATAATATATTATATAGAATAAAAAATAATAGACTCATCGGTAACCGAAGCATGTTCTATGACAGTGATGGGAATTTTTTTTGCGATGTGGGTCATATTTTGTTCATTATTTTTTAGTAATAGTTCGTGTTTCAGGAAGTCAGTTGTGTCACTAAGACAGTGGCACACTTTTTTTTGGTTCTCACATTTAAAACTGAAACAAAAAGTTTTCTTTTTATTTAACAACTTTTACATTAATTTACTTTTGCATGTGAAGAGCAAAGAAACCTAAAATTATTAATATATGATGGTATGCAATGAATTACCGCACCAGGTGACAACATGCCCAGCCGGCAATCGACCCTGCACTGAGTATTTGAATGAACTTATTTTTATTGTGTAGGTATATATTTATTACATACACAATAAAAATAAGTTACGATTTCTTATATTTATGCGAATACTACACGTGTAATAAAACTCGTTTAGTTTAGTTTTATTCCATGTTTAAAATAGTTATTCTTACTTTATAAAAAACACGTGGGTCACTCAGAAATTTTGCGTGAGTCTATGTTTGCCTCGCTCGTCATAGGTTTGCCACAACTATTCTATAATTTACTTTAAGCAGGGGAAAATAATATTAAATGCGATGAATTTCGTAATCGTAGTTTTATTCAATAAAAAGAACGTTAAAATTTGAAGCATTTACTGGGTAACATTTTAATGGTAATATAAGGGTAACATTTTAATTAAAGCCAGCCAAAGCTGTGATAAATGATAATCTATTTGCAAGTTTTACTTGCGCAGGTAACGGAGACTATATGAAATTAGGGCAAGAAGAGGTATTGTCAAGAACTTGCGGCCGAAATAAATCATAATGAGCAAACGTATCGTGTACACATCCGACACAGATAGTACTCATGCCGTAATGTGTGTATCGTAGGAGACGACAAAGGGAAACTGAAACAGGAATGGGCATCTTCCTGATCCATTCCATCCATTAGTTACAGTCTATAAAATTTCACTGCTGAACACAGGCCTCCCCCATAGCTTGCCTTATAGGGAATTTTGCCATAGTTGCCACGCTTGGCAGGCGGGTTGGCAAACTCAGTTTGTTTATTGTTTTGAGTTGTTATCAGGATGATTCTAATGCCCACCTCCTGTCTCAGTTTCCCTCTGTCGCCTGTTACGACGCCCACGAGACGACATGGCGTAGTGGACATTCTTACACCGCCACTACACGGTTAATGTTCCTGATAATAACCACAAATAATGGAAAACTTCGTAACGAAAATAGTGCTTGATTCCTGTTATTTAATAGGATAGGGTGACAAACGAGCACACAGTCCACCTGATGGTAAGTGGTTGCTGTGGCCCATAGACATCTACATCTATCCTCGTTTGCATTTAAATGCAGATGCGTTGTCACCCGTGAGGACTAAGATGGAATGCCTCTTTTCCAGTAAAAAGGGTTTCCGGTTCTCTACACGCACCATACGCAACAGCAGTATCAAGCTGCTATTTTACGCTGGTATTCTGTGAGAGTGTGGTCCTACCCCGGTCGAGCCGACCCATTCGTGCTACAACTATACTACTAATATAGCTGCAGTATGACTGATGGCTGAATCTAGAAAAGACATAGAAATATATATATATATACTAGCTCGCCAGGCAGACGTTGTTCTGCCCATACCGACGACCCTCTGTCCTATTGAAAAACCCTTAAATTCGCAATAAAAAATTTTGTGGGTCCAAAATGCATATAATGTGCAGAATTTCATTGAAATCAGGTCAGTAGTTTAGGAGTCCATCGCGGACAAACAACCTGACACGTAATTTTTATATATAAAGTTATATTAGAGATTTTAGCATGTTTTGCGTGCAACGCAACTAAGATAATGTGTTCTTCGAATGTATTCGGTAATGAAAAAAATATGGAGTATAACAACAATCATCCTACAAAGCTGTACTATTATGACAAAACATAAGTAATGCATTAAATCACTCACCTTCAAATCAGTGGGGTTATAGAAGCTTTTCGAGCAAATAGAGCAGATGTACGGTCGCTCGCCTCTGTGCCGAGCCAAATGCGATCTTAATGCGTAGCCATTAAAGAAGCGTTTCTCGCATACTGTGCACTGATGCGTTTTCTGCTCAAAGTGGGTCTGTCGGTGACGGTAGAGAAGGGTTTTCGTCTGGAAGGTTCTCTGGCAGACCGAACAGGTCGGCTGCTTCGGTGGACGTTGCTCGTGGGTACGCATGTGCATTCTCAACATACCGGGACCCTAGAATAAAAAAAAATTCTACAGACTTCAAAAATAAATTATAACACGCATTAAGCCGCGAATCCACCAAAAATGTTGACAACATTTATGTTTCCAACTGTTTACAACTCAACAAAAGTTACCAACATTTGTTTTTCGATGTTGCCGACAAATGTTTCCAACAAGCGTCTCCACCGAGGGAACAAATGTTTGCAACAAGCGTATTCCTTTGATATTGCCGCCGAAAATGGAAACACGGTTCCCGATATTGTTTCAAATATTATTTGCCAACACTAGGTAATTACAGAAACATTGTTACCAACACGTGTTGGCAACACAACAGTTGGTAACAAAACTTTGGTGGAGACGCGGCTTTATGAAAGATGATGCAATAATATAACACGCTCAAATCACGATGAACTTATTTTTACAACGTTATGTTGTTTTAAAGTAGAAAATAAATAAAATTACAGCCCAAGATACTTCCGCTAACCACAGGCATTCATTTATTTCGACTTCAAACAGGAGGTACTCAATTCAACTGTATGTTTTTTTTTATGTATGTTACCTCATAACTTTCTTCTACGTGAACCGATTTCCGTGATTCTTTTTTTTTTTATTTGAAAGCAGGTGCTTCTCGTGTGATTGATCAATCAGGTCTGACCAATCATTTTTCAGTTATCCTTAATAACATATTATATTGAAGTCGGTTGTACAAAATTTTTAATTTTAAATTATTTTATTTTATTTCGATTATTTTCAATATCACTTGTTCTTGTTTTTTATTTTTAAATTGTAACGGGTCCCAGAATCTATCATGCTATTTCGTCCCGTGGGTGTCGTAAGAGACTAGTTATGGTAAATGCCAAGATCTCACGGCTTCTGAATGTTGTCGGTATAGGTAAGGGTACAAACGAGCACATAGTTCACCTGATCGTAAGTGCAGGCATAGACATTTATGTCTATCCTCATGAATGGATCGCCCCACCCGGGGAAGAGTCACGCTCTTACAGAATACCTGCGTACAAAAGCAGCTTAATGCTTCTGTGTTTCGTATAGTGTGTGTAGACAGAGTTATACCGACAGAGAGATCCGGAGTTTCTTTTCACTGGAAACAAGGCATTCCATCTTAGTGTTCAGAGGTGAAAATGTATCTGCATTTTGATTCTGAACCGACGAAAGATGTAGATGTACTCGTATATGTGCCACAGCAGTCACTTACTGGGTGTGGAGGACTGTGCGCTCGTTTGTCACTCTTATTCTATAAAAAGACTCCATATTTTTTTTCAATCAAAAATTCAAAATGCAGATGCGTTGTCACCAGTGAGGACTAAGATGGAATGCCTGTTTTCCAGTAAAAAGGGTCTCCGGTTCTCTACACTCACCATACGAAACACAACAGTGTTAAGCTGAGCGTGGTCCTTCCCCGGTCGTGCTGACCCATTCGTGCTACAAATATACTACTAATATAGCTGCAGCATGGCTCTATCATGTATAAATTATTATTTTTTACATTTGATCTTACTCACACTAAAAAAATGTACACGTACACATACATAAGATCACCTCGCTATCGTGAATAAAAAATCGTCTACTAAACAACTCACCTTAAATGTCCTCTTGCACACAGTACACATTGGGGGCTTCTTGCAGTTAGCCTTGATCCAGTTGGCGTGAGACCTCATGTGCAGCTTTAGCCAGCGGCCATGTTTGAACTCCTTATGGCAGAGATTGCACACGTGGCGTCCGGGCGACACTGAGGACGTCACTTGGAACACCACCAGCTGCATGTAGTTGTCTTCGTCCATATTCAGTGGGTCGTCTTCCTTCGCCGCCTGTTGATCTTGTGATACCTGTTACATTATAAAATACTTCTTTAGTTAGATACAACGGCTTCCGAAATCCGATTCCGTTGAAAAGAAAATTTACTGCCTGTTTACGTTTCACTGCTGGACACTGGCCTCCGCTTCTCCTTCTTCTATTTCTGTGAGTGTTTTTTTTTGGGCAGCAATAGTCCACCTATGCTACAAATACTAATAGCCTATAATAACAAACGAGGCGAAATCTTTCCTTCTTCAAATATCAAAACCATCTCAGAAATGTGTGAATGCCTGTGTTTTAAAATTATACACCAGTTTCCCGCTTAAAGATGTTTAGAAAACGCTTACTCTGTTGTGTTGGTGGACTTCATGTGTCTTAGAAATACATTTCTTACCATATACATATATTTTTTAAGATATGCTGGTTTCCCCAACATGTTTTCTTTTTTTTTATAGGATAGGGTGACAAACGAGCACACAGCACCTGATGGTAAGTGGTTGCTGTGGCCCATAGACATCTACATTTATCCTCTTTGCGAATCAAAATGCAGATGCGTTGTCACCTGTGAGGACTAAGATGGAATGCCTCTTTTCCAGTAAAAACGGTCTCCGGTTCTCTACACTCACCATACGAAACACAGCAGTGTTAAGTTGCTATTTTACGCTGGTATTCTGTGAGAGCGTGGTTCTTCCCCGGTCGAGCCGACCCATTCGTGCTAAAACTATACTACTAATATAGCTGCAGCATGGCTCTACCACGTATAAAAACCAATCTTTCAAAATTTCTTCACCAATAACAATAACAATGTGTGTCAGACCGAATTTCGGTCACGGCGAACAGTCTAAATAGAGACTAGCCATCTGCGCAAGAACAGGTGCACTCTTATTCCTTCACTCTCATAGGCCGATGTGACGGCAATCCGACACTGCCGGAGAGAGATCAAGTGAAGGACGGCTACATGCTTTCCGAGGCACGGGGGTGAAACAAAGCCAACTTCTTATCTCCGGGCTGCTACCGAGAATTTCTTAGCAGAAAAATTCAATAACGGTGTTTGTCGGCCCAACGCGGGACCTAATTGTCAGTGCAGATATAAAATAGAGACTTTACCCCTCCCACCAACTAACTTATTCACTCGTAATCTTAAATATACATAAGCGAAATACCACTGACTGACTGACTCATCACTATCTTTAAAACTATACAGCCGATTGGCTTGAAATTTAGTATAATTACTCATTTCACTCACTCACTAAGAACGGATTTTACGATAGTCCCATCAAAAAATAATTTTCTTGATATTTTAGATGTAAGTTCCTCAATAAAATATGATCGTGCGCCCAGCGAAGCGAGCGGGTATCATTTAGACTGTTATACAAAAAAGTAAAATGGTTTACCTTCTCAATTTCAAAGCCCTCTTTCTGCACAGTATCTTGCGTCTTAGCTTGCGCCTGCTCGTTGTTGCCCGTGAAGAATCCATCGAGCACCGGATCGCCGTTATTTATGATCGGCACTGCATTACCATTGTTCAATATCGGCACCTCTATGTATTGGATGAATGAGGACTGGTCTTCGCAGTTCATATTTAGTTTATCATCCTGGGGACAATTGCCTTTGCAAATTAATAGTAAAAATTTATAGTGCTGTGTAAGATTACACATTGATGTGGTAAAGTTAAAAAGCTTTTTGTGGCTTTCCTTGGGGCATACACAGACCTCAACAACCTGACACACATATGCCTTAACAACCTGACACATAGGCCCTAGGCCATAGGACTGAATATAGGTTTAGCAGTGGACTTGTGATGATAAAGGTGAAAGTATAATATGCTATGTCCTAAGGCTTATTACTAAAGTTCAGGAAGTTCGTCAGTCGCTAGTCATTTGCTTGCAATGCTGTGGATAGTGTTGCCAAGTGTTCCGATTTATGCGAGGCATCCCGATTTTCAGGAGTCTGGTGACACGTCCCAATTCAACCTTGATTTTTTACTAACCTCCTTAGTCTGCACTTTGATCAACAATTTTGACGACAAAAACGAATAGTACATCTGCAAATTGTACTGAGTAAATTAATTGAAATACAAACGTTTTGCGGCTTATATGGTAGAACTTCTAGCACTAGCTAATTTCTTCAAGCGGTGGTGTTGTTGTGTAGCATAATGCAAGGATTTTTGTCTGGGCGTTTGAGAATATCTCACCCTGTTTTTTGTAGGCACTGAAGCTGTCCCGATTTCAAAATCAAATTCCCAATTATTTTTACCTACCGTCACGAAATTTGACACACTGGACATAGCAACACTAGCTGTGGTCTTTTCTCAAGGGTGTAGAGAGTATAATTACAGGTCGTGAAGCATTCCATCTTAGCCCTTTAGAGTTGATAACGCATCTTTTATACGTGGTAGAGCCATGCTGCAGCTATATTAGTAGTATAGTTGTAGCACGAATGGGTCGGCTCGACCGGCGAAGGACCGCGCTCTCACAGAATACCAGCATAAAATAGCAGCTTAACGCTGCCGTGTTTCGCATGGTGAGTGTAGAGAACCTTTTTACTGGAAACGAGGCATTCCATCTTAGTCCTCACGGGTGACAACTCATTTGCATTTTGATTCGTAATTGAGGATAGATAAAGATGTTTATGGGCCACAGCAACCACTTACCATCAGGTGGACTGTGTCCTCGTTTGTCACCCTTACCCTATTAAAAAAAAGTATTTATTTAGATTTTTGCGTCAATTAAGGTCAGCCAATTTACAGAGTAGAGAAATTAAATACCAGTTATACCAGTGGTAGAGCCATGCGGCAGCTTTTGCTGTCGCACGGATGGGCCGGCTCGAACCGGGGTGGTACCACGACCTCACAGAAAACCAGCGTGAAGTAGAGGTTTACCTCTGCGTTTCGCTTGGTGAGTGCAGGTGGCCGGAGGCCCTTTTTACTGGCAATGAGGCATTCCATCTTAGTCGTCACGGGTGACGCATCTACATTTTGATTTGTAATAGAGGATATATGTAGATGTCTATGGGCCGCAGCAACCACTTACCATCAGGTGGACTGTATGCTCGTTTGTCACCCGAATCCTATAAAAAAAAATTACTTATTATAAGCTAGTGCTTGGCTAACTTACAGACCGTAAATAGCACTGAATTAGCGTATCAAAACCTATTCACTCTTGCCTTGAGAGCACGTATTGATTCTTATCGGATTGAAAAACAGACGCTGCACTGGGAACTTATTTCACGCATTACGAACGATATAGCAATAATATAACACGTTCATATCATGATGAACTTATTTTTACAACGTTATGTTGTTTTAAAGGAAAAATTATTTTTCCGTATATACGTTTTATTTTTTAGGTATTAGGTCCGCTAACCACAGGCATTCATTTCTTTTCTACAGACTTCAAACAGGAGGAGGTTACTCAATTCGACTGTATGTTTTTTTTACGTGTGTTACCACATAACTTTGTTCTAAGTGAACCGATTTCGATTTATTTTTTTATTTGAAAGCTGGTGCTTCACATGTGGTCCCATTAATCAAGGTCTAACCAATAGTTTTTGAGTTGTCCTCAATAACATATATTGAAGTCGGTTGTACCAAAATTTTTAATTTTTGATTATTTTTTAATTGAATATGTTTGACAAACGAGCTCACAGTCCACCTGATAGTAAGTGGATGCTGTAGCCTAAAGACGTTCATATTTATCATCGATTAGACATCAAAATTCAAAATGCTGATGCGTTATCACCCCTGAGGACTGACAGAATGCCCCGTTTACAGTAAAAAGGTCTCCGGTTCTCAACACTCACCATGTGAAACACAGCAGCATTAAGCTGCTATTTCAGGCTGGTATTCTGTGAGAGTGTTGTCCTCCCCATTCGTGCTACAACCATAAAGCTAGGGTCCCACGGCCTGTTTTGTCACAGATCAGACCGCGCCAGGCCGGACAACAGGCCGTGGGAACCATCGCATCCGATGAGGCCTGTGGTGGCCTGTTGGCGCCCGTCCGATCCATCGGGAGTCGGTAAGATCAAAGGCGCGGCGCGGCGCGGCGCGGCGCGGCGCGACGGCGCCTGTCGCGGCCTGTACGGGCGCGTCTGCGTCGGTTGCAATCGTTCATTTCAACTGCGGTGGCGCTTGCGCGTACATGCTCATGATGGAATGGACGAACGAGCTTATATTCGAGTTTTCAACTCTTTACGAAAATGAACCAACGCTTTGGAATATTTCGTCGCCTCAACATAAAAACAAGAACGGCTTTTGTTGAATGACGACACCCACCAGAGTCGTTTCCTCTGCTTTCTTTTTGCTTGGTTTATCAAACGTTCACCACTAAATAAAACCACAGCGGCTGCACACGCAGCCATGCGCTCCGTATCACTTAACATGTTGGAATGTCAGTCGACAGGCCGCACCAGGCCGGCACACGCCGTGGGAACGCTCAGTACGGGCCGCGACAGGCCCATACAGGCGGGACAACGCCTGGCGCGGCCTGTCGCCTGACAGGCCGTGGGATCCTAGCTTAATATAGCCGCTGCATGGCTCTACCATATAATATAATTGCTGAGATGGGATATGAAGTAGGTAATTTGTTCGCCGTGTCTTTTCCCGAGCTGTTCCGTACGCGTTCACATGTACTTAAAATATTTTACTTTTCAAATATGCAGGTTTGGACAAGTTTTCACAAGCACGAGATAAATCAGCACTTAAATAATATAAATTTACTAATTTTTGTAGTGCCGGAGGTGTCAAACTCAGCTTGCTCGCGCATTTAACGTCTAAGCGATCTAGTCGTACCAGTTGGTTAGACTTCTTTCCTGCCTAGATGTACGTCTGGGTAGGTACCATCCTATTCCCTATTATTATCGCCAAGTCTAAAATGTATAGAAAGGCTGTATAATTACCTCCCCCCCCCTACCCCCTACACCCATATCATGGTATAGACATGGGTGTAGGGTACATGAACCCTCCCTCTTCTTACGTAAGATTCTATCATTTTTATTTAGATTAGATTAATACGCGGGAAGAATGTACTATAATTAATATTTATAACATTTAAAACGGATAAAAATGAACCCATTTAAATTTTTTAAACTTTAATAAACATTTTTTTTAAATTAGATGTAAATCAAAATGTACGTTATAGAATGGAGAAAACCATTCGGCATCCGAAATGAAACTAGATTTCTAATGTTAAATTTCGACCCACAAAATATTAAGTAAGAATGGGTTTTACCCCCCACACCCAAGATAAGGGTGTGTAGAGATTTTTTCACTATCCTATCCCCCTCGGGACCCTTACGTAATTAAGAATGGCCCTTTACAGGTTAAAGCATTCCATCTTAGCCCATAGTGTTGACAACGCATCGATATCGGCGACCTTCTTTATTTAAAGTGGACTGCAGTGGCTGCAATAACCACTTGCCATCAGATGGTCTGTCACCTTTGTCACTTTTTTTATAAAAAAGAATATGGCATACACTTGGCCCTTGAGCTACCAGGACTTTTTCAATGAATTGTCAATCGGATTAGTTCGGCTTTCGAGATTGCGCTGCTAACAATTTTCTATAGTAGGTACCTGATAATAATTTAAAATTTCAAAGTGTTAACAAGAAGATGTTATTATTGTACTAATGAAATAAAGAATGGAAGATGATAGAACGATTCTGATTCATGATCTTAATTATCATTGTAATAGTCTACTTGCGAGTTTATTGCCGCTTCTTCTCTCACAAGCAGTGGGGTAGACACGTAATAAACCTAGCAAGCTAACAGCATAGCAAAGTGGCGAAGCAATCAGCTTTGTAGCGGTTTCTAACGGAAAATAAAAAATAGGAGGTTCAGATGCCTGGGTGATCAGTAATCGATTGCTGAAAACAGAATTTGAAAATTCGAAACCGTTCTCGAGATAATCGTGGGACAGACGGACAGACGGACAGACGGACAGACGGACGGACAGATGGACAGATGGACAGACGGACAGACGGACAGACATCGTGAAATCAGTAAGTGACTTCGCAAGCTTCGCCACTTAATAATTTAAAATAAAAAATTTTGTACAGCCGACTTCAATATAAGTTATTAAGAATAACTCAAAAACTATTTGTCTGACCTTGATCAAATTCATATGGGACCACACGAGAAGCACCAGCTTTCAAATAAAAAAAAGAATCATAGAAATCGGTTCACCCAGTAAAAAGTTATGAGGTAACACACATAAGAAAACATACAGTGGAATTGAATGCCGAATTGAGTTTTTGGAAGTCGGCAGACAAAGGGCGCTGGGGCAAAAATAAGATTGGGGCCATATTTAAACTAAAATAAATACTTTAAAGGTGCAAAACTACTTCAACTTCAGTTCCTTATCGTCCGCTGCAAGACATAAAGCAAAACTACTTACCACTAAGTATTATGTGTAACGCACCAGATAATATTTTCTGCCGACTTCCAAAAAGGAGACGGTACTCAATCCGACTGTATGTTTTTTTTTATGTGTGTTACCTCATAACTTTGTACTGGGCGAACCGATTTCGATGATTCTTTTTTTATATGAAAGCCGATAGTTCTCGTGTGGTCCCATATGAATTTGATCAAGGTCAGACCAATGGTTATTGAGTTATTCTTAAATAACCTATATTGAAGTCGCTTATATTGAAGTCGGCTGTACAAAGTTTTTAATTTTAAATTATATCGTTCTTTCTAATAATGTTAATAAATGTGAATCTTTCTTTGTTTGTTATCTACGCTTTCACGAAAGCTACTGGATGGATTTAGATCAAATTGCACACGGATAGAGCTTGACCTGGGTAAGACATAGGATACTTTTATCCCGATATAATGATCCTGTGGGATAATTTTCAATGTTGGTCCATATCAGACGAATGGAGTTGCGGGCGAAAGCTTGTAAAAAGTAAAAGGGCCATTTGAGCTTGGGGGACCCGGGGCACTGCCCCGCCTAGCCCCACGGTAGCTACGCCACCGCTCACAAGGTTTCCCCGCAGTAAGAACTTGTTGAAGCGGTAGTGTAGCATTTGACTTTCAAAAAGTGCTTTATAAAAGTCAATTTTGAATAAAAATATTTGACTTTGATTTTGATTTGATTTTTTTTATAGAAGAAGTGGCAAACGACATGCGGCTCACCTGATGGTAAGTGACTACCGCCACCCATGAACAACCGCAACACCAGGGGAATTGCAAATGCGTTGCCGGCCTTTTAGAAAGGTGTAAGCTCTTTTTTTGAAGTCCCTAAGTCGTATCGATACGGAAAAATCGCCGGTGGTAAACAATTCAATTAGGTATGTTATTTTCACGTTTATATTTTTTTAAAAAGCCTACTTTAGGGACTTAAAAACAGGGAACTCGGGATTGAAATGGGAAGACGCGGGCACAGCCCGAATTTCATTAGCTACCAAACTTTTAACGATGTTATCTTTCTTCCCGATCACAACAGCCATCTCCGCGTCAACAGTCATAGTCTCTAACGATTTTTGGGAGACCAAAGGTGTTAAATTATACTTTAGGCCTTTATGTAAAAGGGACAACTCATCTGTTGGAAACTGGACATCGGAAAGATTTTTAACTCGGGGATAAAATTGGTGATATTCTGTATGTATGTCGTTATTACGATTACGGGATGAAGAGGATACAAGTCGTTGTAATTTACAGGACTGAATTTGATATTTCTCATAAACAGCCATTGAAGCAAGTTCCCTGGCTTTCCCATCCAAAATATGAAATTCAATATTATGTAATTTATATGAAAGTTCAGAGTATAATACTTTAAGGTGGATTTTTAAATTATCTCTATTGGAAAACCAACGCCGACACTCCTCATTAAGCCAAATGTTCTGAGCATTAGAAATAGCAATACTGGCCGCTCGACTATTTGTGCCGGAACGTATTTGAATATAATTGGGAATAACATGAAGTTGTTTGCACTGCTGATTGAACTAAATATTTTGGGCAGCAATACGATGGAGTTTTGTTAATTTGACATAGAGTCTTGCCTGGTCGGCCGTGCTAGCCTTTTTAATATAATTAATAGAATCAGGCGTTACTTTGCGGAAATCCATTATATAAAAGCTTTTAGAAAATTTACTTCGCAAATATCCGCGTTATAAAATAAAATGATGTGTCTTACCTAGTATAAAGAAAAAGCCTACTTGTCTTACCTCAGCCTTAAGAGCGTTTTCAACTGCCTTAACCTGTTCACGTAATGTGATGTCATTTCGTTCCACCATCTCCTTGAAGGCGTGACATCTTGATATTTGATGAACGCACTGCAAGCACAGTTGCGCTGGAAGACCATCGCCTATTGCGACCTGCAGAGTTGAAGAATGATTCGTTATAACTATATATGTACTAATATTTTATCTATTATATCTAATAAATAAATAATTCCATTCAGTTCGGTTGCTATTCTTGTTGTGAGAATAGCCAGGAATAGGTAGGGCTTCTCGAGTGGCAGCCTCGTACCGGTAGGCGAAGCGTAGGGCATCTCCCCACTAGATGGAGTGATGACTTAGTAAAACATGCATACGTGGTAGAGCCATGCTACAGCTATATTAGTACCTAGTATAGTTGTAGCGCGAATGGGGAATGACCACGCCCTCACAGAATACCAGCATAAAATAGCAGCTTAACGCTGCTGTGTTTCGTATGGTGAGTGTAAAGAACCGGAGACCCTTTTTACTGGCAGCGAGGCATTCTATCTTAGTCCTCACGGGTGACAACGCATCTGTATTCTTATTCTTTTGAGAATAGATGTAGATGTCTACGGGTCACAGTAACCACTTACCATCAGGTGGACTGTGTGCTCGATTGTCACCCTATCCTATAAAAAAATGCAGTAAGTCATTGGATGCAGGTGGCTCAGCACCGTGCCTTGTTGCATTCCTTGGGGGAGACCTATGTTCAGCAGTGAACTTGTATAGGCTGTAATGATGATGATGATGAACAAGTCAATATTATAAATAAGTAATTTTATTATTACATCAAAACATTATTTATAAAATGATGAAAATGCAATTTACTTAAATCATACTGAGATCATAAAACATTTTATTTATTCCATCTCTTACGTAATCACTAAAGTACTAAGTATTATATGAAAGATTGTGAAGATGATTGCATGTTGGTTACACAATCACACAAACGGATTTGGATAAAATTTAGTACACAGATAGACCTGGATTAATTCATTGAATTTTGTTAATTTAAAAAGTTCCTAATTTGACATTTTAAGGTTAAAAAGTCGTGGAGACGTTTTACATACAATAATTACACAAGACAAACATTCCCATCCGGAACAATTTTTGTACGTGGTAGAGCCATGCTGCAGCTATCTTGTAGTTGTATAGCTGTAGCACGAATGGGTCGGCTCGACCGGGGAAGGACCACGCTCTTACAGAATACCAGCGTAAAATGGCAGCTTGACACTGCTGTGTTTCATATGGTGAGTGTAGAGAACCGGAGACCCATTTTACTGGAAATGAGGCATTCCATCGTAGTCTTCACGGGTGACAACACATCTGCATTTTGATTTGTAATAGAGGATAGATGTAGATGTCTATGGGCCGCAGCAACCACTTACCATCAGGTGGACTGTGTGCTCGTTTGTCACCCATATCCTATAAAAAAAATGATTTAAAGATACAACCTATATACGTCCCATTGCTGGGCACTGGCCTCCTCTCGTTTCTGAGGGTAAGGAAATGTCCGCCGCGCTGCCCCAATGCGTGTTGGCGAACTTGGTCCTCGAAATATTTTTTTCTTATTACTCAGACATGCAGGTTTCCTAACGATGTTTTCTTTCACCGCCGAGCACGTGCTAAATCAGCACTTAAAATTGTAATTAACAATTTTACTAGCGCCGGCGGGGATCGAACCCGGGTTGCTCGCGTACTCTGCAATTTACAGCGAGCCCCCTGAGCTGCCACGGCTTTATATTTACCCAGAAATATTTTTAACGTGCGGGATTCAAGCCCATGGCCCGTAGGACCACAACCTAACGCTTAGCCGCTGCGTTACAGGACCTTTTATAACGAGCAAGTAAAAGTTACTGAGGGAAACATTAACATGGAGCCGTTTCTGTTTATTTGACGGACACACGTGCAGAAGTTTATGCAAAATAAAATATGTCGATATTTTTTTTGGTTTTATTTAATAAAAAAAAATGTTTTTAACTTATCATTTTTTGACGTATAGTGTAGGTAAGTACTTTTTCATTCTTTCCTTCCTTTGTTATCAGCCTAACAGTCATGTAGTATTGAGTATATTGCATTAATGGTGGTAGTGGCGGTGTAGGAATCAGGGGCGTAGCTACCGCCGTATCAGCCGTATCAATGATACGGGGCCCCCGGGCTACAGGGGCCCCGAACGCGTATAAGCAAAAATTCCAAGGACTTTTATGGGACAGGAAAGGCTATCACTATTGTCTTTATAAGCAAATAATTTAGTAAAACTGAAATCGTCTTCAGCTATTAATTCCACCGAATCGTCTTCAGCTATGTTTGCCGAACAAAAGGCAAGAAAATTGTAATATATTTGATATGAATTGTTTGGATAGCTTCCCGAGAGCGAGATTAGAATGGCTCTCCAGCATCTTAAAAACGGCGAGGATGGAATTACAGCGGAGCTTCTGAAAGCGGGTGGAAAACGGGTACTTGAAGTCCTTCAGAAGCTCTTTAATTCCGTCCTCCATGGTGGCATTACACCAAAGGCGTGGAGCAGAAGTGCGGTGGTCTTGTTCTTCAAGAAAGGTGACAACGCTCTCTTGAAGAACTACAGACTGATTTCCCTTCTGAGTCGCGTCTACGTGCTATTTTTGAGAGTCATTATGAATCGTCTCGCGCGCAGACTTGACGACTTCCGGCCTTCCGAACAAGCCGGTTCCCGAAAAGGCTTTAGCACCATAGACCACATACATACCCTTCGGCATATTGTACAGAAGTCCGAGGAGTACAATTTGCCACTATGTCTGGTGTATGTGGACTATGAGAAAGCCTTTGATTCCGTCGAAATTTGGGCGGTGCTTCAGTCCCTTCAGCGGTGCCAAGTTGACTCTCGGTATATCGAAGTGCTGAAGTGCTTGTATAGTAGAGCTACGATGGATATCCGAGTACAGAACCAGAGTACGAAACCTATCCAATTGCAGAGAGGTGTAAGACAGGGTGACGTTATATCCCCGAAACTCTTCACCGTTGCATTGGAAGACGTTTTCAAGTTTCTGGACTGGAAAAGATACGGTATTAACATTAATGGCGAGTACATCATTCACCTTCGATTTGCCGACGATATAGTCCTTATAGCAGAATCGCTGGAGGATCTAAGCACTATGCTCAATGACCTCAATAGTGTTTCCCAACAGATAGGTCTTAAGATGAACATGGACAAAACAAAGATGTTTAATGTCCATGTCACACTTATGCCGGTAGTTGTTGGGAGCACTAAGCTCGAAGTTATTGACAAGTATATTTACCTGGGACAAATAGTCCGATTAGGTAAGTCCAACTGCGACCGAGATGTCAATCGACGGATTCAACTCGGTTGGGCAGCGTTCGGGAAATTACGGAACATCTTCTCGTCAGGTATACCTCAAAACTTGAAAACGAGACTGTACAACCAGTGCGTGTTGCCAGTGATTACATATGGAACTGAGACGTGGTCCTTCACTGCTGGCCGGATGAGGAAGCTCAAGGACGCTCAGAAAGCTATGGAGAGAGCTATGCTCGGAGATTCTCTGCGTGATAAACTTAGAAATGAGGATATCCGCAGTAGAACCAGAGTGACTGACATAGCCCAACGGATTAGTAAGCTGAAGTGGCAATGGGCCGGCCATATATCTCGAAGAACCGACAACCGATAGGGAAAAAAGGTTCTCGAGTGGCGCCCTCGTACCTGCGGACGAATTGTAGGGCATCTCCACACTAGATGGAGTGACGACCTGGTAAGATATGCAGGAAGTCGATGTATGCAGGTGGCTCAGGACCGTGCTTTATGGCATTCCTTGGGGGAGGCCTATGTTTAGCAGTGGACTTGTGAAGAGCTGTAATGATGATGATGATGATGATGTTTGTCTAGTTTATAGTTCCTAGGAGTATTAATTGTAAGTAACCAAAGACTATCGCTATACCTCTGATAATTATATTAGTTATTGTAAAAAAACATCACCTTCTTCCTCTTGCTAAGCGCCGTGAGATTGCTGATCTCACTTTTCTGTTAAAAATAGCTTGTAGTGCTATTGACACTCCTGAACTTTTATTTCAACTACATCTTAGCTGTCCTGCCAAACCTCTTAGACACAACAAACTTTTAAGTCTCCAGTTTGCTTCTACAAATTACAGACAAAATACATTTATTTGGCGAGCGAGCAATAATTTTAACAAGCTAGCTAAAGAGTTTGGCTTCAATTTGTTTAACACTAGCGATGCGTCAGCCAAGCGCATACTTAATAATGCATTTTTTAGCTCTAAGTGAGACATTGATGCTTTTGTTACAAAACTTACGATTTACTTCTTTTATGTTTGTGTTTTTTTTTTCTTTTATATGTATAATATATGTTATATCAGATAAGCCCTCACTTGGCATAAGTATGTTAGTATTGGATACTTTTGAGTGTTGAATCGTGTTTATTACTGTTGTTAATTCACCTATTAGTGAGGGCCTTTAATTGGTTTACTGTAATATTATCTAACCTAATTATGATAGCTTTTGGTCTTCCAAATAAAATAAAATAAAATAAATAAGTAATAATTTAAAATCAATATATAATAATTTCAATTCAATGCAAGCGTTTTTGTTCCTTTTATGAAATCTTTACTCTTCATTGGGGCCCCTCAACAAATTTTGATACGGGGCCCATCTAAGGCACGCTACGCCACTGGTAGGAATATATCCACACCCCATATTGTACCATGACTGTCGTAAGAGACGACAGCGGGAAATGAAACAGGAGATGTGCAGCACCATCTTTCTGATAATAACTCAAAATAATAATAAAACCAAGTGAGGCAACTACGGCAGATATAATACTAGCTGTAGGTCCCAATAAGGTGTCAGACTAAAATTTTTTCGCATTATGGATTTTAATTATCTGAAATAAACTATCTATTATTATTATTATTAAAACTGTTTAAGATTTTAATCATACAGCAAACTACTTTAAAAAACGTATTCCACAATGGATTTTCCCCAGTCCCCCGCCTTTTCACCCACCAAAAATGTGATAGATAATGTACATAGAAAAATATCAAAAGTTTAATATTTTGCATCCATTTCAATCATATTATTGATGTGATGTAATTTCAATTATATTAAAGACAAGTAGTTATACAAAGGTTTGATATATTCTCATAAATAGTCGTTGTATTTATAATAATTACCTATGTGCTACTGGTTTATATAAACAGAAAAGGATAGCCACACATTTCTCAATAAAATTCCGAGAATACATACGCAAGGCCCTAGAACGCTGAAATTGGTCATCCGATGACTTCTAAACAAAGATGGCCCGATAGGAGTACGTCCGTCGTTGACGCATAGGTTGTGCTATTCAACGAGTGCGAGAAGGACAACAATAAATTTCCCAAAATATCAAAATTTTGTCAGTCATCTCACCTGTACTTTGGATATACCCATCAACATTGTCGCAGTAAGTTGTTCGAATAAAGGTCGCATGTCCTTTTTTATTTGTAAACATGCACGGCATACTTTATCTAGATTAAGAGGTAAGGATTTATTAACAGCAGCCATTTTGAGGTGCAGCTACCGAGTTGTTTACGTCCTTGTTATACAATTGATATTTCGTAAGTATCACTATTTGTTTTAAAAAATAAAGCACTTTCTGCCACAACAATATTTCACGTAGTATTAATTAAGTAACTACAATATCACGCTAAAATGATAAATAAAACACACAAAATGTCTTAAACCGCACGAACGTAAAAATGACTTAAAGTGAAAGACTAAGTGAGATAGACATAGATAACTACACAGTGCACAGAAATAATATTGAGTAACAAACGTAGGTGGGGATATTCAGGGTTTGCCGCAATACGAGTTATCACTTATCATAGTAATAAAATATTAAAAAATAAAACTTTATTATTCTCTTCGAAGTGAAATAGAAATGAAATATTATGATGGCCTTTTACACAAAATAAATAAAGTTTGGTTACGTACATATTTGCTTATTTTTACTTGTCAACAGTGACTACGTTCTTCTCTTTCTTTTAGCATCATACATACTGTTATGTAAAGGAGATAGATGCACATGATCCGTATTATTTTTCTATTATCACAAGTTTCTAAAATCAAATTTTGAATCATAATAAAAGTACAGCAAGTCTAATTTGTTTTAATAAAAAACCTAAATTACAAATATAATCAATATAATATTGATATTTTAAAATAATATAGTTACATATCATACGAAGGAAGTTCATACTGCTCTATCTCTTTCCTTTTAACCTGTCTTTTGATTGGCTAAAATGAGATAGATATAGATATATAGATTGCACAAAAGCTTTGTTGAAGTGCGACAGCGACATTCACACTTAGCTTTTTTAACCAAAAATCAAAACTTAGGATATAGTATATCCTAAGTCTATGACAAAAATATATGTTACATAATAAATACTTTATTTTCTAAGAACGTTTCTTAATAATCGTTTCCTAATCATTTAATTCATTTAGGATTAGAAGAATAATAGTAACTTAAATTTTAAATAATTGTCTGTGGTTTAGTAATTTTTCTCGGTCTCACTCTGTGACAAACGAAGTAGACATTTTCAATTTTCATGCAAAATTTTATATTTGGTTTTTATTATTATATCTTTAGTAAATATGCTTTAATAGTCATGACCATTCGACATTAAGTTTATAAAAGTGTAACCTACTACTGAAATTGAATTGTATAAACTTATTAAGCTTGTAAATATCAACTCAAATCTTATAATGAATGATCCACGAAATATTTGTGTAAAATATTCTTTGGTCACGAAAAATGTTGGGTGCGGTTTCAGGTGGGGCCCATTCGCTATGCCTGAACATTTGGAACTTCAACACTTGGTCGACTTGTCTGCAGGCAGTGGTGATGAAACTCTACCAAATTTATTAGAAAACAAACGCCCGCTTATTAAGAGATGTCCTTACCTGGGCTTATTACTGGCGACGTTGTCATCGTTATTTTTTTCGCTGTGCTCCGTTATTGTTAAAAGCCTGGTAAATATAGATCCTACACAACTTGCAATGTTTCGTTTCATAGGTGTGCTGTTACCAACAATACCAATAGTTATTTACACGGAACAACCTGTATTCCCTAAAGGGAAACGAATGTTACTTGCTTTACGTTCAGTAGTAGGTACAGTTGGTCTAATGTTAAGTTTTTATGCATTCCGACATATGCCATTAGCTGATGCATCAGTTATAGTATTCTCTGTGCCCGTTTTTGTGGCATTATTTGCTCGTGTGTTTTTGAAAGAACCATGCGGTATTTGGAACACTATATCAATAATATTGACCTTGGTTGGTGTTATACTAATCACCCATCCCCCAATATTTTTTGGAAGTGATAAGGCGGAAAAGAATACTAATTACAGCAGTCTTGTAGGAGCTGTGGCTGCATTTGTTTCAACAATATTTGGAGCTAATGCATATGTACTTTTAAGAGTTCTGAAAGGATTACATTTCTCTGTTATCATGACAAATTTTGGCGCTATTGCTATATTGCAAACTCTTTTTTACTCTGTCATGTTTGGTATATTATGTATGCCCAACTGTGGAACGGAGAGATTTCTTGTTGTGTGCCTTGCTTTATTTAGTTATTTAGGACAAATTCTTCTAACAATGTCTTTACAAATGGAACAGGCTGGTCCTGTTGCTATAGCTCGTTCTGCTGACATTGTATTTGCATTCTTGTGGCAAATAATGTTTTTCAACGAGATGCCGAGTAAATATTCTGTTTTTGGAGCTATTCTTGTGTTAAGTTCTGTCATGCTTGTAGGCCTTCGTAAATGGGCCCTAGGCTTACCCACAGATTCACAGTTGAGGAAAAAGCTTGGTGTGTTGGCACAGTAATTATTGAAATTGTCATTACACATTTATTGAATCTCATTACACCACAAATTTAAAAAGTGTGTAAAAAAATCACTGAATTTCAACAAAAAAGCACCTTGATTAAACAAAGACTATACTATAGTCATATTCTAATTTCTAGTCATTTTGCAATTTCTAGTCATTTTCCAAAGCAAACAATTGACTTTTATAATTATATGACAGCATTATACTTAAAATACAACTTTATCAACCAACTTCAAAAAGGAGGAGGTTTGCAATTTGTTGGAATCTTTTTTTTTAATGTACGTTCACTGATTACTCAAAGAAATAATGTTTTTATAGGTTATGTGAAATATAGAAAGCTTATTATTTTTTTAACATTTAATATTTACTTTATTTTATTTTATTTTTGACATTTTTTAATATTTTTTTAGATACTAGACATTTATATATAATCAATTACCTATGTAATTAATTCAATTTTGACATGTATTTATTATAATTTAAAACTTGACGCTAAAATATTTTTAAATAACTATGAGTACATAATTATTTTTCTTAAATATTTTACCTCATTAAATTGTAGATATTGTTTTCTTTTTGTATATTGTAAAGATATTGCATGCCATTATCATGGTAGAATGTAAGGTCTCATTAATAAATAACAACATCATAATATTATGTACTACATTCTGGCAAAATTGAATTTGAATAAGTTTGAATTTGACGCCTGAACTGATTTCGATGATTCTTTTTATTTATTTGAAAGCTGGTGCTTTCCTTATGGTCCCATATTCAAGGTCTGACCAGTAGTTTTTGAGTTAACCTTAAGAATTTATATTGAAGTTGATTGTACAAAGTTTTTAATTTTACCACTTCTTTATAAAATGCTAATAGCAAAATTAGGGAAAGGCAAAAGGTATTGAAAATAAAAATCTGTATTTAACTTATTAATACAATAATTAATATAGTACTTATATAATAATATTTAACCCTAAAAGACTGTTAATTAAGTCCACTCTTTAACATTGTGTTGTGTATTTTGGCCTTTATCACACAAGCCTGCATATCTTGTTCCTTACTTTAAGGCTTTAATTCTAATTTTGTTGTCCATTTAATAATTCTTGTTATTAGGGTTAGTTGAAAAAATTAGGACATTAGATAGTGCTAGTTCTTGATGTTCTTGTGTCATAATATTTTATGGGCCATTTTATAAAACAATTAAATTATTATTATTTAAAATTGATTGCACAAGTTTGCTCAAGGATAACTTTTTTATTAATTGACTACAAAATACCTTGCAGCTTCCAATGAGTAAGACTATGGGCAGTATTTATTTATTAATTTTAATTTTGGATTAGTAGGCATAACAGCTGTTATAAATATTTAAAAAGATTTTTTTTAATATAAAATACTACAGAATACCAGTGTAAAATAGCAGCTTAACACTGCTGTGTTTCGTATGGTGAGTGTAGAGAACCGGAGACCCTTTTTACTGGAAAAGAGGCATTCCATCTTATTCCTCGCAGGTGACAACGCATTTGCATTTTGATTCTTTATTGAGGATAGATATAGATGTATATGGGCCGCAGCAACCACTTACCGTCAGGTGGACTGTATGCTCGTTTGTCACCCTATCCTATATATATAAAAAAAATATGAATGAAAATGCATTTACATTTACCTGAAGCCAAGTGGTTACTGTAGGCCATGCAAACCAGCAACCAACTAACTTAAACTAAGATGAATGCCTCACACCCTGTAATTAATTATACTGGCTCTTTATATCCTTCAGACTGGAAGACAGCAGTTAGTGTACACACTGCTGTTTGGCAGCAGATATAGGTAATTGGGTTGTACACACCTAGACACAGTCCTAGATATGAAACAAGTTCTACCATCTGGTGAATCTTAATTTATACTTTTAAATAATATTTTAGAGCTTTATTGAGGCATTTTTAATGTTTTTGTTGTTTCAATTTGTCAGTATAATGTACTGTATTAATTTATAAAAATTAATTATAATTTATTCTAGTCATTTACACAGTCATGAACTTAAGTTTTACATATTTATAAAATATTGCGTAGAAAATGTATATTGACTCTTTGGTATGATAGAATATATTATATGAATATATATAATTTGTGTATCTGTTGATAATTTCATTGCAAATAGGTAATTCTCGTGCCTGTAATTATTTTATAACTTTTTATAAAATAGATACTGTTATTACCAGTCAAATATACAGTAATTAATAGTGCAATAGAAATAATTACTTGAAATATGGTATATCATACCATTGCAGATTAAATAGTGATAGTATATAAGGTAGTAGGCCTTATAATTTATGGAGATAGTGCCTCGCATCCACATTTTAATTAGCGCTGTATTATGCTGTTTAGGCTTACAATGAAAATCTGTTACTATTCATAACTTTAGCTGTACCTACATACCAATTTCCTGAACGGGTTATGGCAATTAGTCAGTTGTCATCCTATCCTAATTGATTTACTGCTATTAATAAACGATTGTAATCCAGAAATCGGAATAGATCCAATATCATATTCTGTACCTATAATATTACAATAAATGCATAAAATGTTAAAAATAATGGATTGTGATATTTTTACTTCTAGTGTTATCAAGACAATGTATATTGCTTATCATAATAAAGAACAATGATGTTAAATTTCAGTTTCTTATTACTTCCGTGAAGCTGTGGTATCATAGTGTGTCATAGTAAGCAGTGGCGGATTTACCAGCAGGCTGAGTATGCTGGAGCCTAGGGCGGCAGATTTTAGGGGCGGCGAAATCGGGCCAATTTTTTTTTCATTTTTCTCTAATATAATTTTTCCTACAATTAGCATAGTCGTGTTTGGTTGTGGCGCGGAAACGAGTGACATGACCGTTCGCTAAGTGTATTTGGTCTAAATGCCTGCCCTATGTGGTATATTATCTATGGAAATGCTGATTTATTGACTGAACGAGTGATGCGCGGCCGCTGCAGGAGCCGCAGCAGGATCGTGCTGTTGAAGGCGTACGCTGCGTTTTGGCATTGAATTCAAAACAGATAGCTGTATTTACTTCAATACCAAAAGAAAATCCGCCTAGGTTGAATCCTGGTGCGATTTCTAATACGTGCTAATATTTCTCTGGCACAATTTTTTCTTCATAATTGGTTCTTGCTGTAGTATGATAATGTTGCATACATGTCTGGTGTGTGTACAATGGCTAAAATTCAAAGCCAAGTACCTTTTGCTTTTTCGTTCCTTGCTCTGTGATCTCTTAAAATTTAGTGGCAACTGTGGCTGCTGAATGTTGCACATAAGCTTGTCGCTTCTTCAGTTTTTCGTAGCTGAACGAGAGATTTTTAAGTATCTCTAAGGGGCCCCTGAGACGGTCAAACGGTTTGATTCAAACACGTAGATTTTGGTTTGACTCAAACCAATTTGATCGTTTCGCCGTTGGTTTGACATGTTTGATCAAACGTTACGTGTTTGAAGCTCGTTTGATGGAAATTTATATTTTGGTTTTGTTTGAAGCACCGTTTGATCGTCTTCGCGATGTGTTTGATCAAACCTCATCAGTCTTGTGCTGAATTTCAAAGCGATACGTTCTGTGTGGTTTCCAAAATGCTAAATACCTCATCCTCAATGTTATAGACAATCTTTGATTTACTGGAATAGCTTGCCTTATGTTACTAGGTATCTTGTTTTTGAATTAATGGTCGAACTTTATTCAATAATTTTTTATAAGAATGATTGTCCATCCTCAGAAAGTTCTTATAATCATCTGGTGCGCTAGTTTCTAGCACTCTTTGTAGATGTTCGTGTGTGAAACGATATCTTAATTTGTACCATTCTTTGCACCAAAGTCTTTTTTTTTTTTATTATTTCAGCAAGACATTAATACAATAAACGCGAGAAAATCTTTTTCCATAGTCGACGGCATTTTTTGAAACCGCAATAGGACTTTCTTGTTTGAACTTTGAAGCCACACTGCGCGCTTCTGTTTGATGCGAATTCAAAGCGACATCAAACGGTTTGGTCAAACACGTGAGGTTTGCATCAAACCGTTTAACCGTCTCGGGGGCCCTTAAGAAAAAGTGCGAATTAAGTGTGTCGAAGCAGTATACAAAAGACGTGGAGAAAATACAACCGGAAAAGAAAAAAATACATGACGGGACACCCGATAAAGAAATGAGAATGACTTCGAGTGATACTTTCAGGGCTATTACATTTCTCGTCCTAATTGATAGAGTCGTATCTGAATTAAAAATACGATAGTAGGCCTACTGTTGTAGTTTTTAGAACCAGTTGGTTCAAAAAAACTTCATTTCGGACCAAAATCTACAAGATCATCAATATTAACCCCTTACAGAAAAATACTTTTCCTTGGAAGAAATATATCATAAGAAGAAGTTTAGTAAGAAGAATAATGATTTAGAGATTGACTTAGTCCAAGAATTCATACATATTCACTTCCACCTTTCTTCTGAAAGAATTTTGATGAAATCAGATTCTGGATTTTTTTTTATAGGATAAGGGTGACAAACGAATACACAGTCCACCTGATGGTAAGTGGTTGCTGCGGCCCATAGACATCTACATCTGTCCTCTATTACAAATCAAAATTTAGATGCGTTGTCACCCGTGAGGACTAAGATGGAATGCCTCATTTCCAGTAAAAAAAAACCTCCACTCCTGCACTCACCAAGCGAAACGCAGAGGTAAACCTCTACTTCACGCTGGTTTTCTGTGAGGTCGTGGTACCACCCCGGTTCGAGCCGGCCCATCCGTGCGACAGCAAAAGCTGCCGCCTGGCTCTACCATTGAAAATTTTATCTTTGTTTTTGTGAAAACAGAATTTTCAAAATGTTTATCAAGACTTGGATATAGCAGTTCACATGGATATAGCAGTACACCTATAACAAATTTTTCGGGTGTTAAATATTTCACCGTTTAAAGTAAGAAAAGCTTCTCGCTTTTCTTACTTAAAATGGGTGAAAAATTATCTAAGATCTACCTAAAGTCAACATCTCGGCACGCCGGGATCACTCCCCCGAAGTTGCTTGCAACTTCAAAGGACAGTTGAACTTCTTCGGGGTGATCTCATGGCTCGAATAATTACATTATTCTTGCCCACACGCAAAATACGCACTTAGACGTGGAGTTGCGGAAAACAGCCCGTCATAAACTGAACTACTTAGAGTGAAGAAAGGCTAAACGCCTTAGCTATTTTGTGCATAGAGTCAGAACTCAAAATTTATGAACACGATTTCATCCGACGATTGATGATTATTTTGCGAATAGAAAAATACGCAAAAAGGTATTGTAAAACTTTCATAACTATTAACATTGTAGAATTTCATCGTCATTATCAGCCGGATTGTTACTAGGTAACTGAATATATTATTTTTAAACTGTAAGTAAGCGCACTAAAACTATTTAATAACGTTTAACTACCAAGTTTAAAAATTTGTAAATGTGTAAATCCGCCACTGATAGTAAGAGATCCCTGCAGGCACGAATGAAATTGTTAATTGCAGTTTTAGTGTTGATTTACCATGTGATCGGGTGATTGACAGTGAAGGAGATTAATATATTAAGGATTCCTTATCTTGTATGTTTGAAATTAAAATATTTCGAAGACACGTGAGGTCTGCCAACATGCACTAGAGCAGCGCGTCGGTCTAATGACTAATGAGGGCATCCACGACTTTTTCTGCCACCAGGGCGGCGCCACTAGAAAGTGAGGTATAATATTTGACAGATTTCATAGCGGGGAAGTTAATTTGTTCGGAAAACGTAAAAGTTATTGTTTCTTTTTGTACTATTACCTATATTTTATATTAAAAACATTAAAAATAAATAAACCCAACCACAGATATTCATAAAAGTAAAAAAAATTAAAAATGTGCAAAAAATTAAAGAGCGAACCACTGATGCATTGTTTTCTGTTTTATTAAATTACACTGTGTAACAATAAACTTTACCTCAGTGTCAACTAGCGACATCTGGTGAGCAGAAAATTATTAGCCCTCATTGATTGATCCTTAGCCACTTCTAGAAATGAGGCCTGTGCCCAGCCCAGTAGAAGGATGTTTAACGCAGTAGTGTAACGTTACTAAGTATTTTTCATTTGAATGAATCCACAGAACTTTCCAGACTTTATAGGCTTCACATTCATGATCAATTTAAATTAAAATTTCTTGAAATGGGTCACACCAACAAGTGCTAATTTGACAATAAAACCTATATAGCTTTCAAGCTATGTTTTTGAAAATAACTAATTAATATATAAAAATAATTTAATAAATAAAAATAATAAGTTTTTGTTTCATCCAAATTGGTGCAGAAATACGAACGTTATAACGTTTTGAAGTTTCGCAATTTTATAAATTTTTACCCGCTCGTTCTCTGTGACGTGACGTCACAATTCGACAGAGCGAACGCGCAGTAGGTACTTGCTAAGTTCGGTACTAACTACTAACCGCGCGCTAGGAAGCTCGGAAGTATACGGTCAGGAAGTACCTTCATATTATATCGAATATCAGAGTCAATGTCCGGTTGACTGTATTACATGACATAATACTTATAATAAACCCAACGACTATATAATAATTTTGAACTAATAATTTATGAATAATCTAATCTATTATCATGAATAATGTAATCAATAAACTATTAATAATATTTGACATTTGTATGCCCATGAGGCTGATCACAGACTGAACTTTATTTGTGTTTAAATAAGACCTGTTTGTAGCCTGTGATTCACAAATAAACTAATTGATTTGTTTTATAAACGAACGTATTGAACATTTATCTTTTATATGATTATATTTACATGTATAGTCACGGTGTGTAGTGCTGTAAACAAAAAATGGAAGCGGACTTTGAAAAAAGATAGTCAGATAATCTGCCAAAAGCGGATATTTTTATGGTTGCGCAGTATTTTTTAGAAAGTTATGATTTTTTATCGTCAGAAATGCGTGGAATAAAGCTCCAAAGGTACTAATAAAAGATTACGAAAAGTATAAGTTCCCATGAACGCACTGGTGTTAGTGTGGGCGCTACTCCAACCGGTAGTCACCGCGGTCCGTGATGGAACTTGGTTATCGATGTGTACCAGAGTGTGATGATTACCACTACAGATAAAACATTTCATTTTTGAGACGTATTTATCAAGAGAATGTTTTCGTAAACAGTTAATGCATAAATTATTTTACTTGACAATATTTATTCTAGCACTGGTGGTGGTGTCCAAAGATTGAAACGTGGGGCACTTATACGAGTAGATACTGTGCGCTGCGCCACAATAATAGCACTCTAGTGACGCTAGCTGCTTCGAACTAGAGGCTTAGACTTAGTGCGCGCGGAACGTTCCAGGTGCGGTGCCCGCGGTGAAACATTCTTGATCTGTTTATCGCCTAAAATTGAGAAGATCGCGCCCTAATGTCAACATTAGCATTTATTTCTAAAACTTTTACATAGTTTTGAAGAAACTGCATAAGACTTTGAAAAGATGAAATTTCCGATTTATTTTCAGATTCGAAGCGGTGGCGCGTATCTGAGTCCAGTGCGCGAAACGCTGCTTTAAATAAAATAATTTATAAAACAAATCAATTAGTTTATTTGTGAATCATAGGTTACAAAAAGGGTCTTTAAACACAAATAAAGTTCAGTCTGTGATCAGCCTCATGGGCATACAAATGTCAAATATTATTAATACTTCATTGATTATATTATTCATAATAATAGATTAGATTATTAGATTTTTTTTTTATATGATATGGGTGACAAACGAGCACACAGTCCACTTGATGGTAAGTGGTTGCTGCGGCCCATAGACATCTACATCTATCCTCTATTACAAATCAAAATGTAGATGCGTTGTCACCCGTGAGGACTAAGATGGAATGCCTCATTTCCAGTAAAAAGGGCCTCCGACCACCTGCACTCACCAAGCGAAACGCAGAGGTAAACCTCTACTTCACGCTGGTATTCTGTGAGGTCGTGGTACCACCCCGGTTCGAGCCGGCCCATCCGTGCGACAGCAAAAGCTGCCGCGTGGCTCTACCACTGTTGAATTAAATTTCAAAAAAAATAAAATGAATAATTAAATTATTCATCTTAAATAATATTGATTACTTTGGATTAGATTATTCATAAATTATTAGTTCAAAATTGTTAGTGATATATATTGTGAATATAGTCGTTGGGTTTATTATAAGTATTATGTCAAGTAATACAGTCAACCGGACATTAACTCTGACATTCGACATAATATGTAGGTAAACGACCGTATACTTCCGAGCTTCCCAGCGCGCGGTTAGTACCGAACTTAGCAAGTAGCTACTGCGCGTTCGCTCTGTCGAATTGTGACGTCACGTCACAGAGAACGAGCGCGTAAAATTTAAAAAAATAGCGAAACTTCAAAACGTTATAACGTTCGTATTTCTGCACCAATTTGGATAAAACAAAAACTGTAGTTATTTTCAAAAACATAGCTTTAAAGTTATATAGGTTTTATTGTCAAATTAGCACTTGTTGGTGTGACCCATTTTAAGAAATCTTGATTTGAATTGGCTAACTTTAGATGAACTGGAGTCCTCCCGTATTTGAGTGGATAAATCGAAAAGAGTTTGTATAGAACGAAAAACATACTCTCGCTGTGACGTATAAAGTTTAAGTTTAATTTCTTCTTGCGACATGATTATAAAATAACAGCAAAAATTAAATATAAATCTTTAGTATAATTATTAACGATAGATATTTAAAACAATATTTAAGTTTGTCAAAACTATATTAACACTCAAATACTGAATTTAATGTTAACGTTCTTTTAACTATTTGAATTAGATAACAATTAACGAACGACTTAACATTGAAAGATATACAAGTATTTACACTTAAGTGCTATTATTCCAAGACCAAATGAATCATTTCCATAAACTGATTTAGTAATTTTATTCAACAATAATTATAAAATACCCTCAAGTTATAATAATTTTAAAAGCGAAGACCATCAATGCACATTCGAAATAAACTTAGCAAATATAACGCAACCAAATAAAATAAGTCTGCAAAGTCTGAGCAATACGAAACACATAAAACTTGATATTATCTTAATAAGGAGCGGACTGTATAAAAATAGAAATCCATAGGTACCCGGATCGTATGGACCAGAAAATATGTTACGGCTTGAATGTTTCGCAATGTGTTTCGTGGGTGGTTTTAGGAACCAGAGAACAACCAGACCAAGGGCTGGCCAACCCGATGATCCCAACCAGGAAGTAAACAAAAATAGCTTTAGAACTAGGTAGATAAGGCAAGAATACTCACAAGACTGGAGCACTCCTCGTGGTTATGGTGAAGTCTAAATAAGAGTAGTAAAAAAAGGATATTATATAGGGACTGTTCAGAAGCGACAACAGTTATTACATATATAAAATTACAAATCTCCTGTACAGCCAGTATCCACACGATCTAGCATGCTTGACAGCTTGATACACGACAGATTTGACGTACGCCTGGCCTATTCATTATCCATCAGCACGACACGAAGAGTAGTGGGGAGGCTTGCTTGATACAAAATGCATCCAGCGCGTCCAGCAAGCAATTAATAATAATAATTGACATACGTCAAGCCTAGTCAATGTAGTTTTGCGTCGTGCGTCGTGCATGACCTTGAGCGGACGTACGTCAAGATGGAACGTGTATGTATAAAACGTATTACTGTTACAGCCTATTACAGTCCACTGCTGAACATATGCCTCCCACATAGCGTCGCGTTGGGTAAACAAGGTTCCATATGCATATATCGCAAAAACATTTTTTGAGCTAGTTAGAAAATACTAACGATGTTGGTTCTATTTGTATAAAAAACTCTTTTAAGAAGTAGCTAATGCCGGAGAAAATTAGAAGGAAACATAACTCTATTTTAAAAATTACATTTTGTGATATGATAACAAAGTTCTATCTGACAATTTTATCACAATAAAAATTATTTTGTGTTGTTCCTTGTTGTGTTTGCAATAACTATAATTATTGTAATGATCTATTCTACTCCTGGGCGTTCAGGAGTTTAGGTATTTTACAGTGTCCACTCCCGCATAAACATAGTATTAACAACTGCAAAATTCTACTCCCCGGTTTCACTTAATTATGAAGTTGTTAAATAATTTCAACACTAAAAATCCTTTTTTTTTGTAGTCACTACTGTTTCAAAGAAACTTGAATATGCAAATCTACAAACTCTATTCTCTGAAATTGACTGTGCTACATATCAGTATTTTATAAGACAAGTCATTATATTATGATTGAATGACAGGGTCAAACAACAAACAACAACAAACAAACACCCTGAAAGGAGCACCAGAACCCAACCCTTCAAATTCAAGCGATGATGTAATGGACTCTTAAGATTGATCTTAATTACTTTGAAGCTCCATTTAAAACTGTATAACACACTTAATTGTCTAAAACATTTAATAGTAACTTCTTTTTTACAAAACATTAATTTTTAAGTTTATTTAAAGTGTCAGTGTAATCTCATATATTTTATTTTATACCCTCACATTTTTAATTACAACACTGCCTCAACTACGTATTTCACAACAACAAGGTTCTACCGTAAGATAAAACTTGGATGAATTTATATTATTTTCTCGCATGCATAATAAAAATATATAACAGATAAAACCTGTGCAAATTCAAAGGCTTGTTTTATTATAAAAACTTTAGAATAATAGAATAAAGCCTTATGTTATGACTAATTTACATCCTCAATACAGTCCCGCCCCGTCTTAGACGTGGAACATCATCAACGCATTGAGAGATTTTATGCAATACCAAGGAAATAAACGAGAGATTATATTTTCTCCCAGAAGGTAAAATTGTAGCCTACCAAAGCCAAGACTTCGACATTACTTACGGCGTACCACAGGGGAGTGTCTTGGGCCCTTACTCAGAATTAAATTTTGAGATTGGCCAAGTCTTTTCGTATGCTGATGACACTGCTATTGTGTTTACTGATAGTACTTGGAAAGGTGTATTTGAGAAGGCTGAAAAAGGTCTTTCTAAGGTCTCTAGATGGATGAAACCATAGACTTAGAATATACGGACAAATCAAAATTGGTTACACATTTTCAGGCTGTCAGGTCGTCTATACGCCAGTATATTCTAAGTCTATGGATGAAAGTAATTTTTACGGATTTTTTCGCGTTTAATGTATCTTTTTACTTCCCGGCGGTTCGGTTCTCGTGACCACGAAATTAAAAAAAACATCCTTATTTTAATAGATGGATGGGTCCTGTGATCTGCTTGGGATCCTATAATTAATAAAATTAAATCCAAATCCAAGCATACCATTGCAAAACTTCAAGATACTATAAGCTCATTCTGCGTAGATCGGACCAAAAATAAATATTCAAAAACTGAAGGTAGCCGGGCTAACTATGACATCGGGACGTCAAACACCTCAGTCCCTCTCGTGACCACGGGTGCTGAAAAGCACCCGAAACGTCGGTAAGTAAAAACTTGAATTAAACGCGAAAAAATCCGTAAAAATTAGTTTCATTTAATGTGTAGTCTTCGAGTAAATATATATCTCTAGATAGCTTAGACATAATCTTGAGATCGGATGTCATCAAAATCTCCCAAAAATTTCGCGATATCATGCATCTTGAGATCGGATGTCATCAAAATCTCCCAAAAATTTCGCGATATCATGCATCAGCATATTCTGAAGAATTCAGTTAATAAAATTACACATCAGATAAGGCTGTATAGTGTAAGACCTTTGCTTGCCTTAATTGGCGAATCGTAACAACAACAAAGGGATGGTCGATTATAGAAGCATCGATGATGACATCGCTGTTGACATTGACAGCTCAACATCGATGTTCGATGTTTATCCTACTCAAAACATCGATGTTGGCCATTATCGATGTTTTTTGCACATGTATTTAATAAGTTAGAATTAGATGAATAAAAAATTGTCATGTTGTTTATGGTTTATAATTAATGAAATAAAAGAAATTAAATTAAAATAAATAAATAATAAAATAAATTATAATAAATAAATAAAAAAATTAAAATTAAAATGTAATATAAAACAGTAAATAAAAAAATGGAATAAGTTCACAAATATCTAATTCACTTGTTACATTGTCCAATATTTTTGCAGATTGATTGAAGAAATAGTAATTTTGACAAAGAAGTACCGTTCAATTTGTTTCTTTGTTGATAAAGAGTTGAGCCAGCTATTGATAATAATTAAAAAAAAATTTGTACAACTGACTTAAGGATAACTCAAAAACTATTGGTCAGACTTATATGGGTCTAATTTATATGGAACCAAATGTGAAGCACCAAATTTAAAATAAAACAAAGAATCATCGAAATCCGTTCATCCAGAAAAAAATTATGAGGTAAAACACATTAAAAAAAGAACATATAGTGGAATTGAGTACCTTCTCCTTTTTAAAGTCGGTAGATAACCGCTCAGATGGCGCTGATGTAGCGATTGTGGTCAAATATCTCACCGCAAGTTTTCTTTTTAATTTTAGATAGGTAGAACCGATAACATTGTTCTAAACGTGCATTGGATCGTGTTTGAGATCAACCCTTGGATTTTTTTTAAACAACCTATAAAGAAACAGATAAACAATAATGACACTAATAACAAACGAAATCAGTGACAACTGCGACATTACAGTTGATACTTGACAGTTAAATTTGATACCCCATAACGATATATTTTTAGGTTATCGATGCGTTCAAGCATTCTGAATTGTTCAAAATTTTAAATATTTTAGAGTAGATGCAAGATTTAGTTGATATTGATTTCGCGGATATTGGATTCGCAAGTACCTAATAATCGATTATGGGTTTATTGACATCTATGTTTCGATGTTTCACATGTGGCAATGTTTGTGTGTGAAAATGTTTTAACATCGATGTTAAAACATCGATGTTTTCATTCTTGACATCGAAGATCATCGAACATCGATGATCATCGATCATCCCTACAACAACAATAATGTTGTTTTTGTAAATGTCAAACTGACAAATTATATAAATTTTGAGTTTTCAATTATAATATTATTTAGAATTTAGATGTTTAGTAAAAAATAAAGCAAAGACAAACATTATTTAAAAAAATACTTTCGATTTTATTTTACTTGAAACAATGGCAGATCGCCTCACCCAATTGCAAGATACAATTAACCAGGTACAAGCTACGTATCAACAAATTTATTTTTATCCCTAATGCCCACAAATTAGATTTTAACTCTTGTGGTTTTTGTTTGTAGCAAGCTGAACATTTCTGCAATAGTATAGGTATACTACAACAATTTTCAACGCCTAGTAAGTTTCCCGGTTTTGACCGAAGTGGATCTCAAACTCCGCAACAACAGCAGAACCAAGAGGACTATGCAGTGCTATTTGCTACGTTGATTTCTCGCTGTGCAAAAGACATTGACACTCTTATAGAGTCACTCCCAAGTGAGGAGAGCTCAACCGAACTACAGGTACAAAGTTTGAGACGTTTGGAAGCAGAAAATAAAGAAGCTGCAGAACAGTTAGAAGAGGTAAATTACTACTATGTTTCACAGGAATTTGATTGATAGTGTTATAAATTTTAATATGTTTTTACCTTATTCTTCATCTTTCAGCCTAATAAAATTATGGTACTTGCTTTCTTAAACTATTATTAAGAAGGCTTAAATTATAATTTATTATATATATATATATATATATATATATATATATATATATATATACACTAGCTCACCAGGCAGACGTTGTTCTGCCCTTTCTAACGACCCTTTCTATAAAATTATCGTTAAATTAGCATAAAAAAATTTGAGGGTCATTTATCGGGATAAAAACTATCCTATCTCTGAAGTTGGACCAAAATGCACACAGTGTGCAAAATTTCAATGAAATCAGTTCAGTAGTTTAGGAGTCCATTGCGGACAAACAACATGACACATAATTTTTATATATAAAGATATATAATGTGTGTGTACAACTTTTTCAAATAAAATATAGTCTAGATCACTCTTGGCGTTGCTCACAATCTGTTTGTGAAGCATCACCACAATTGGTTTGGCCATTCTGAATATTAGCCCAGATAAACCGACAGAATTGTTATTAATGTTTTAGTAGCATACAAACAAACAACCCTCTGAGCTTAGACTATTATGTAATGTAATTATGCATTATGTGTGCAATAAAGAGTATAAAGCAAAGTGCAGAGTAGCCCCCATGTGGTGGAGTGACAACCTGGTAAGAGATGCAGGGATTCAATGGATGCTTTTTTTTATAGGATAAGGGTGACAAACAAGAGTTCACTTGATGGTAAGTGGTGTTGCAGCCCATAGACATCTACATCTATCCTCAATTACAAATCAATATGTAGATGCGTTCTCACCCGTGAGGATTAAGATGGAATGCCTTTAATCTGTCATTTTAAGCTGGTATTCAGTTCAGTTTATAGATAAGGGCTGTGCTATGTGGCATTCTTTGGGGTAGGTCTATGTTAAGACATGGACCTGTGAAAAGCTGTAATGATGATGTTGATAATAATTAAATAAGTTTTGTGTATAAATAAATAAATGTGAAATTGTCAATAACGTTTTTAAATTAAAATTAGCAATCTTTAACAAACTTTTACTTATCAATATTAACTTCAAATAAATTCACAGGTTGTCCGGCAAGGAGAAATATTACTGGAGAAAATTCAGGGAGCACTTAGTGATATTGCACAATGCCAGCTAGACATGCAGAACCCGGCATTAATACTAAACAAAGATGTGAAACCTCAGTTATAGGATATAAGAATGCACGGTGGTTACCACCGTCGGTGATAATTTTTCAAGACTGGTGTAAAGTTTGTTAAAATTTTTAATTAGATTCCATCTTTATTTTATAATGTAGGCAGATGCCCCTTAGTTCTACATATTAGCAGTGTAAGACAATTTTTTTCTTTGCTTGTATCAGAAAAACTGGTTATGTTTTGGTAAACATACACTTATAGCACTATAGTTTAAGCTGTGTTATTGATTGTTATTGGTTGTTCTTTGCACTGTAATCAGAAATCATCCCAGTGGTCAAATTAGTCTTATCACTATCACTACAACCCTTCACAAGGCCACTGCTGGACATAGGCCTCCCCCAAGGAATGTCAAAAAAGCATTGTCCCGAGCCACCTACATCTATTGGCTTACTGCATGTCTTCCCACTCCATCTAGTGGGGAGACGCCCTACACTTCGCTTGCCGGTACGAGGCTGCCACTCGAGAACCTTTCTTCCCATCGGTTGTCAGTTCTTCGAGCTATATAGCTGGCCCATTGCGACTTCAGCTTACTAATCCTTTGGGCTATGTCAGTTACTGTAGTTTTACTGAGGATATCTCCATTTTTATTAAATTAAATTAGGCTTGAGGATTATAATTGCTATTATAACCTAGGCTCAGATGAAGCTGCAAGAGCCGTATACGCTAACAGCACTAACATCACAGAAAATAAATGATATTGGGCTAATTGTATTAGAAAGATATTAACATGATGAAACTGCATTAAACTTTTGTTTTTAGTATTGGTAGTAGAAATTATATATTAATTCTATAAAGATTAATAATTTAATTGATTAATAATGGTAACTGAAATTAAATATTACTAAATTAAAATTATTAATATTAAAATATAAATTTCTACTACCTACCCTTTGAGGGTCACTTATCGGGATAAAAACTATCGAGTAAAACTAAACGAGTTGGAGCAAACTGCACACAGTGTGCAAAATTTTATTGAAATCAGTTCAGTAGTTTGAGTTCATCGCGGACAAACAATGTGACACGTAATTTTTATATATAAAGATATGCAATAACTCTTCAATCACAGCTTTCTTTCACAAATACTAAATGTGTCACTGCTGTTAACTAACACTTAACAGCAGTGCTTGTGATTTTTGTAGTAATTCCTGGAACTGTAAAAATGCACATGGCAGTTGCATCTATTTCTAGTACATTTATTTTAAACTAATGAATTTTTCTTTAGAGATTACTCTTTAGTTATAAGTTCTTTATTGTACCTAACACCCAAGTAATTGGTATTATGTATAAGCATAAATCCTAATTTATATGTCACTCAAAAATCGAAAAATTTAAAGTTTTTTTTAAAATTATAGCTACTGAAAATTTGGCTTTTGTGCCATTTGTAGCCTCATAGCGAGATGCCCCCATCTCCTATGATACGTAAGCCATGATTTAGTATTTTCTATATATTTTAAGTAGTATGATCTGCTGTTACAAATTTCCCAGACAAACAACAGTAATAATTATGAAAAAACTGTAATATTTGTTTATCATTATAATAAATTACTTAAAATTTAGTTTGTTCTTTATTTTAATTTGGAATTCCTTTAAAGAGTATACATAAGATTTGCTAAACATGGGTCTTTCCCTCTAAGAGATTTGCCAAATAAGGGCTAATAATCTTCCGGTCACCAGATGTCGCTAGCTGACACTGAAGTGAAGTTTTTTTGTTACACAATGTCATTTAATTGAGAAGTAAGTTTTAAATTAAAGTTTATCAGTTTCTAGAGTATTTTATGAATACACAAAACAATGCCTCACTGGTTTGCTCTTTAATTTTTTGTACATTTGTAACTCCTTTATTGAATGTTTCTATTTTTTGAATGTCTGTGATATAGTTTTTTTTTTTCAAATCAATCCGTCGTTTTGAAGGGGATGAAAATCATATTCAAAAATTCTTTTGCATAGATACATACCAAGCTAATAAAAAACTGATTTTACATGCACCTCATATGTAATAATTTAAAATTAAAAATTTTGTACAGCCGACTTCAATATAGGTTATTTAAGAATAACTCAATAACCATTGGTCTGACCTTGATCAAATTCATATGGGACCACACGAGGACTATCAGCTTTCATATAAAAAAAGAATCATCGAAATCGGTTCGCCCAGTACAAAGTTATGAGGTAACACACATAAAAAAAAACGTACACTCGAATTGAGTGCCGTCTCCTTTTTGGAAGTCGGCAGATAAAATGGATCATTACAGAGAATGGAACGTTTCTTGAATAAAGGAATGGGGGATAAGTATTAAATATTCTTTGTCATTCTAGAGGCACAGTGCACACATGGCATTACTCCTTTTGGAGAAAATTAACTTTTAATAAAAAGTAAAAGTTTCAAATTCTGGTGTTGGTACCCAAGATTTAGTGTATGAATAATTAAAACCCTTACTTCAGACTGTTTTTTTTTTAATACTTTATAGTACTTTAAAGTCGCCTTTTACTTTTTATTAAAAGTTAATTTTTACCATTTTGAGTAGACTAAGGAATATGACAATATCTATATAGTATATATATCTATATAAATAGGGGATAAAGTTTTTAATGTAATTCGACACAAAAATTATACAGGACCATCCTTGAAGTTCAATTATTTAATAAAAAAAGAATCATCAAAATCGGTTCACAATTGACTAAGATATCGCGTAAAATAAACACAATAATTAAAAATTACAAATTTTGTACAACCGACTTCAATATAAATTATTAAGAATAACTCAAAAACTATAAGTCAGACCTTGACCAAATTTACATGGGACCACATGTGAAGTACCAGCTTTCAAATAAAAAAAGAACCATCGAAATCGGTTCAACGAGTAAAAAGTTATGAGGTAACACATAAAAAAAACACAGTCGAATTGAGTACCGGCTCCTTTTTGAAGTCGGTAGAAAAACAGTTCGTCTCCTAATGCGATATCATAAACAGAGTTTGAACTTTGAACGCCATTGGTTAAACTTCAGCAACCATTCTTTGCACCAATCGACGCGAGTCCGTTTCGAGGCTGCTGTGAGTGAGAAATCCAGCAGCAAAACAAGCCCCTGATTATTAAATGTTCGTGAAAAATCTTTTGAATTTAGCGACTTATCAACTGCTAATTGTCCACGGATTTCGTCATGGGTTATGTGTCGATTTTCTTCAATAACATAGTAGCCACATCGCTCTTCCTTAATTACGGTAACGATGAATTATAATGACTATTACTGCCAAAGACCAGTGACCCCATTCGACAAATGTCTTTTATGAATGCGATAGATAATGATTTTTTTATATTTATTTTATTGCGTTTAATTTTATCATTTTTACTTACCGACCTTATTCAAACACGTCAGTTCCACCTGGCCATGGGTGGTGCAAAGCATCCGTAACCTTGTGAATAAAAAAGAAGTAAAATTAAAGGCGATAAAACCATAAATGTCATATGTAACTAGTTGGATGAGGGAAGTAGGCTGTGTAAGAACCTCCGAAGGAGGCGGAGTTATAGCCGAAATAAGAATTTTTATTTTTTGATTTTTGGCCATTTTGACCCCCTAGGAGTGTAATGAGAACTTTTTGCCCCTATTCAACTGACCCTCATGACATCATCTACATGATAGGCTATTCAAACTGACTAGGCCTAAAGTTCGAGTCACCACTCAACTCATTTCTAAAGTCTTTATTCCAATTAGGTACTTCCAAATATTATATATATATATACGTATTAATATATTATAATATAACCTGACGGTTTTCAATGCTAGACAAAAGCATTTCAAAGGAGAGTAATAGAGGACGGTACTCTTGCGGAGAAAGCACTTTTAAAATCGTAAAAATCATCGGTCTAAAATATTTAAATTCAAATTCACAATTCAAAATAATTTATTTGTAAAACATAGGTAAAAAGTTACAAATTTGGTGGAAAAGGTATAATAAGTAACAGTATGTTTCACCTTAGAAGGCATACAAATATTTGGTTAACATCCTCACCTTGTATTACTAATGTTAACTTAACTTATCTTCACGCACAATCCCTGACGGGGTAGCCAGAGAGAACAGATCGCCAAGTGTCACAATCCTTACATACTCTTTCGCTTCTTTCAGATTCGTTATCTTCTTCATACATGCACGTCTAGGTATCCGAGTACTCTTGACCCTCCCCCTTCGAGCAGTTTGCTCACATGGTCTTCGAAAGTTAGTTTCGGTCTACCTCGACACCTTTTAATATTAACTTTCGCGCTATATCCGTAGATACAACTAATTTTAAAACAACTTTTATAAGAAGATTCTTTGCATTTTTAGGACCACACTTATATAATAAACTAAATAAAATATTAGACATTTACCACCTTAATAAAGTAGATTGTAAAAAAACTGTACAGATTTACTTACAAAAATTAAATTATAATGAAACTGAAAACCTTCTTAGTATTCAGAATTAAACATAAATTCTTATATAACTCACACGCAATGTTACCCGTATAAAAGTAATAATATAAAAGTAATAATATAATCAAAACACACACACACACACACACACACACACACACACACGCGCGCGCGCGCACGCGCACGCGCACGCGCACGCACATGCACATGCACACGCACACGCACACGCACACACACACGCACACGCACGCGCGCACGCACACACACACACACACACACACACACACACACACACACACACACACACACACACTCCTCTCCTTAAATTGCTCACACACATTACACTCATTACACAAATACTTCTTACAGTCATACATTACACATCTTAAGAGAGAGGAATGACATTATTAGTATAAATTATTTTCTTTTTTGTGCCTCATATATATTATATATAGTATAAGTAATAACTTAGCATATGGAACATAACATGTGATCCATTAAATTTCATTGTACCTAGGCTATGTTAGCATAAGGTACAAACTCGTTAAACAATATTAATTAATTAACTTTTGTTTTCATCCTAATATTCATGTAAATTAACGGTGGGGATATGGCGCTGTCAGCTGATGCACAGGTCTCCTAGTTCGGCTGCAGATGCTATGTTTCAAATATATGTACAAAATTAGCTTTATTAAGTGTTAAGCAAATATCTGGTTGTACTATGTACCTTTTGGAAATAAAGAACTTATTATTATCTTTATATATAAAAAGTACGTGTCACGTTGTTTGTCCGCGATGGACTCCTAAACTACTGAACAGATTTCAATAAAATTTTGCACACTGTGTGAAGTTTGGTCCAACTTAAAAGATAGGATAGCTTACATCTCAATTTATAGTCGCAATACAATATTATTTTATTGAAAATTATTTGCCTATTATTTGACAGTCACAATAATTTTCTGTTAGCTCCAAACGATTCTGTCAGATGACGATATCTGTTGATTGGATTGAGTAAATATTCAATAGATGGCGCTATGTTAAAAATACAAACGTTTAATATAAGCTACAATTTAGTAGTATAACCACCACGTGTTGCTGTAAGTATTCATCAGATGGAACCAATTTTTTTAATGCTAATTTCAGGAGTTTTTTTGGGAAAGCAAATGGTCGTTCGGAAAGGGCAGAACAACGTCTGCCTGGTCAGCTAGTTATTATTATATATTTTCTTCACCATTCGGTCTTCACTCATTCGCTCAACGTGCCCAAACCATCGAAGCACGCCCTTATCAATTTTTGTGATAAGGTCACCTTTCAAACCTGCCATATTGCGAATCTCTTCGTTTCGCTTTCGGTCGGCCATGGTAACGCCGCACATTTTACGAAGAGATCGCATCTCCACTGCATTCAACTTGCTTTTATGCTTCTTCTGGCTTACCCAGGTTTCACTGCCATATAACAAAGTCAGTACCAACACTGCCTTATGTATTGCAAGGCGTGCACTCTTCACTACGCCTTGCCTTTTGACTAACGCAGTCAGGGCACCATTGACTTTGTTCCCGGCAGCGACACGCCTGTCCACATCTAAATCACATCTTCCATCCCGGCTAAAAGCACTCCCCAAGTATACAATTTCATTTACCTGTTCTAGAAATTCCTGATTTACCCATATTTCACACTTCGTTCTCTCTTCGTCCCTTTCAAATACCAGAACCTTAGTTTTATTAGCATTCAAACGGAGACCTTTAATTTCACATTCCTCTTTCATACACGTGACTAATGCCTGCAGTTCTGCCTCTGATTGTATTACTAATGTTAATATTTAATAACATTATAATTACAATTATAATTAGTATGTTTTGGAAAAATTGCATAAATTGTTATTTTTATTACCCATTACATAATTCTTAATAACATAAAGATAAAAATATAATAAATAAATCGGACGTTAATTGTAGGTACTAAGAACAATTCATTTTATCTGCCGACTTCCAAAAAGGAGACGGTACTCAATTCGGCTGTATGTTTTTTTTATGTGTTTTACCTCATAACTTTGTACTGGGTGAACCGATTTGGATGATTCTTTTTTTATATGAAAGCTGATAGTTCTCGTGTAGTCCCATATAAATTTGATCAAGGTCAGACCAATAGTTTTTGAGTTATTCTTAATAACTCGTATTGAAGTCGGCTGTACAAAATTTTTAATTTTAAATTATCATCTTAATATTCGTCGATGAGTAGTATGTTTTTTTATTTAAAAAAAACTCGAAAGCAATTTTTTAAATTTGTCTATATTATGTCTCTGATGTTTTTTGAGAGTTTATTAAAAATTTTAGGAGACATATTCAGGAAACTTTAAATATAGAGCTGTTTTGTGAGGTTTTATACGCAGTGTGTTCCTATGACGTTTACTATTAGTGGTTTCAAATATCGTCGCTGTGGTGGTGAAGAGAGTCAAGCCACAACCTTGTTCAAATTGAGTTTAATACTCTAGTGTAATCAAAAGAATACGATTTATACGGTGGTGAAGAGATCTATCTGCCATATTATTTTATATGTCCAATAGTTTTCAAGTTATGGACTAATTATTATTTTTTGTGTAGTATCGCATCTTAAATACTCATTATTTCGAAACTTGTTAAGTGTGGGTTGACTCTCGTCACTACCAAAGCGACGATATGCTAAAATGTTTCCTAACAAACGTAGCTACTTCGAATATATAGGTATAAAGATGGCAGGGTTAGTATGTTAAGATCAATGAAATGCGGTTTGCAACTATCGGTAACCTGCAACTGGCATACTGCTCGTAAACATTTCTTTTGCGCTTTAAAAGACTAATTCGTGTTCTGGGGAATTTCCTCAAAATATTATACCAAATATCTCAATGTTGCAGAGACGTACCTATGCATGGTAGACGATTATGACTGTTTCACGATTTGTAATTTATAAAAGTTATGTATTGCATAGTAGTACTGTTGATTTATCTTTTTTATCATGTGTTCAATATGTTTACTTCATGTTACTTTTCCGTCCAGCCAGTACCAGAAATTTTGTATGTTCTTTTTCGTTTATAATTTTAGTTTTATAGTGAATATTAAGTTTATGTTGTTTTGACCTTTTTTTGTATGACATAATATGCGTTTTATCTCAATTAATTTTAAGATTATTGTCAATTTAGCCAGCTTATTGTCCTGCATACATTTTCAAATGAGGCTTTGTCTTGTCCAGTGAATAAGACTGTGCTGTCATCAACAAATAAGGCCGTAGGGTGCTGGGTCACCTGGGGCAAATCATTTATATAGACTAAGAATAATAAAGGATCGAGTACGCTTCCTTGCGGCACACCGTAGGTTGTGTGCTTTTGTTGCGAAACGTATGTTAGTTCAATATTAGTACGCGGACAGATCTTTTTTATTTTAGTAGTTTGTTTTCTATTATTTAGGTATGGCGTAATAAGTTTTAACACATTACCTCGGATTTATTATTCGATATCAGAAAAACTGCATCGTAAATTTTATAAAAATAAAGAAAAGTACAGTATGCATGCTAAATTATTTATTTTAATAATGCCTATTACGGTACCAGTGAGTTTTACCAAATTATTATTTTTGAAAAGTATAAAACAGGTTTTGCATTATCAATTCCAGCTATCTACATTTAAACTCCTAAAAAATGATAATTTTGACAGCCGGACTGAATCTAGCCTATTACGGCTAATTTTTTCTAAAATAAAAGAAGTGTAAGTTACTGCTTGTAACATCGCCTATCTGCCAGCGAAAGTTCCGTCAAAATCAGTCTAGCCGTTTTTGAGATTAGCCGGAACAAACAGACAGAGGGACAGACAGACAGGCAGTAAAAATTTAAAAATTTACTTTTTGTTATTAGTACCGTATATATTTTGATATGTATTAAGTAAACAGCTGTTATTTTTACATTACAAACAAATACTTCGATTTTATTTATTTGTATAGAAGATAGATACCTACATACGATTTCGGCAATTGCTGTAGTAGAACTTTCTTCACTTCACAGCTTAGAATAAGTGTATGTGATGACGTCTGAGATGATTTTTTAAATTGGTAATATTTCCACTAGTTTTAACCGTCTGTTCACACATTTTATATCGTTCACCCAAGTCACATTTAATAAAACAAGCCCAAATGTTTGATTTGGTTGGCGAGGCCATATTTAAAAGTATTTTAAAATAATAGTTTACTCGCACAGTACAGCTCAACTTTTCGTATCTCAATAATACAAAGAATGAAAGATCATAGAACACTAACATAGGTACCCAATAATATAATAAACAAAATATTATTATACCTACCTACATATTTCATACATTACCACTTTTGATGTAACTCAAAGCTACTCTCATTCAATGTGTAGGTAGGTAATTTTACTTTGTTTTAGTTAGTCTGTCCCCTCCCCGACAGTACGATAGGTATGCAAAGATCGGATTTTTCATACGATCTAATACGATCTTATAGGCATACGATTCGATCTGGGTGAAGATCGCATTCCCTTGAATCGATTGAAAAATCGGTAGATCGTATAGCCGTGAATCGATCTTTCAGAAATTTGATCCAGATCGGGCATCCCTAGTTTGCGTTGAGCCAGCAACAGTGAAAGACGTCGAAATAACAGCGGCATCAACTCTTGCCTTAATAAATATTTATCGATGCTTGACCATTTTAAAAAAAAGGAAATTAAAAAAATACGTCATTGAGGAAGAATATGGTGGATGCTATCTATTCATCGAAACAGAACCTTTTCAGTTTCATAATTTTATATGAATTACTAGTACCTATTGTGCAAGATTACTTTGTTAAAATTGTAATTTTAAAACAAAAGCAATTCGAATGTTATTATGGAAGGGCGCCGTAAACAAAGTGAAACGAGAGCGCGAGTGTAAACACCACTCTCGCGTCCCTCGCGAGGCCCTTTGCCTCGTGCCCAAAAAATTGCCTTCGATGCGAGCGCCGCGAGTGGTGAGGCGAGCTGCAATGCGAACCACGAGCTAGCGTTTACACTCGCACCTCGATACTCTTGATTGAAATATAAATTAGATTATCTGCTCATACGCGCACACACACACACACACACGCACGCACGTACGCACGCACGCACGCACGTACGCACGCACGTACGCACACGCAGGCACGCACACGCTAAGGATTGTGATGAGTATAAAAAATATAGTAGGTATATTGTTTTGTCAGCGTTCGGGAGATTACGACACATCTTCTCGTCAGACATACGTCAAAACTAGATTGTACAACCAGTGCGTGTTGCCAGTGATGACCTATGAATCTGAGGAGTGGTCATTCACTGCTGGCCGTATGAGGAAGCTCTAAGTCGCTCAGCGAGATATGGAGAGGGCTATGCTTGACGTTTCTCTGCGTGATAGACTTAAAATCGAGGATATCCCCAGTAGAACCAGAGTAACCGACATAGCCCAAAGAATTAGTATGCTGAAGTGACAATGGGCCAGCCATACATCTCGAAGAACCGACAACCGATGAGGAAGAAAGGTTCTCGAGTGGCAGCCTCGTACCGGCAGGCGAAGTGTAGGGCGTCCCCCTACTAGATGCAGTGACGACCTGGTAAGACATGCAGGAAGTCAATGGATGCAGGTGGCTCGGGACCGTGCTTTGTGACATTCCTTGAGGGAGGCTTATGTTCAGCACTAGACTTGTGAAGGGCTGTAATGATGATGATGATGATATTGTTTTATTCTCTACAGTCTCGTACCTCAAAGCAAAAAGGAAACCCTTATAGGATCACTCCTTAATATTCGCCGTACGAGGGTGACACTGAAAGTTCTTAGAAAATCAAAAACTGTACAAACGAGCAAGTTATTAGATTTATTATATCTTTTCAAAATATTGGCCATTTACGTCAATACATCGCTGGAACCACTGAGAAAAGCACTTTGCCCACTCGTCCTTCTTCTCTCTTCGACGGCATTTTGACACGCAGCTACTGCTTCCTCGGCGTCCATAAAACGTTTTCCTCGAAGCATTCTTTTATTTTCGGAAATAAATAAAAACCACAAGGTGCGAGGTCGGGGCTATAGGGCGGGTAACCCATTAATTTCACCTCTAACGTCGCCAAGTAGTCGATTGTTTGCTTGTGCAGGCGTTTTCGTGGTGAAGGAGGATCCTACTGCGAGGTCGTTTCCCTCGAACTTTTTCCAAGACAAGTGGCAAACAATTGTTAGTGTACCACTCTGCAGTAACTGTTTTTCGATTCTCTAAAACAATTGTTGCGTAAACCTGTCCTTCCGAAGAACGAGGCCACCATCTTTTTTCCCACGCTTCGACCTTTCTTCACTTTAATTGGCAACTCCTCGGAAGGAAACACCCAGACAGTAGACTGTCTCTTAGTTTCAGGATCATAACAATAAATCTAGCTTTCGTCACCCGTACGTATGTCGAACACAGCATTTGAGTCACCTCCGTTAAATCTTTGAACCATTTCACGACACCAATCAACATGACGGAGTTTTTGAGCCTCTGTTAAATTATGGCGTATCCACCGGACACAAAGCTTCCTGACCGCTAAATATTTATGAAGGATTTTGTGTACTTGACTCATACCGATGCCCAAGCTTGTCCGAATCTGCTGATAAGTCACTCTTTTATCAGTATCTATCATACACCGCACAACACTGATGTTGTCTTCAGTCGTCGCGGTAGAAGGCCGTCCCTCACGGAGATCATCGGTGAGATTAGTGCGACCACGTTTAAACTCATTAAACCAGTTGTAAACAGTAGGACGAGATGAGGCTTCATCGTAAAAGGCCAATCGAAGTCTATCATAACTTTCTTGTTGACTTAAATGACATCGAAAATCATAAAAAATCATTGTACGAAAATTTTCTCGCGTTAATTTTATGCTGACGTGGCATAGACAATTTTCAATTTGCCGCCAAATCGTAAACAAATGACAAATAATAAAATCAAAATAAAATAGATACATACACAATAATATTGGCATGGAGTTCCATTTTCAAAATTTGAACTTATTTTTTTATTATATCGTTTACAACTGGCCAGTTCTAAAAACTTTCAGAGTCACCCTCGTATTTAAAATATACGGCCACTTACGTCAAACATTTTAATACTCTTTTTTTTTAGGATTTTCTCTTGTATCGTGCAGGCAGTTTACAAACATATATTGCACAAGGACATCCAGACTCGGAACAATTATTTGTAGACCATACAAGTACCTGTTCCGTATGGGATTCAAACCCGCGGTCCCCAGTCCGGCAACTCATTGCTTAGCCATTGAGCCACGGAGCCGTCCGACTCTCAAGCTTCGTCAAAACCCTCAGAGTACACAAAAGCAATCTATTATGTATACTCTAAAGTACTTCCAGTTGGGCTAGAATCAAGAAATTTGGTAAGAAGGCGACTTACCACAGCGCAAGTGCAGGAAAATTCCAAAAATCCTTAATTTGTAGTTATAAGTATCACATGTAGTTTTTTGCGGATTTAAACTTAAATTTGTAGTCGGCACATCGACCGTGATAACTTTTTTTATAGAATAAGGGTGATAAACGAGCACACAGTCCACTTGATGGTAAGTCCTCAATTTAGAATTATAATGCAAATGCGTTGTCACGCCTGAGGACTAAGATGGAATGCCTTGTTTCCAGTAAAAAAGGTCTCCGGTTCTCTACATTCGCCATAAGAAACACAGCAGCATTAAGCTGCTATTTTACGCTCGTATTCCGCCAGAGCGTGGCCAAGCCCGGTTGAGCCGATCATTTCGTGCTACAACCATAATATAAGTAGTTGCAGTGTGGCACTACCACGTATAAGAAAGACATAGACCAATGTATTGTATGGGAGAAAACTTTTATCACTAAGACAAACAAACAAACTCTCACCCTAAATGCATACACCTTCTCCGTTCCGTCGTGGGTAAAATTAAGACAAGTGCCCAGTCTCTAAACTGCCACGATCGAATACTATTATACAATCTACAGTTTTTTTTTTTAAATTATTATTATAGTTTTTAGTATTGTATATCTACAGTTCAATATATATTCGCATGGTTTCTCATGGCATACATTAACAGGTTTAATTAAACATCCGTTCACGTATCTGTTGATATGTAATACAATCATTTTATAAATTGAGAGCTTACGTAACCATATACGTCGATAATGAGAGCAAAAAAGATAAATGCAGCAAATGTGTGTCTCCCGGAGAATGTAGATCTTGAAACATATCTGACACATCTGTGTCCAGTATCCGACTTACGCTCCGGGTCATCCGTAAAAGTAGTAACTTGATACTAGAGCGCTCCTATCGACGTTATAGGCTTAAAGCTTAAACACACTTGCGATTGCAGTAAATACAAGCGGTAAAATTAAAAAAATTGTACAACCGACTTCAATGTAAAAAATGCGAACATCATCAATGTAGTCGAAGTCATTTAAATACGCATTATTAAGGATAACTCAAAAACTACTGGTCAGATCTTAATCAAAAATCTTAATCTAATTTATATGGGACCACATGAGAAGCACCAGCTTTCAAATAAGAAAAAAAACTAAAAAAAAGTTCTTAGTGTTTTATACATTAAAAAATAACAGTCGAATTCCTCCCCTTTATTTGAAGTCGGTTAAAATGTAATATCGGTAGCTAATTTTTGAAGTTCTACTTCTTCTTCTTTTAAATTATGAAATCTCTTGACAGCATTTTGCCAGTGTCAGGTCAGTCATGGTGAGTCATGAGTGACAAGTAAATTTTTGAAGTTATATTTTATTGAAATGTGGGTGACAAACGAGTACATAGTTTGCCTGATGGTAAGTTGATACTGTGGTCCATAGACTCTGTCATTGATTAAGAATCGAAATGCAGAGTCATGATCCTTCAGGACTAAGATAAAAAGCCTCGATAACAGTAAAAAGAGTTTCCGGATTTACACTCACCCAACGAGAAACGCGGGCCACCGGCCGACCGGAGGGGACTAGCCATAGCGCTTTTTTCCCGATACAGAACTGTGTCATCTTTTGCGGGGGAAAATCTGCGCACACAAGAACAATCGTCTGTCACTAAGAAACTCACACATAACAAAACAATAAATTAACAATTTAACTTATAATTTGAGAAAGGGGAACGCCTGCGAATGACTACTCCCCTCCGAGCCGCTGGTGGCCCGTGTGCACTCACCATATGATACACTACAGCTTTACGCGTTGCAGAATGAAGAACAGACACATATCGTCGTTGCGCGTGCAAAACCGCGGAAGAGCAGTTTGTAAATACCGCGTATCTACATTTTTAGAATTTTACAGGAAGAAGAAAAAACTTAATAACTTGGTAATTTATAATTATATTACCGACTGAACTTTATAGCAGCTTCTTTGTTACTTATTTTATAGAAATTTAACGTAAATGTACTAGAAACTTGTTTAGATTTCGTGTAAAGTCACTTACGCGGTTTTGTACCAGCAAATTACATTTAAATACTATACTTCTAGGAGATACGCGGGCTTAAAATAAAATACATAATATTATATTATTAATTTGAATTTATTATGATATATTATAGTAGAAAAAAACATACAAAATTATACATCTTCTTAGAAAAAAAAAACAATAACTCTTACTCTAGATATCAATTTAATCACACAATCCCTGAATTTATCTAATTACAATAAAACAATTACGTTCACTTAATTAAGAATAATAAACTAATCAGCCTCCTCGATCTTCTAAAATCCCAGCATTTCAATCTTTGTTAATTAGTTTCTTGGACGAATACGATTTTTTTTTTATTAAAAGCTTTAACAATTAAATATGGCAATCATTACACCTGGATGCTCTTATATTCTTATTATCTTAGACGTAGAAGTACTTCTATTATCTTAGTTCTTAAATTCTCATTAAAACGATTAATAATCACAGCATTTAAGATCTTGGTTATTAGGAATATTATTTAAAAGGTAAATTATCGTAAAAACTATGACAGTCTTTAGGTATGACACTCTTCAATTCCTGTAGGTGATCATACTTTGTTTTGGATATTGGTTGTCTGGATTCATACAATGGACCTACGCAATCAATTAAAGAGTCAGATAATATCTTTTTTGGTCTCCTAGGTAAAGGAACAAAATCGTCTACAAAGTGGAGTTTAAAATCAATTGTCCCACTAGGACTGTATCTTAGGGCCCTTATGTCCATGACGACACGATCACCCGCCCCACGACCAGGTCTTATTGAATCATAAATGAGGTGATCTTTATGAGCAAAGTTTTTAAAAAATGTATGATCAGGAGTAATAACTTGGTAAGGACTCGGCACTTTTCTGGCCTCCTTCGTGATTGTTGCGTATTGTGAGGGTAGAAATATTTCTCGATTTTTCAATTTTCTTTCGATCACCGAGTGCACCGAATCGACTTCCATCTGAGTGTGGCCCTTTTCCAAGTATTTTTGAGTTATAACTATGTTCTTGGCCATGGCCAAACGCAACAACGCATTCGACACAATATTATTTCTATTCTGGGCTGTGCAGCCATCTGTGAACAATACTACATCCTTTGGATCATTTTCCAGTAATTTAGTTAAATAATCTACAAGAAATGATGCGAATGTAGTAGCTTTTAAGTCGCATGCCGTCTCGTCGAACCAGTAACACGCGACTCCATTAGTTCCCAGGTTGTAAATTGTAAAGTTGTGGACGGCAAGTTTTGTCTTAAAATATAGTGCACTGGCGTTGAGTGAAGGACACAATTTGACTGCTTGAAGATCTGCTGTTAATGCATGTATCGTCCCTTTCCGTGCTGCTTCTTTGTCAAGGGTTTTTTCAATTCTAGCTAAGTCTTTTAGCTCAATATGTTTTATATACTGCTCATCTGACATGTTACCTGCTTTGTGAGCGCAGCACTGGTCGCATGCGTCTTTCTTTGGTTGAAATAGACTGATGTTCTCTTCGAATAAAACCCCTTCAAATACCTTCCTAGAGGCCACAGGTTCATTTCGCGAAACTGAGTAGTCTACATATAGACGATACAATTGTGATTTTGTTTGTATGATGGGTTCTAAATAAAGCTTTGAAGTAGATTGTCTACAGTAATGAGACGGTAGTTTCGGTAGCGCCATCAAGTATTTTCTGGCTGATTCTTTTTTTGTTTCTGTGGCTACTACAGCACTTGGTTCAGATTCATTGTCGATAGTCGTCTTCTCTCCTAGCCAATATCGAACTGTCCATTATTTTATGCCCAATGTTTCCAAAAATGTTTTTAAGCAAACTCTTTCCTTTTTATCGTTTACTTTTAAATAGTAAACTTTGGTGTCACTGCGCCTTGAATTTGAGTTCTTAGTTTTTCTGGTTGTAGGTGTCTTATCCACCATTGAAGCTATATACATTTTCTTTTCATGCCAACTCATTTTCCAATAGGTTTTAAAAATTTCTGACCGCACTTCTTCTGTTAGCTTTGGGCAATACATAGCTTTACCACTGAAACATCTCTTTGACATACATATTGGACCCATTATTCTGGCGGGTTTAGGATCATTTTGAACGAATTTAGTGCCATCTTTTTTAAATCCAATGTATTCCTCGCCCATCATCCTTTGCCGCTTATTTATTATTCTTTTCTAGTTATTAGGATTCCCTTTCCGCTTTCTTCCATTTTTCTTCGCCGTATTTTCTATTTCCCTTTCGGGAAACCACTCCGTATTTGCTGGTGATAGTGGCTTTAAATTTGTTATGTCTAAGAGGGCGACAAATGAAGGATCAGTGACTGAATCATCGGACGAAAATTCAAGGTCATTTTTATTAGGCTCCACTATATTAATGTTTACATCAATAGAAGTAATATTCTAATCTCTATTCTGTGTTGAAGTAGTATCCAATATTGTTGTAAGCGTAGTCAATTCGGATGTCAAATTTTGGTTCGGAGGTTCTTGCTCTAATTCCCCTGACAAAGGAACGGAAACTAGTTCTTGTTGCTGATTTTCTGCAGCAAGTTTATTTGCATAATATTGTTTATTCAATATTTCCTTCTTTTTTCGCAACAATATTTTTCGCCTTTCAAATAGATCTCTTAAAGTTACCACGTCATCGTTAATATCAACATTCTCTAAAAACTCTTCATTTTCTCCGTCCTCCATCATTATTCGGTTACTTCAAATTATTTGTATCTAAAAAAAAAACAAATTTAATATAATGCAATACCGCGTAAATGATAAACACAACTAGTATAATGTAGTATCAATACCACTTAACTACGTGTTACAGGTTATTATTACTCACAATCATAAAAATACTAAAGAATTGTACTTAATTACTCTATTCAAGCATAAATACATTAAAAACTAAACACTATAAAGAATAAAAACGTACTTACGTGGTTATTATTCACTACAAAATAATTATTTTCGAGAGCACGCACTAATCGTGTTTCAATTTGTTCGCCCATTTCGTAAATACGCGGATTTGCAGCCAACTTCAAACGCAAGTACTGTTACGCGGTATTGTTTTGATTGAAATATGACGTTTCTTATTGGCTAATTCAAATTGTGTGAGAAGTAGTATAAGCGAATCAGCGCTAAGGGTCTGTAGCCGCGAAATTTCAATTTTGCACTTTTTGCTGTTACGCGGTATTTACAAACTGCTCTTCCGCGGTATTGCACGCGCAACGACGATATATTTTAGACGCAATACCTGCTTAATCGAACAAGGGATATAAATAGAAATTTTGCTCGTGTAATATGTGAGAACTTATCCTTTATTAATATAATTTCGGAACCAGTCCCTTCTAGGTTTTTTAAAAGTAGAATGAGGGTGACAAATGGACACAGTCCACCTGATGGTAAGTGGATGCTCTTACCATCAAGTAGGCTAGAATGGAAAAGCAGATGCGTTGACAACCTTGAAGACAAAGATATAATGCCTTATTTCCAGTAATAACGATCTCCGGTTCTCTACACTCACACAGCACCATTGGAAGCTATTTTACGCTGGTATTCTGCGAGAGCCTGCTCCTTCGCCGGTCAAGCCGACCTATTCGTGCTAGAATCATAATAGCTGCAGCGTGGTTCTAGTACGTATAAAAGACGGAGGAAATTTTTACATTTATAAAACGTTTACGATAGAATCACACTTACGTTAATTATTTTTACTGTAAGTAGCTGCAGCGTGGTTCTAATATGTATAAAAGACGGAGGAGATTTTTACATTTAGGAAACGTTTATGATAGAATCACACTTAAGTTAATTATTTTTACTGTAAATAGCTGCAGCGTGGCTCTACTACGTGTAAAAGACGGAGGAGATTGTTACATTTATGAAACGTTTAATAAAGAATCACAGTTACGTTAAATTGTTTTCACTGTAAGTAGCTGCAGCGTGGTTCTACTATGTATAAATGACGGAGGAGATTGTTACATTTATGAAACGTTTAATAAAGAATCACAGTTACGTTAAATTGTTTTTACTGTAAGTAGCTGCAGCGTGGTTCTACTATGTATAAAAGACGGAGGAGATTGTTACATTTATGAAACGTTTAATAAAGAATCACAGTTACGTTAAATTGTTTTTACTGTAAGTAGCTGCAGCGTGGTTCTACTATGTATAAAAGACGGAGGAGATTGTTACATTTATGAAACGTTTAATAAAGAATCACAGTTACGTTAAATTGTTTTCACTGTAAGTAGCTGCAGCGTGGTTCTACTATGTATAAAAGACGGATGAGATTGTTACATTTATGAAACGTTTAATAAAGAATCACAGTAACGTTAAATTGTTTTTACTGTAAGTAGCTGCAGCGTGGTTCTACTATGTATAAAAGACGGACGAGATTGTTACATTTATGAAACGTTTAATAAAGAATCACAGTTTCGTTAAATTGTTTTTACTGTAAGTAGCTGCAGCGTGGTTCTACTATGTATAAAAGACGGAGGAGATTGTTACATTTATGAAACGTTTAATAAAGAATCACAGTTACGTTAAATTGTTTTTACTGTAAGTAGCTGCAGCGTGGTTCTACTATGTATAAAAGACGGAGGAGATTGTTACATTTATGAAACGTTTAATAGAGAATCATAGTTACGTTAAATTGTTTTTACTGTAAGTAGCTGCAGCGTGGTTCTACTATGTATAAAAGACGGAGGAGATTGTTACATTTATGAAACGTTTAATAAAGAATCACAGTTACGTTAAATTGTTTTTACTGTAAGTAGCTACAGCGTGGTTCTACTATGTATAAAAGACGGAGGAGATTGTTACATTTATGAAACGTTTAATAAAGAATCACAGTAACGTTAAATTGTTTTCACTGTAAGTAGCTGCAGCGTGGTTCTACTATGTATAAAAGACGGAGGAGATTGTTACATTTATGAAACGTTTAATAAAGAATCACAGTTATGTTAAATTGTTTTTACTGTAAGTAGTTGCAGCGTGGTTCTACTATGTATAAAAGACGGAGGAGATTGTTACATTTATGAAACGTTTAATAAAGAATCACAGTTACGTTAAATTGTTTTCACTGTAAGTAGCTGCAGCGTGGTTCTACTATGTATAAAAGACGGAGGAGATTGTTACATTTATGAAACGTTTAATAAAGAATCACAGTTACGTTAAATTGTTTTTACTGTAAGTAGCTGCAGCGTGGTTCTACTATGTATAAAAGACGGAGGAGATTGTTACATTTATGAAACGTTTAATAAAGAATCACAGTTACGTTAAATTGTTTTTACTGTAAGTAGCTGCAGCGTGGTTCTACTATGTATAAAAGACGGAGGAGATTGTTACATTTATGAAACGTTTAATAAAGAATCACAGTTACGTTAAATTGTTTTTACTGTAAGTAGCTGCAGCGTGGTTCTACTATGTATAAAAGACGGAGGAGATTGTTACATTTATGAAACGTTTAATAAAGAATCACAGTTACGTTAAATTGTTTTTACTGTAAGTAGCTGCAGCGTGGTTCTACTATGTATAAAAGACGGAGGAGATTGTTTTATTTATGAAACGTTTTATAAAGAATCACAGTAACGTTAAATTGTTTTCACTGTAAGTAGCTGCAGCGTGGTTCTACTATGTATAAAAGACGGAGGAGATTGTTACATTTATGAAACGTTTAATAAAGAATCACAGTTACGTTAAATTGTTTTTACTGTAAGTAGCTGCAGCGTGGTTCTACTATGTATAAAAGACGGAGGAGATTGTTACATTTATGAAACGTTTAATAAAGAATCACAGTTACGTTAAATTGTTTTTACTGTAAGTAGCTGCAGCGTGGTTCTACTATGTATAAAAGACGGAGGAGATTGTTACATTTATGAAACGTTTAATAAAGAATCACAGTTACGTTAAATTGTTTTCAATGTAAGTAGCTGCAGCGTGGCTCTACTATGTATTAAAGACGGAGGAGAGTTTTACATTTATAAAACGTTTATGATAGAATCACACTTACGTAATTTTTTTGTGCTGTAAATAGCTGCAGCGTATAAAAGACAGACGAAGACTCTACTACGTATAAAAGATGAAGGGGATTTTTACATTTATGAAAGTTTATGATAGAATTACAGTTGTGTAAGTTTTTTTTTTACTGTAGCTTTGTATAATAATCCGTTAAGATAAAGAAATACAACACGTAGCTCAATGTTACCGAATGAAATTAAATTAAAACTCTTTATTTTACGACGTAAGAAATTAAAATTTGGTTTGTGAAACGTTTACATGTTTTATTGTCTACCTATCGCCTCAAAATGAGTTCCTACTCTAAAGTTATCGGTGCCATGCTTGGAGTACCACGTATGTACTTAGAACTTTGCTTGATGGACGAACATTTTATTTCTAGACATTTTATTTCTGTGTTGATAGAACCAGCAATAGTTTGTCTAAATACAGTTTACGTAACGATACGTTCGTCTGGGTCTAGGCCTCATTTCTGCGAGGGTTATAAAAAGAATGTTGTAGGAAGGCTTCACATAGGTGAACATCATGTAATATATTTTTTTAACGACGATGACGCTCTATGGGGAAGGAACACCGCACCGAGCGTGTATCAGCTTAACCCTTTCGCTGTCCCGTGCACTACATATAGGTCACTGTTATTGTCTTACTATTGTGTCTAAAAACCGGACAGTGAAAGTGTTAACACTTAAAACTATTATTAATATTGATTGGAATCGAACGCATGCTATCACAATTTCTAAAGTATATGATGATAATACTGTGTATTGGCGGTGTAAGAAAATCTATTACCCTATATCATCCCGTGGGTGTCGTAAGAGGCGACAGAGGGAAACAAATTTAGGAGATAGACAGCGGCGTCTTCCTAATAACGACTATAAATAAAAAATTGTGGTTGCCAACTCGCTTGCGTGCCAAGCGTGGCAACTGTAGCAACTATCCACCCTATGAGGCAATCTATAGGGGCCTCTGTTCAGCAGTATACTTTAATAGGCTGTAACGGTAACGGTATGATGTTACACTTCTTTTCTAATTTAAATTAAAATGAAATCAACAAATATAAAAAAGACATCTTATTCGTATTGACCGGTAGAGCCAATAGATTTTTTTTATAGGATAGGGTGACAAACGAGCACACAGTCCACCTGATGGTAAGTGGTTGCTGTGACCCATAGACATCTACATTTATCCTCAATAAAGAATCAAAATGCAGATGCGTCAACACCCGTGAGGACTAAGATGGAATGCCTCTTTTCCAGTAAAATGGGTCTCCGGTTCTCTACACTCACCATACGAAACACAGCAGTGTCAAGCTGCCGTTTTACGCTGGTATTCTATGAGAGCGTGGTCCTCCACGTTCGAGCCGACCCATTCGTGTTACAATTATACGACTAATATAGCTGCAGCATGGCTCCCTCACGTATATTTATTCATTATCCATTCATTAATTATAGCTTATTAAAATTCCACAGCAGAACATAGGCTTTGCACACTAGGTGGGTTGGTAACTACAGTTTTATTTTATTAATTTCAACCGTTATCAGAAAGATACTGCTGTCCACTCATGTTTCAGTTTCCGTATGTCGTCTTCAACGACTTCCACTGGATGAGACGGGATAGTGTAATAATTAAATTATGACGAAACTACACGACACGAATAGATATATAAACCAGAGATTCTTAAAGTGGGTTCCGCGGAACCCACGGGTACGGGGGAAAAGTAATTATTTATTTTTTCTTGTTAAATAATTTCACATTTAACAAACAAAATATGTGATGAGAAGAACCCATTACTGTTTTAAAAATAACTACATGTTAGCGAGAATTATATTATAATATTTTAATTGCACTATGGAATATAATAATTAAATTTGATGTGGGGTTCCATAAAATAAAAGGGATTTGGTATATGTCCATTACCTGAAAGGTTTGGGAACTTCTGATATTTAACAACGGTTTACCATCTAACTGTTTTGAGAGGTCTGCGTTTTTTTTTACAAGATTAATTTACATATTACACACTACTTAATAAATAATTAATATCCTACAAGAAATACCGTAAAAACAAATTAATGACGATGATGATGTCTGTATTTCAACCTCTATCTTTTGTTTTAATATGTTATTTTATAAATACGAATTTTCTTCAATCGCACGTTGCAAGTCAATCGTGTGCAACATTCACGTGTGGCCCCAAACACACCCAGCCTCTCGCTTTGCCGTACCTGTCTGCTTCACCTGCAGTTGATAACCGACCGCATCGCGATGAGTACGCCGTTCACGTTCAAACGCGCCGGTTTTTAAACGCTACGTTGCGACATTCGATTTAAATTAATTTATTTGGAATCCCGAACGCCTGCAGCGCGCTGTATTTAAAAATATATTTTTGACAGAACTTTTTTTTTAATTTTAATTGATGTGTTTATTAACTTTGTAGTGACGTGTTAATATATTTGTGTATGTGACTTTTGGACATTGTAGGTATTATTGCTATTTGTTTGTGGAATTTTTATATCTTACAAGTGGGAGTGGATGTGAAAACTGGAAAAGGCCCGGAAGAGCGGGTCGACTCTCCCTTTGCGCTTCCGCGACAGGTATGTAGAGTAGAGTAAGGTGATGGTAATCGAAATTCATATTTTGCGATTCTTTCAATGTTTTAATTAATAATTTATTAATAATTAATAACTTTGAGAATTATGTTACATTTATTTTTATTCGATTTTACTGTCGTTCTCATTTTCATATTTTCCTTTGAAAATCTAACAAATTATTTTGGATAGTTATTGAGTTGGATAGTTTGTAAGATGAAGTAAAACTCAGTGTATCAATGATTGTAAACATAATGTGATTGTAATCCAAAAATGGTCGGAACATTGAACAATAAACATGATAAATAAGGCGGCAGTACTCTATTTTCATATATATGGTTGTACAGGGTTATATATCTAAACTTCTTGCGTTCGCTTCTTAATTACCTACTTGATGTGTATCATTTCGTAGAATATCACACGAACAAGTTTTTTTATAAAGAATAAGGATGACAAACGAGCATACAGTTCACCTGATAGTAAGTGAATGATGTGGTCCATATCTATCCTAGATTAAGATGAAAATGCAGATGCGTTATCCCCCTGAGGACTAAGATGGAGTGTCACGAAATTGTGTACCCACATCGTGAATCAAATAGAAAATAAGCATATTTTGTTGCAAGTGTAAGGATAAACGTGTTTAGGTTGGATGCGTTAACGATTCCTAATTATACAAATGATTAGAAACTGTTTTGAATCAAAAACAAGTTTAGCTTTCATACTATATTAATTAAAGTGAACAGCAGAATAACATCATTTATGTCATTATTAAAGTTTGAAAATGATGTTATTATGTTATTAATATTATCGTTTTCAAACGTGGTAGAGCCATGCTGCAGCTATATTGGTAGTATAGTTGTAGCACGAATGGGTCGGCTCGATCGGGGCAGAACCACGATCTCACAGAATACCAGCGTAAAATAACAGCTTAAAGCTGTTGTGTTTCGTATGGTGAGTGTAGAGAACCGGAGAGCATTTTTACTGGAAAAGAGGCATTCAATCTTACGAGTTAGTCCTCACGGGTAAACGTAAACAATAGTAACAATTTATAAGAACATGGGCATTACCAAAGTACACTAGATAAAAATAACAATACTTAAAAATGTAAAAAAAAAACGAAAGATCTCAGTGATCAGATATCGTTTAGAGGCAAAATGCGTATCATTTTATCGATGGTGGTGTTTTTTTATCTTTCCTAGTGTAGTGGTGTCAGAACTCAGAAGTAACGACGATGGGATTAGTGGTGACGGGGATAGTGAACTTATTTTTTTTGCGGAACTTATCAGATTAATTTTAAAATCTTTAATATAATGTCGTTCATTTATTTATTCATTACAAACACAACCAAAATCCCACTGCATAACATAGTAAAGTAAAGTAAAGTAAAGTTACAGCCTATTTACGTCCCACTGCTGGGCACAGGCCTCCCCTCATTTCTGAGAGGGTTTTAGGGCAAGGGAGTATTCGCCGCGCTGCCCCAATACGTGTTGACGAACTTCACATGTCTTTGAAAATATTTTTTTCTTATTTCTCAAACATGCAGGTTTCCTCACGATGTTTTCCTTCAACGCCGAGCATGTGGTAAATCGGCACTTAAAATTGCAGTTAACATACGCATCTGCATTTTGATTCGCAAACGAGGATAGATGTAAATGTTTATGAGCCACAGCAACCACTTACCATCAGGTAGGCTGTGTGCTCGTTTGTCACCCTAACCTATAAAAAAAATTAAATAAAAAAAACAGTATAGGAAGCCGTATACCACAGTAGATCGCCACGATCTACCGTATAGTGGCAGTGTAAGAATATCCTCTTCCCCATATCGTCCCGTGTGTGTTGCAGGAGGCAACAGAGGGAAACGAATCAAGCAATTTGCTGCAGCATAGTAATAACAATTAGAAAATAAAAAACTGCGGTTGCCGAGCCGCCTGTTAAGCTTGACAACGCTTCCAAATAATTCCCTTATGAGACAGTTTATTGGGAGGCCTATGTTATGCCTATGATATGGTAGCTCAGATGGTTAGCGCTCGCTGTAAATTTCACGGTACGCGAGCAACCCCGGTTCGATCCCCGCCGGCACCAATGAAAATGTTAACTGCAATTTTAAGTGCCGATTTACCACATGCTCGGCGTTGAAGGAAAACATCGTGAGGAAACCTGCATGTTTGAGAAATAAGAAAAAAATATTTTCAAAGACATGTGAAGTTCGTCAACACGTATTGGGGCAGCGCGGCGAATACTCCCTTGCCCTAAAACCCTCTCAGAAATGAGGGGAGGCCTGTGCCCAGCAGTGGGACGTAAATAGGCTGTAACTTTACTTTACTTTACTTTACTATGTTATGCAGTGGGATTTTGATTGTGTTTGTAATGAATAAATAAATGAACGACATTATATTAAAGATTTTAAAATTAATCTGATAAGTTCCGCAAAAAAAATAAGTTCACTATCCCCGTCACCACTAATCCCATCGTCGTTACTTCTGACACCACTACACTAGGAAAGATAAAAAAACACCACCATCGATAAAATGATACGCATTTTGCCTCTAAACGATATCTGATCACTGAGATCTTTCGTTTTTTTTTTACATTTTTAAGTATTGTTATTTTTATCTAGTGTACTTTGGTAATGCCCATGTTCTTATAAATTGTTACTATTGTTTACTGGGTATCCATATCTAATTCATACTGAGTGCACGTTTAAAATAATTTTAATATCCTGTTTTTAAACACGACGACAACAGCGACATCTACAAAATACATCGTAATATTGACATAACATCAAGGCATTTATTTGTCTTTTATTATCATTAGCGATTCCCCAAGTCACAGCGCGGATCCGTAACCGAAATTCCTGAAGATAGAATTTCGGTTACGGATCCGCGCCTGACAAGAATATAGTGCCGGGGTGTATGCCGAAGCACAAGTGCACTCTCATAGTCTGAGGAGACTGCAATCCGATACGACCGGAGAGAGATCAGGCGCAGGACCATCGTCTTTACATGATTTCCGAGGCACGGGTTAGAAACACCGTCAACTCCATGCTACTGCTGCTACTGAAAAATTCTTGTCAGAAAAACTCAAAACAGATAAATTCCGACCCGGGGCCGAAACTAAGACCTTATAATGAGCAAACGCATTTACGACCAACTAGATCAACGAGTAGTTCGTCATTATTACATAAAACGTGCATGTGTTTGTGAAAGAGCATCAAATCCGTCTAGAATATACATTACTAGCGAGCACGGGTGATTTCTTCTCGACAACAGCTCCACCTACCGGGTTCAAAGTATCTAAACCATACAGGGACCAACACAAACTCACACAAAAAATTTCATAAGATTCGGTCAAGCCAGTTTTGAGTTTTTGCGAGACTAACGGACAGAAATTGATTTTTATATATAGAGATTTTATATAAGCGAATACACAGACAGACGTGGTACAGCGAGCGAGCTTTTTATGTGATATGGTGATTAGTAACGAGTGTAACCGCAGAGATACTCGCTCGGCCTAGTCAAGCCGCACCTACCTATGTAACGTATGCGGTAAGATAGGAGGGAGATGCGGATGCTCTGCCAAACATACCAGGACTACAACAAAACATCTAGTAACTAGAATCGAAAACCACCAAAATACATTTTCTGACCCCGTATTAAATTATTATAATATACTTAATATTATTATAATAACTACTAAGGACATAATTTTTACCCATAAAAGGTTAATTATACTTAAGTTTGCTGTTTACAATAATATTGTTGATTTGTATGTAATAATATGTAATCGACATCGGTGTTGCGTAGGTTGTGACAGTTTATTTTGCAATAATTGCCAATTAAAAATTGCTCATAACTGCAAAATTTGGTAATTTAAAAACCATTTAGGGACATAGTTATTGGATGCGTTCCATTACACTATAGAAGGAAATACTGATAACAATAATTTTAAATAAAAAAAATTTCTAAAACCGACTTCAATATATGTTATTAAGGATAACTTAAAAACTATTGGTTAAACCTTGATCAAATTTATATGGGACCACATGAGGAGCATTAGTTTTCAAATAAAAAAGCATCGAAATCGGTTCACGTAGAAAAAAGTTAAGAGGGCATACAGTCGAATGAGGACATCCAAGACTTTTTCTGCCAACAGGGTGGCGCCACTTTCCTATAAGGTAAATCATTTGACAGATTTTATAGCGGGGAAGATAATTTTCTTGAAGTTTAAGTTTCTTTCTGTATTATTAGTTTGATTTTATATTAATTAGATTAAAAATAAGTAAACCAAACCATAAATATAACTAAAAATAAAAAAGAGGTATAAAGTACAACAAGTTAAAGATCAAATCACTGACGTATTGTGTTGTTTATTAATATAACACTGTAGAAACTGATAAACTATTATTTAAAACTGATTTCTCGAATTAAGTTACATTGTGTAACAGAAAACTTTACCTGAGTCACGACTAGCGACATCTGGTGAGTGGAAGATTATTATCTTTTATTGAGTGACTACTCCTTTTTGAATTCGGTAGAAAAAACCAAAATCGTTTTACTACGTTACATTTACGTGTGTTCTGTGTGCCTCTAGCATGTATTTTGGTTTTATTTACAATGTTTTTGGAACAAGCAGAATCCGCGTGAGATAATCCGCTACCCAAAGTCTTCCTGCAAAAGTCATAAATATTTATTTTATACGAACTAGTACACCAGCCGTATGTTAGTAAATATTAACGCTTCATGTGAAACTTAACATTACGTCTACTACAAAATGAAAAAAAAAACTCGTCTCGGTGAATTCGTGAAAGTGTTGACCTCAGCAAACCGGCTTGTTATTAGACGTCAGTCGCAAGTCGGTACCCAGCTGATGCCATGTTCAACTTTGTACCGGCATTTTATTTTATATCATACTAGCGATAAGTCCCGACTTCGCACGACGATTTCTGGATCTCGACAGCGCCACCTATCAGGTCTAATTGTAAATCTAAACCATCCTGGAACCCACTCAAACGCACATAAAAATTCATCAAAATCGTTCAAGCCGTTTTCGAGTTTTAGGAACACTAACGGACAACAATTGATTTTTACTTATTTAGATATGTAGTTTTTTTAATTTTATTTAAGAAAACCTGGTATTACATTTTTGTCCCCCCGTCAGACTGTGTTTAGGTTTTTCTAAACAATAAAAAGTTGTAGACGAGCTAACAGTTCACCCGATGTTTACCGCAATCCATACAATGTTGCAAACAAAGTTCAAACAAAGGAGACTTGACAGGGATTTATCCCTTCTAAATACTACTGATTCTTTGCTTTACATTCTGTAATTAAACGTTTTTTAAACCGACTTCAAAAAAGGAGGAGGTTCTCAATTCGACTGTATTTTTTTATATATGTTATATGAAAGCTGGAGTTGGCTTCTCATGTGGTCAATGGTAATCAAGATCAGACTAGTAGTTTTTGAGTTATCCTTAAAAATGCGTATTTAATAGACTTCGACTAAATTGACAATGTTCCCATTTTATTTATATTGAAGTCGGTTGTACAACATTTTTAATTTTATCACTTGTTTAGAATTAAGGGTAACAAACGAGCACACAGGATACCTGATGATACCTAAATAAATGCTGTGGCCCATAGAAAACTATATTTATTTATTGATTTATTTATTTAAACTTTATGGTATTACATCTTAATCTAAGGATTAGAATGGGAGGACTTAATGCCTTATGGCATTATCTACCAGTCAACCCTGAGAGAATTAAACAAGTATAAGTTAGTAGGTGTCAAAAAATGTTAAAATTACTAGACATAGGTATAGGTATATTGTATATAAACATAAAATATATTCGCATACGTTCTAATAATACATATAGAAAAATCATATAAATTATGAAAATATTAAATAAAAATATATGTAATAAATAATATAATAAATATTGCATATATAAAATATATATAAAATAACTAAAAATAAAAATAGAAATCGACCCTCAAATGCAGTTTTCTTCAAGATAATGTTGTCGGACCTGTCTCTTAAACGCATGCTTATTCGGTGCTTTTCTTATATCAACGGGCAGGGCGTTCCAGAGAAGTATTTCCTGAAACCAGATTAACCATATTACGTATTCTCGATTAAAAATCGAGATACAAGCAGAATCGTTGTCATCCTATGTTGTCACCCCTGAGCGTAATTACAGATGGTACCTAGTTAAGAGTTCGAGTCAGTAATTCATTCTTGGGGTGATGTATGCGCTTTCACAACAAAATCCCAGAAAATATACAAAATTTGACCTGCTCAAAGTTGAAAAACTTTATTAAACTAAGTTTGTATAAAAAGGTTTATTATAAATATTAAAGAATTTATGGATGATAATAACCCCTGGAAATGAGGTGATCGCTACCAAGCTATTTCTATTTCTAATTTGTTGTGTTGTTAATTTGTGTAACATACGTGATTGTAAGGTGTTATTTTAAAAAAAAGTCCCGCTGGGTTTCTTGCTGGTTCTTCCCAGGAAAGATGTTTTTTTCGAACCAGTGGTAATTAAACAAAAGAGTGACTTTCAATAAGTATTATCTATAATGTATATTGAATAAAAAAGTTTCTGTTTCTGTTTCAAGAGGATCTCCTACTCTTTCTACTAACACTCGTATAGTATACCATTTTACGATGGTATAACGTAGGAGCGTACTCCTTTCCTTTCCCACCCAACCCATTCGTGCTACAGTCTACACTTTAGTGTGACTCTATCTTGTTGTAAATGCCTTCCAATTCTCATACGCCTGTAAATAGTCCCATCCATTCGGACCAGAACAACTAAAATTACTTTTTAAATACTAGGGTATGACTAAGGCCCGTATTAATAAACGTTACTCAGCTCAAGTACCCGCACTTGAGTACAAGCTTGAGGTTATGATCTTATTTTTATACATATCTCATATCAGCTGAGTGCCACACTGATTAATAAACGAAACTCGACTCTCAAGTGTGTGTACTTGAGTCACAGAACAGTATTCCTAAGTACAGCGTTTTGAGATACTATTTTTATGTGTTTATTAATTAGCAACGATCTTGAGATGCTGATATCGTAATGAGGGCGTATCAAATGATTACGCAACTGAGTTCGCCGTTGAGTAACGTTTATTAATACGGGCCTAAGTTTGCGATGCAGGGACGGCGTAAGAGGATCCACTAGGTACCCTATATCATACCGTTAGTGTCGTAAAAAATTACAGAAGGAAACTGACACAGGAGACGGGAAGCGCCTTAATAATCCTTAAAAAGCCTTCAAAATAATAAATAACTGCGCTTGCCAACCCGCTTATAAGCGAGGTAAGGCAAATATTAAGGCAATTAATTTGGGAAGCCTATGTTTAGCAGTGGATTATAGGTTCTGATAATGATGACGACGTGATTATCAGTATACTTAAAATTTTAAATAACAAATGCGATCGAACAGACAGCCCCCAGTCTGTTCTCGTACTGTGAAATTACAGCGAGCACTTAGCCCCTGAGTTTCTACGGCTAATACCTTGCTTGTTTATCATAGTTTCTAGTTTTAATTGTTTGTCAAATCATGCAATTTTAAATGAGGTAAACACCACAAAGATTCGTAAAACTTCATCTTGTACAGTTAAATTTACATAATTGACAAAAGGATGTCTTTTCTAGTTCTTGTAGATGTGCTAAAGATTCCGCCCAGTTGCGAGGCGATGTCTAGATATAAACATTTAATGTAGGGTTACCATATACCCGGATTAGTTCCGACATTTCAGGATTTTTAAGTTATTATCAGGAGTGCGGCCGGATTTCGGAAGTGTTAGGATTTTTCGATTTTCCAATAAAATACAGTATTTTTTTTTAGATTTTTCACCTTAGTGCACAAAAACAATAATTGATTTGTTTTTTCTACAGTTTTTAATTAGGTTTGCGACAAAATGTAATAAGTAATATATTAATATGTATAAATAATAAATTATATAATAATGGACTTTTATAACGATATCGGACTTTAGTCAGGACTTTTCAATCTGGTAACCCTAATCGAAACAATATATAAATGGGAGTTCGAGGTTTTTGGTCTGTTTGTCCATTTAATTATCATATATTGAAGGTCGTAGACTGACGACGTTCTGATGAAACCCACGCGTTTGTCTCGTTAGTAAAAAAAATTGAACGTAGAAATTAAATTAAATCGATATTCACATTTTATGTTACTAAATGCCCTTAGCGATTTTTTATTTTTTAATTGCACTATTAAAATAAGAATAATATAAACCATTACGAAGATCTTCAGATATAGTTGAAATTTGTAAAGAGATACTGTAATAGTAGACTCTTTCGATTTTATGGTAACACTTAATACCTAGAAATTCGCTCCAGTGGAGTTAAAAATTAATCGTAGACCGGCGAGTCTGATCCCCAAAGAGATAGTATATTTAAGTTTATATTATGCAGGCACTGTGTAGTGGCTGTGGAGGAATATCCACCTCCCCATTTCGTCCCGTGGGTATCGTGTGAGGCGATATAGGGAAACTGAAACAGGAGGCGGGCAGCATTATCTTCCCGATAACAACCCAAAATAATAAAAAAAACAGCGGTTTCGAAGCCAGCCAAGCGTGGTAACTAAATTCTATCTTATAAGGGGGAGACCTATATTCAGCGGTGGAATTTTAAAGGCTGTAATGTGTAAATGGATACAGGGTTCGTTATGCCAGTCGATTTGGGTACTCATATGACTTATGAGTCTTATTGATTTTACATTTACAAGTCCCGCTGGGTTTCTTTCTGGTTCTTCCCAGGGCAGAGGTATTTTCCAAACCAGTGGTAAATAAAAAAATGACTTTCAATAAGTATTATGTAATAATCAATATTGAATAAAAATCATTCTATTCTATTCTATTCTATTCTATTCATAAAAGGATGACGTTGCAATCAATTAGGTGATTAGTGTCCATTTCAGTCCATGGAAAGCTGCTGCTTCAAATAAAGGGAGCATAGTGCCGCATTGATAGCATATCTTTGTATTGCTTAGTTATCGCTTAAATATACTTTTGTATAAATTTTATAGTGGCACATTAAAAGAAACTTACAGTTTTTTTTACAAAAAAGATTTTTTTTAAAGTTGAAGAAAGTTAGATCATAAAAGCAAAAGTAATAAATAACATTTGGAAGAACGAAGAACACTCCGTTAAATTATGACACAGTTAAATTTAGCAATAAGCCTACAGAGTTTTTAAACGAATGGTCTTGTTTCGATAAGAACTTTAAAAAATTAAAAAATTTAATATCTTTTGCCACTCGTAGTAAACACGATTTGCAGTATGTTCCCATTTTTACGGCACTGATTTCAATTTTTTTTTATAATACCATTGTTAAAATATGCTTTGATAATTACTTATCAGGCAGTACTGTACTTTTTTTCTTTTTCGTTAAGTGTTAATTAATGCAATGTTTTCATATTTATCCTAAATAAATATTAATAAGTTGACGGCTTCGTGGCGCAGTGGCTTAGCAATGAGTTACGGCGCTGAGGGCCGCGCGTTCGAATCCCGCACGGAACAAGTATTTATATGACCTGCAAGTAATTGTTCCGGTTCTAGATGTTTGACCTTGTGCAATTTATGTATATAAACTGCCTTCACGATACAGGAGAATATCCTAGTGTGGGGGTAACGTTGTATAAATTAAAGAAAAAAAATGAATAAATAGTGAAAAGAAGAAGAGAAAAAGTGCCATAGTTTACTCGTTTTGTCATTTATTGTAATTTTATAATTCAATAAGTGTAGATAACTCCTTTACAAATTATGTATAATTAGCTTATAAAAGTGTTCACTTGGAGGAATTATTAACAGTGAGTGAGTTCGATTCCCGAACGGAACTTGTGTTTAGATGGCTTAGAAATATTTGTTCTAGCCTGGTGTGTTTGTGCAAGTGCAATCTTAAAGCGACAGTACACTAATGGTAAGTCGTGGACCGCGAACACAAAAAATCGTGGGTTCGAATCCACTCTTCTTTACTGTGGGGAACCTCTCTTAACACAAGCATTTTAGCTGTGGTTGACGGTCATATCAGTTAGGTTAATAGCATTACTAGTTTTAATATTTTAGTTCCTTGTTATTAAAGAAAATATATCGCCTGAGTATTGTTATGTTCTGATAGAATGCGGAAAAATTAAAACTTTATAACTATATGCTTTGAATATATTTACTTAAAAAATATTTCAAAAAAATTCTACATAAATAATTGCATTTGGCCAAATATCCATACTTGGAACAATGGAAGCACTTGTTCTGTTTGGGATCCGAACTCGCGGCCCCACAGTGCCACACACTCGTTTAGCCACTGTATTGTTAGTAATGTATTGGTCACTGTGAATCTAACACTGCATTCGATTTTACCTCAATTTTGCATTATACCGGATACGTCTAAGTTAGGGCGAGTTGCATTTGTCCCAGGCTCAGAATAGTTATCCATAGACTTTGTCTAATGCAGGGATCGTATCCGCTACCTCCACCGGCCCAACCAGACGCCGAACCGACAAACATCTTTTATCCTGTGTGGTGGAGGACGTTGCCATACACAAATTGCACACGGGCAAACATCGAAACAATTATTTGTAGGTCGTTTCGTGACGGATTCGAACCCGCTGTTTTTAGCGCCGCTATTCAATGCTAACCCACTACGCCATGGAACCATCAATTATTGTAGAACACACAAGAACACACACACACAGACAATTTCAACCAAACATTTTAAGCCAGAAGTTACCAAACTTCTGGCTTAAAATGTTTGGTTGAAATTGTCCTGAATTATATCACCATCATAGAAAGTCCAACTAAAACATGATCGTCATAAAAGTTCAACAACCATACCATCTGGATGATTGGCAGTCCACCACTGTGAGATTTAGAAGATGTTTTCTTCCTCGCACAACTTCCTTCTTCCTTGTGGAATCGATTACCACCAGTGATTTTTCCGGATCGATACGACTTAGGGACCTTCGAGAAAAGAGCCTGCTCCTTTTTAAAACGCCGGCAACGCATCTGCAATTCCCCTGGTGTTGCAGTTGTTCATGGGCGGCGGTAGTCACTTACCATCAAGTGAACCGCATGCTCGTTTGCCCCTTCTCCTATAAAAAAATACTAAATGACACAAGATTTGTTTCTGACGTCAAATAGCAGAGCTTGCACTACTATATTGCGGTCTGAGGAGTATTGGGAGCTAGTACAGACTGTTAGGCATTCCATCATATTCGTCAGATTTGATAACGAATCTCGAATTCTCTCTCGAAATCTCGGTTGCCAGCTCCCGTTTTATGTTTTAGAAGATTTGATAAGTTTAAATAAAGAACATACGATGAAAATAAAAGGTAGTAGATTATTTTAAATAAAATGCGGTTATGGTATCAGAAGCGACATTTATTAATAAAAAAAAAACAATGTTAATATGCAATGTAACGTAATTTGTCTCTCTAATATCACGTGTCACCTTAATGTGATTTTTAAACTCTTTGACTTCAACTATTCTAGGGAATGTCGAATACGCGCGATATTGCCTTGTCCTCTATTAAAGATTTCAAATTCGGGGACAAGATCAATTATCGGGTGTTGAATAAAGGACCTTAGCAGTCCATAGTTAGCAGTAACCACTTGTCATCATGTAGACTGTAGCTTCGTTTGTTACTTCGGTTTTATATTAAAAAAATTGTTTTTTTTTAAATATGATTGTTGAATAAGCACCTAAAGAGATTTACGGTAAAGTTAGCGTGTTTGGTATTTATGAAATTCTAGGCATATTTATTTTATGCCCCTGTCGCTTTACGACTTGCGTCAAAGCCGCCATAAATGAAGATAACACCCTGTTATCGCCCTCGTATCGGTGCTTTGCGAAATTTCCATGCAATAAAACTTTCACAGTTTTAGCTGAAATGGCTTTGCTGTTTAATGGATGAATAGAATGGTACAGCGGGTAGTTAACTAGTATTTACTATGTCGCGATTCCTAGGTTCGAATCTAAGGTAATAATATATAAATATATTTTAGGTTATAAGCGTGGTAGAGCCACATTGTTATGTAGCTTTATCACGAGTGGTTCAGTTTGGCCGTTGTAGGACCACGCTCGTATAAAATACACAAGATAGGTACATAGTGGATAATACTGCCGTGTTTCATAAGGTGAGTGGCGAGAACCACAGAATATATATTTTTTAATACTGCGTGCGAGAAACGGTGACCCTTATTGCTGATAACAAGACATTCCATCTTATTCCTCAGAGATGACAACGCATCTGCACTTAGATCCTTGATTGAGTAATACTCAGTCAAGGATCTAAGTGCAGATGCGTTGTCTAGATAGATAGATATCTGGTGTCTTATTCTGCTTCTTAATAACTGGCTCTACGGCTCTGGGATCTAGCCCTTCTGAGCCTGAAGTTACAATATATTTAATAATTATCCTTCATAGTATACTGCTTCACAATATGTTGATGCGTCACATTGTGCAGCCCTTGGGAGATTTTGACGGCAACTTGAGCCAGCAGACAGCTGACGGTTGGCGATGGTATCTCAAGGCGCCTAAGCAGACAGACACCTTATTTTGAGAATCACATCACCATCAGAGCACTTGTTTCACAGTTTCCACTAATATTTCACATGCGCGGACACTTAATACACAAAATCGCACCACTTTTACATATCAAAGTCCACTTCAAACCATTATTTAAACAATAATACAGGAGCAGCAAACCGACGCCGGTCGATTTCCCGCCAAAACTCATATCTGGTGTCTTAAACCGTAGCCTTAGTGTATATAATCCGTAGGTAAAGGAATATACCCTCTAAGTCACCTTTCTTTGTTATTAAAAAAAACTTTGTAAAATCTGTTCAGAAAATGCAGACTGGTTCTTTTTCATATAGGCTTAAAGAATAATTAAAAAAAAAGTATTTAATTACGGTTTTATTTTTTTAGTTACAAATCAAGCTTCATCATCATTATCATCATTACAGCCTTTCATAAGTCCACTGCTGAACATAGGCCTCCCCCAAGGAATGCCACAAAGCACGGTCCTGAGCCACCTGCATCCATCGACTTCCCGCATGTCTTACCAGGTCGTCACTCCATCTCGTGGGGGGTCGCCCTACACTTCGCCTACCGGTACGAGGCTACCACTCGAGAACCTTTCTTCCCCATCGGTAGTCGGTTCTTCGAGCTATATGGCCGGCCCACTGCCACTTCAGCTTACTAATCAAGCTTATTTACACATAATGTCAATTTTTCCCCACCTCACCATTTTGTGAGTCTTACCTGCTAAATATAGGCCTCACTCATAGTCTTGCCTTATAAGAGATATTATTTGCACCGCAGTTTTTTATTACAGTGAGTTGTTATCAGGAACATGCTGTTGTCAATCTTCTGTTTCGATATCCCCTGTCATCTTTTGCGACATTCGCGGAATTATAATTTGGGTTAGTCGATTCTCTTACACCACCACTGCACGACAACGCTTAGAAAATGCAAAACATAATATGTAAATTAGCATAACTTCGTCATTGCAATATTTAATATTTAAAATACTATACGAATTATGTAATTATACTATTTATATATCTAGAAGAATGCAAACGAATGTATCGCTATGGAATGAAATTAAGTGACATAAAACTATGTTAAAAACGAAGATTATCAGTTGTGCTGTCTTGCATTCCAAATTTGTCGGCCATTTTATTTTTATAGCATCATTTTGTGTTCACCTTGACATTTAAAAATGTCGGAGTAGGGCGTGAATCTACACTTAATTCGTTTGCTTGGACAATATTTGTTGTAATTATTTTAACTTAAGGCAATTTTATAAGTGAAAATTACATCTGATAAAAACAGAAATAAAAAGCAATACTAATTAAGAAATTTACCGATAGGTAAGGTGCGTAAAGGTGGGGTAATACAGGACGGATTTTCGACTAGTTGAAAGAGTCTGGAAAAAGCTTTATTTTCTCTACATCCGTATACGTCAGATTTCTGGAATATGGCGCAAATCGTCAATGGTTAAACATAGTTTAGCTATGAGAATCTTTTGCTTTTGCAAACTCAACGGTTTCTGCTTTAAACGTATGCGAAGACAAGATATACTTTTTTATATGCACGATGAAGAATTTGCCATCAAGAGGTAAGGCCGGACTTAAATTTAAAACCACTTCTACCGCATGCAGAACAAAGTTAATAAAAGGGATTTGTCCTATCTTTAACGCTCATAAAACATATTTCAATATGATCTATAAATTACTAGAAACACGTGGTAGAGCCATGCTTCAACTATATTAGTAGTATAGTTGTAGCACGAATGGGTCGGCACGACCGGGGAAGGACCACGCTCTCACAGAATACCAGCGTAAAATAGCAGCTTAACGCTGCTGTGTTTCGTATGGTGAGTGTAGAGAACCGGAGACCCTTTTTACTGGAAATGAGGCATTCCATCTTAGTCCTCACGGGTGATAACGCATCTGCATTTTGATTTGTAATCGAGGATAGATGTAGATGTCTATGGGCCGCAGCAACCACTTACCATCAGGTGGAATGTGTGCTCGTTTGTCACCCTTATCCTATAAAAAAAACATAAATGTTCCAAACGATTTTCTTTTTTTTTTGTTTCTTGACATCCGATCTTATCCCTGATGTAAAGAAATTATAATTTTCTGGTTCTCAAACTTTGTTATGACATAAGATGGAATTACTCAATATAAGAGAAAGATCGGATGCATTTGATTCTTTTACTGGGCAAGAAATTTTTATTTAAAAACATCTAGATTTTTTAAATAAAATGTAAGTAAAGACTGGCGAAATGTCCTGGGACAATACAGGAGTAGAAGAAGATATATGTAAGTATTTGGCAAAGCTATGACTAAGCAGGTTGTAGTTGGTTGATTGATAGATTACTTAGTGTGCAGATTTGTGTGTGTGTGTCAATAAGCAGGCGTGAACCTATTTGTAGAGTTAATTAGAACAGAATATGAGCATGAAATCGGAAATAGTAAAGTAAAGTGGACTAGACCAGGAAAAGGAACGTGGGGTAAAAGTTACCCGTGAAACTGAATTAGTTCTAAACTTTAACTAATGAGATAAATATCTAATGAGACGAGATAAACGTTATCTAGTGAGTTTTTTATTCTTTGAATAGCAATCAAAAAGTCCTAGTGTATTTTCGAAGCATCTGCAGATAAAATGTTACTGTAAGTAATGCGGCGCAGCATAAACCAGTGCAAATATATCGGCATCTCACAAAATATATAGGTACATATATCTCATAACTAAATCCCCAAGATTAGTTCTAAATAAGTTTTGTAATTATCAGTTGTTGTAAGCCATTGAGTAACGTAATGTAACATAATGCATAAAACGTAAGTTAGTAGTATTTTTACAGTTTTGAAAATTCTATTATAGAGGTCATTCATGATATTCATATTGCTGCGTAATGCGAAGAATTATAAATGTTTTAAATGTAGGCACAAATATACATATAGCGGTACTGAGTCTCATAACCACTTGAACAATCTTCGAAAGAATATGCACGAGAAAATGAAAGTATAACAATCACTGCCATATTTGTAACGGGTAAAGATAGAATAAAATTCATCCGACCTTCACCCGCGTGGGGAAACATCGGATCTCGCCCTACAGCGATAATAGCCCTGTTTGGATCAGATCTATCTGGCTATAACTTCATAAAACTTAGTATTCAGACAAAATAATAACAATAGAAGCTATATTATCGCTGACAGTCACAAATAAAAGTGACAGGGAAACACCGGATGGACAAAAAAACACAAAAATTATCTTATTTAATAAAATGCCGCGCAGCACGCGTCGTACTTCCCGGAGTGAATGGCAGGAACTTGGGGTCGGGGCAGAATTAAATGGCGTCGTATACCATATTGCTAGCATTTAAAAATATAGCATAATTCGCCGGAAATTTGAATATTACGGTCCCATCACCGATCTTACTCCAACGCATCTTAGGTACTTGCAAATTTTACTTATATTTTTAAGGCAACGTTAAACTGTTTGTGCTACTTTTTTAATCTGTGTAAGACGAGGCGATAATCGATATAAACAGACGTGGTATTAAATTGCCCTAACATGAGTTTAAAGGCAAAAAGCAAGGGCATAGATACCATTGCTTTTGGGAAACGGACATCCTATGAAACGAAAGGCCGAAATAATTGTAAGAGATCGTACAGTAGATGTTATTACCCTATAATTATAAGAATAATACCTAATACCTTGTTTTGAAAATGAGTATGCTTTAAAACAACAAAAAGGATTCCGACTAACCTTTCTTTACCTTTCATCAACAGTCAATCTGGCCCTTGCGATGGATATGAATTATGGCTTCGCCGATGAACACTTCTGATCTTAGAGGGTGGGGAGGTGGGGAGAGACTATCCGCTCAACCCGCGGTCCTACTACCATCGCATCAGTGGCTGGTTGGGTTTTTTTATAGGATATGTGTGACAAACGAGCACATGTAAGTGGTTGCTGTGGCCTATAGATCCACATCAATTCTCGATTACGACTCAAACAATCAATCAGTTGCGTTGTCATCCGTGAGGACTAAGATGGAATGCCCCGTTTCCAGTAAACAGGATCTCTGGTCTTCTACACTCACCATAAGAAACACAGCAGAGTTTAGCTGCTATTTTACGCTGGGTAGTGCCTCGCCATAAGTAGCCAAAGAGTAGCCAAATTTTAAACTTTAGTTCAAATATATGTATAAATAATGATATAGCGTTAATATAGTTTTTGAACTTTTATTTGAAATTATCCTAAATTGAATGTGATTTATGGGCAATCACGTTTTTGCCTACCGATCGACCCTTACGAATGTGCATGCGCAGTAAAATCAATTAAAATAATACATTACCACGTATTTTGACTTTAAAAGATAAAATAGACAGAATGTTTGAGATTTTTTTTTAATTAATTTTTTTTCACCATTTGCCTATATTACTTATTGTGAACCTCCTCTGCAAATTCGGTCGGTTATTGCAAAGTAACCCTGTATAGTGGATTGAAGAAACAAAGCCCCGATGTCAGAATTTAAAATAATTTTATTTTTTATCCTTTTCAGTGGAATAAGGTATATTACAATTCAATTTTATTTAAAATACAAATTTTAAAACTTGTGCTTTTGTTATAAGTACCGTATATACATTCATATGCATTTGGTAAGAAGCTGTTATTTCGACATTACAAACAGACACTTCAATTTTATTTATTTGTTTAGATAAAGAAATTAAATAAAAAACACGTGTCACGCTCACGTATTTTTTAACTGAAATTTTCATACAAAATTGTAAAATCAGAATTGGGTTTAAGGATATTTGCTTTTGGAACGAAGTTCCCTAACGGACGGTACGAATTTGGCGAATGGGGGCTTGGCGAGAATATTTGACAGCAGAAATAGGCAAGAGTGTGGTAACTACCCTGACGGAATACTAGGCCGTAGAGTTATCCTAGCACTTAATTACCAACCTTTGATCAATAAATTAGTTAGTGACGTTAGCGTTGGTTTATGGTACCTATAATGTTTATAAACAATTTAGCGTGTGATTTGTAATAACTTTTTTATTTAACGTTCAGTAATCAATATTCGAACTAAAGATGTAGTATATGGGTCAAAAGCACGACTCTAAATAACAAGGTTGGTCGGTTACATTTCACTTTCGGTTCCGACGCAGTGGTAACGACGTTGCGCGTGCGGTCAACGCCTTCTTTGGATCATACACTACTTGAAGTGATCATCGATTGTTATAAAAAAGCTTAGTATATAACTTGAAAACATAATTCATTTAACTATTAAAATTATGTACGAAAGTTGTGAAATGAACGTGTACGAAAATGTATTATTAATAATGGCAGAATGTTACCAACTAATTTTGTTTGCCAGTCTAATGCCGGAAATAAGTACGAGATATATTTAAAAACCGACCAAGTGCGAGTCGGACTCGCGCACCGAGGGTTCCGAACAAATCCGTAGGTATATATGTTTAAAATTATTAAAAATATTTTTATTATATGATATAACTAAAAATTTATACTTTTCGCAATTTTTCCCTTATTTGTGCTATAAATCGTTGCTTCGTACCAAATTTCAAGATTCTGAGTTCACGGGAAGTACCCTGTAGGTGTTGATTCCCTTGCGAATGTCGAACATTTTCGGCATAAACGGCTGTATCTTTTGATTGCGTTGGCTTAGAAGTTTGATGTTTTTTACAGCTCTAAGGGACAGTAGACTTGAGTATTTGATATGAATTTCAGCTGGATACCTCCACGCGTTCCTGAGATAAAGGGTCTTAACAGATAGTCAGACAGACAGACGGACAACAAAGTGATTCTATAAGGGTTCCGTTTTTTCCTTTTGAGGTACGGAACCCTAAGAAGTATAAAATCATAGATAATATAATATTATACATGGTGTCCTAAAAATGCAAAACTGCACACACCTTTATGGAGTAATGGAAACATCACCGTAATCGTAAATAATTCACAGCAAACATGGGCCATTCTCGCGCCTTTGACACCATGAATAAATAAGTAAAAGAAAGCATGCGTGGGTGTCGTGGAACACTCGGTTGGTACTAAGTTCCTTTCGTAGTATATCATTATTGGTATACGTATTAGCGTCATTTACAATAATATTTATTTCATGGCAAGATAAGCAAAAGTGCGAGGAAGATTGATATTTCTTCTCGCTTCCTTATAGCCCCCAAGGTCGTGATGGAAAACTCTTACACCTTTTTTCGCCTAGCCCCGATCCGCCAAGTCCGTACCGTGCGATAAGGAACTTCGTTCCAAAAAAAATTTAAAATAAACCAATCATGTGGTGGCAGCATAAGTGGCAACTATGGGAAATTGTGGAAAAATCTTTTGGCTACCAATTTCGATTGACGACGATATACCAGCTCGCTTACGGCAGATATCCAGACCAACGACAGCCAACAATATCCAAGGTGCCAGATGTCAGTTACTGCAGTCGCTACCCGCCTCCCAAGTTTCTCCCTTTTTTATAGGATAGGGTGACAAACGAGCACACAGTCCACCTGATGGTAAGTGGTTGCTGCGGCCCATAGACATCTACATCTATCCTCAATAAAGTATCAAAATGCAGATGTGTTGTCATCCATGAGGACTAAGATGGAATGCCATGCGTTTCCAGTAAAAAGGGTCTCCGGTTCCCTACACTCACCGTATGAAACACAGCAGTGTTAAGCTGCTATTTTACGCTGGTATTCTGTGAGTGCGCGGTACTTCCCCGGTCGAGCCCTCCCATTCGTGCTACAACTATACTACTATAGCTGCAGCATGGCTCTACCACGTACCCTACAGCGGGAGATACCAATGTCCATTAATCGACTTTGACGACGTGATGAATGACGTATGAAATATTTAAGCAAATGATATTGTGAATCACCTCTCACAATAATCTCATTATCTGCGAGTAAATCCATTAAAAGCGTGAAAAAGTCACGAAGGGCGTAGAAGTAAAAAAAAAATAATAATATGTATTTAAACAGAGTTGTCAAGACTTCGTATCTCAAAAAACTTATTGAATATTTTCTATTTTTTGAATATCGAGGTACTTACGCTACGTAACGAGTCCCAAAAATACATTTTAAGGCTTTTATAAAAAAAAGAAAACGTTATTTATGTTCGTTATTTAAGTGTTTCGTGCCTACATTAGCAAAACGGAACGTATAAAACTACTTGATATTCTTAATTTGAAAGTTTGCACGAAGATCACCAGCCAGCGATATTTTACGTCCAGGATATTTTTATGGATAGTGGTGATAATAAAAAATATTGTGATAATAAGTGATAGTGATGGAGAAAGTGGTGCAATCTTTATATATCTATTACAGTCGTTGGTAGCGTCTGCTAGCGATCGTGTAACTTCTGAACCATGCCGTGCCGTAACTACCTATTAAAGTCCACCAATGAACATAGGCCTCCCACACAGACTGCCTCATAGGGGCATCCGCGATTTTCCTGCCTCCAGGTCGCACCACTCAGGAATAAGGTGAAATATTTGACAGCTTTCTTGGTGGAGAAAGTAAATTTGTTAGAAAAGCGAAGAGATTAATATTTCTTTCTGACATATTAGTTATATTTATATTAATTTTATTACAAATGCATGTAATATTGGTGTAGATCAGAATGAATGTATTAAGAATTGATCCCTTATCGTTATCGCGGAATAATCCAAAAATTAACATTATGAAACAGATGCATATTGACCTAAAATAAAAATCGGAAATGATCAATTGTTACAATTATTTAAAGTTTGCGTCCACCTTGAAGTACATAATACTTCAATCAGTGCTAATTAAAATATTACATACTACTTAAGCATTTCTTTCCTACTTATTTCCTACCTAGAAGTCGGTCGGGGCAGGTACTATAAGTAATTACTGCATGTCCGGAGCATCATTCAGTAATTTTATGAATAAAATTGACTACTTAATTTTGCCCTAATATTATATTAATAATTCTTGTTGGGAGAAAAGGCAATATGAACAAAAATCAATTATTAAAATATATTGAATATCTTAGTGACTTAAATGTGCATAAAGTTATCTCGTTTACATTGTCTTACATATAGGGGTGACCACAGGAAAATAAACTAACATATAATTTAAATTTAATAAAAATTGTAGAAAAAGGGTTAGTATAATACTTATTACTCTTACCTACCTCTTGCCGCGAAATGCTTGCACTACTGTGTTCTGATATGAAAGGCATAGAGGGCCAGTAATTAGAGGCTATGAGGCATTCCATCTTAGTCCTCAGAGGTGACCACGCATCAGTAGGCTTCTTTGTTTGTAGTTGGTTGCAGGTTAGCTGCAGTAGCCTTTTAAGGAAGTTCTTTTGTCAATTCAATAATTTAACAAGACCTTGTGAAACGGAACATTTACGCAAGTTCTTCAAATTCCGCTCAACTTTTACTGTTTAATTATTTAATTTATATATATATATATATATATATATATATATATATATATATATATATATATATATATATATATATATATATATATATATATATATAAAAATTAAATGTTATGTTATGTTTATATATATATACAACGTGTCCCAAAATTCAACGATAAGCCAACACCGGAGGATAGATCTGCCCCGGACTAATCGGGGAAAAAAAGAAAAAAAAATATATCCCAATTATATTTTAAGTTATATAAAAAAAATGAAATTCTTCAGAAATTGAGACCGTTTATGATATTTTTCACTACCATGACCACAATTTTTTAAATATTTTTTTCCTTTTTTTTTATAGGCAAACTGTATAGTACTGCTATCTACCACAATTCTTAAAAACTCCAGAATAACTCTTGTTTTATCACGAAAATTAATGAAACTTATTTTATTCCCTAAATTTTTTGAAGACTTTTACTTTTAACCAAATTTAACTTATCGTGGTGTAAAAAAAAGTATGAACACTAGTATGGCAAGTTTTTTTAAAAATTGACGCAACTATCCAACATTCCAAAATGGTATAATACTCTAGGAAAACAAGTTATAAAAAAATATGGGTCTATTATTTCTTAACAGGGGCCAAATGACGGTCGGGTGTAGTAAAAGTATTAGTTCTTGAAAAATGTTTAATATTTCAAAACAAATGGTACAAACAGTTTCACGTGTAATTTATTAAGTTATTAACATTATAGCAAATGTTCGAACTGTTTGCCACCAGCATTAATACATGCAAGACATCGCCTTAAAAATGATCGTTTTATTTGTCTTGCATATCTTCTGCTATTAATGTAATTAGCAGCCTGAATGATATTTCGACGAAGCTCGTCCAATGTCACAATGGGTTTTGAGTAGACCCTGTTTTTAAGACAACCCCAATGGAAGAAGTCTAGGGGGTTCAAATCGGGTGAACGGGGTGGCCATAAGATAGGACCAAGTCGCCCCATCCAACGCCCTGTATACTCTTGATTTAAATATTCTCGCACAGGACGGGCATAATGTGCTGGGCAACCATCCTTTTGGAACCACATGTTTTAAAGATCACTTAAGGGCACGTCGTTTAACAATTCTTGCAAGTCATTTTGTAAAAAGTTTAAATAACTATTGCCATCTAAGTTTCCTTGTAACTCAAAGGGCCCAATTACTTTTCCATTTAATATGCCGGTCCATAGGTTAACATTGAATGATATTGGGATTTGTCTTGTCTCATCAAGTGTGGATTTTCATTACTCCAACTATGTAGGTTGTGAAGATTTAAATACCCATCTTTCTTGCACGTTGTTTCATCCGACCATAGAATTTTGTCTAGGAAGTGGGGATCTTGACTGTGCCTTTGCAGCATTACACGGCAAAATGTGACCCGTAGCGGATAGTCTCGCGGTAATAACGTCTGCACACGCCTGTAGTGATATGGGTGAAGCTTGTGACGTTTTAATATTCGATCTGCAGAACTTTTCGGGATTCCTGTAGCTTCTTCTATGGCACGTACCGAAGTAGTCGAGTCATTTTCTATCTCATTGAGAACTTCTTCATCACGATCCAATCTAGTTCTTCCAGCGCTTCTCCTATTGGATGGCATACGACCCTTCGAAAACGCTTGATGCACATTAGTAAACACTCGATAATCAGGATATTTTTGAGCATTTGGGTATCTTTCTCGATACATTCTGCTAGCAGCGTTAGCATTACATCGGCATTCTCCATAGATTTAATGCAAAATAGCGTATTCCTGTGGTGTGTACGGTTGCGGCATGTTAAACGCCCAGAACTCTAAATCACAAAACCCACAATCATAGTCCAAGATAATGCCAGGTCAGTTCAGTTTGCAGATCACTTCCAGTCCAAATAATGCCAGGTCAGTTAAGTTTGCAGGTCAATTCCAGTCCAAAAAGCCAAGCCAAAAGTCGATAGTATGTACGAGGGCCACGTAAGTTGAATTGGGAACGGTGCGCAGTAAACAAAGGAGCAGAGCGTACTGAACCGACTTGCTGAGAATAATTACAGCTTCTCTACCTGCCCTGTTGTTGTCTCTTTTTAACGTAAATATCTCTATCTATCTATCTCTCTCTAACTTGTTTTCCTAGAGTATTATACCATTTTGGAATGTTGGTTAGTTGCGTCAATTTTTAAAAAAACTTGCCATACTAGTGTTCATACTTTTTTTTACACCACGATAAGTTAAATTTGGTTAAAAGTAAAAGTCTTCAAAAAATTTAGGGAATAAAATAAGTTTCATTAATTTTCGTGATAAAACAAGAGTTATTCTGGAGTTTTTAAGAATTGTGGTAGAATGCAGTACTATTCAGGTTGCCTATAAAAAAAAAGAAAAAATATTTAAAAAATTGTGGTCATGGTAGTGAAAAATATCATAAACGGTCTCAATTTCTGAAGAATTTCATTTTTTTTATATAACTTCAAATATAATTGGGATATATATTTTTTTCTTTTTTTCCCCGATTAGTCCGGGGCAGGTCTATCCTCCGGTGTTGGCTTATCGTTGAATTTTGGGACACGTTGTATATATATATATTAATAAACATTTATGTTTATATATATATATATATATATATATATATATATATATATATATATAAACATAACATAAACACTCACGCCTGTCACCCAGAGGGGTAGGCAGAGACTATGGAATTCCATTTGGCACGATCCTGACACACCTCTGTCGCTTCCTCCACATCCATATACCTACGCATACACGCTCGTCGGTTAAAGGTACTCTTAATTTGGCCCATTTTCAATATTTCGCCAATTTGGTCGATAAACTTTCGCCTCTTGTTATATTTTACCGCCATAAGATGGTCGTCGTATTTATCTCTCCCCTTCATTCCAATTATCAACACCTCTCCACATCACACATATCAGCACACCGCACCATGTGACACCTTGTCAATACAACCTCTTTTTTGATTACATTATATTAAATAAATCAAATTACACAACCCGACCCTAAACAATTATTTGTATGTGGTAGAGCCATGCTGCAGCTATATCAGTAGTATAGTTGTAGCACGAATGGGTCGGCTCGACCGGGGAAGGACCACGCTCTCACAGAATACCAGCGTAAAATAGCAGCTTAACACTGCTGTGTTTCGTATGGTGAATATTCTCTATATACCGGAGACCTTTTTTACTGGAAACGAGACATTTCATCTTAGTCCTCACGGGTGACAACGCATCTGCATTTTGCATTCGTAATCGAGGATAGATGTAGATGTCTATGGGCCACAGCAACCACTTACAATCAGGTGGACAGTGTGCTCATTTGTTACCCTTATCATATAAAAAAAAAGTAATGTAAAGACGCGATAACCGAACCTGCTGCTTGTAGTGCCATAGCTATATGTGCTATTAAGGCGTCAAAGCACATTTCAAGTACCGTAGCACACTGCGAAGTGCGAACGTTACGTTTATAATTTTCTTTACCACTACCGCACTTCGGAGGGACCAGCTAATCTCTGTTCTTGCTAACACCAGCTATTACTAAACTGCTTCCGACTGTGCGGAAAGCACTACCTGTCGATAATATTAATACATTAACCGACTTATTTGCAGTTGTAAAACGACAACACTGTGTTCCGACAACTAATGCTTGTTTCAATGTTCATTACTTAGAAACCGGTAAAGTGGGACTTCCTATCACCGTTCAGTAGCCGATAGCTGTTTAAAATAATATACCTTTAATTTTTACGTGATAGAGCATCACGCTGCAGCTATATTATGGTTGTAGCACGATTGGCTCGGTTCGACCGGGGCAGGACCACGCTGTTACAGAATACCAGTGTTAAACATCAGCTTAACGCTGCTGTGTTTCGTGTGGTAAGTGTAGAGAACTGTGGAGACTTTTTTTTACTGGAAACGAGGTATTCCATCTTGGTCCTCAGGGATGGATATGCTTCTGCAGTTTGATTTTTTATCGGAGAGAAAGAAGTAGATGTCTATGGGCCACAGCATTCACTTACCATCAGGTGGACTGTGTGCTCAATTGTCACCCGTATTCTATAAAAAGAAATATACATAGCTGTTTAAAAATATTTTTTAATATATTTAGATTCTTAAATGATTACAACTGATCTAAGTGGCCATGTAACTCTCAGACGCCATAGCGTTTAACTCTAAACAAAGGTGACTTCAGATGCGTTCTTAACCTTGAAGGCGATGTAAAGTGTCATAGGTTAAATAAATCATAACTTTACTGGCTTTCGATACCTTCAAACAAAAGTTACAACATATATGTCCCACTACTGGGCAAAGGCCTTCTCACTTTTCTGGGACAATTTTCATATATTTTATGTAATGAAACATTAGGATTTATTGGATAAACGAATTAAGAGCTTTGCCGAGTCCGACAGATATCGGCCGATTGCGGGCGTGAAATTTGGAGCAAAAATCTAGATTATTACTATTAAACATGTGGTAGTGTTAACGACCGTTATTTACCTCACAATCAGGGAATAATACTTATCCATAATCGTACGTGTAATTTGTAATGACAATAAAAGTAATGGATTGTGAACTGACTGAAGTCAGTTTTGTTAGACGTAAGTGGATTAGTATTACAAAAAAAGTTACAGTATCACCAGAGTTAACGAGACTACGGAAACTTGATACGAAGCGTCTTGCAACGCACGCACACAAGCGCGGGATTCACTTACAATAGCAGACAGAGAAAATAAGCAGTACGTATTATCGCGTCATTTTATCTGTAGGTTTATATGGAGGTGAATCTCGCGCTTATGTGCGGGCGTTGCGTATAAAGCTTCCGCACAATCGTTGACCATTTTATCACTGTTTTATGCTTCAATTGTAAAACTATCACCATTTTACTATTTGAAGTGCCGTATTCAGAAACGTATGCCTTGTATGACATCTTATGCTGAAAAAAATGTCTAACGTAGTAACAATCTGATAGAAAGCTTACCTTAGACCAATAAAAAACGATAAACAAAGAGATTGAAAATTGTCTGAATAATTAAAAAAAATATTTCGAAGACATGTGAGGTACGCCAATACGTATTGGGGCAACGGGGCGGGCGTTTCTTTGCGTAATTGTGGCTAGAGCTGTATTTTTTTCTATAATTTTTATACTAGCCTCCACCACAGCTTCGCAAGGTTGATTTCCCGATCTTGAAAACCGCGCCAGCTACCGCGTTAAAATGTGAATCCTAGGGACCCATTCAAACACACACACACAAAAAACTTCATCAAAATCGGTCGAGCCGTTTTAGGGTTCCGTACCTCAAAAGGAAAAACGGAACCCTTATAGGATCACTTTGTTGTCCGTCTGTCTGTCTGTCTGTCTGTCCTGTCTGTCAAGACCCTTTTCCCGCGTGGAGGTATCAAGCTGAAATTCATATCAAATACTCAAGTCTACTGTCCCTTAGAGCTGTGAAAGAATCAAACTTCTAAGCCAACGCAATGAAAAGATACAGCCATTTATGCCATAAATTTTCGACATTCGCAAGGGAATCAAAACCTACAGGGTACTTCCCGTGAACTCAGAATCTTGAAATTTGGTACGAAGCAACGTTTTATAGCACAGATAAAGGAAAAATTTCGAAAAGCATACATTTTTAGTTACATCATATAATAAAAATATTTTAAATAATTTTAAACTTATATACCCACAGATTTGTTCGGAACCCTCGGTGCGCGAGTTCGGCTCGCACTTTGCCGGTTTTTTTTTAGTTTTAGTGAGACTAACATACAGCAAACGATTTGTACTTATAGAAGTATTAGGTCTACAGTCTAACAATGGCGGTGCAATTTTGGTAGGTTTAATAATTTTAGGAGATTCCTAGATTTTAAATAATATCAAATTAATTTTTTTAAATCAGGTTGAACAGCTATATTTTATACGTGGTAGAGCCATGCTGCAGCCATATTAGTAGTATAGTTGTAGCACGAATGGGTCGGCTCGGCCGGGGAAGGACCACACTCTCGCAGGATACTAGCGTAAAATAGCAGCTTTACTTACCTGTGTTTCGTATGGTGAGTGTGGAGAACCGGTGACCGTTTTTACTGAAAAAGAAGCATTCCATCTTAGTCCTAGCGGGTGACAACGCATCTACATTTTGATTCTTTATTGAGGATAGGTGTAGATGTCTATGGGTCACAGCAACCACTTACCATCAGGTGGACTGTGTGCTCGATTTTCTTGAAACATAGCTAGGAACACTCTTGATTAAGACACCTTTCAAATAAAAAAAAGACTATCAAAATCGGTTCTACATCAATGATGCTACAGACAGACATACAGATATACAGATACACACATAACAGCCTTCTATTTTCGTCGGGAGTTAATAATTGTTTATGAAATAAAAAACCTAAGAACTTGCAACGGAAGATATAGATTGTATGGTTATATATTGGGTATATATTTGGTCTAGTGTCATTATCTACAGGAACACATTTGTTTGGTTTAAACGCCGCCCGGATATCTTAACCTATCAATCCTCACAGGTCATTCCTGTATCGGTTTTGAAGAACACGGCCTATAATGTTCAATATTGACTTAGTATTTGGTATTCACACTTTATTTGGTCACTAATTAACCCAGGGTTAAGGAGTACGTAGCTTGTTTCATGCAGGCAGTTCAGTCTATTGATTAACGAGCAAGGATAGCCTAATTACCTACTAGCCACAGCCGACAAATTGCAATATGTTTAGTCAAAATACCGAATCAAAACGGAAGATATCAATTAAAAACAAACGCGGAAATATAATGGAACAAACTATATTTTTAAAGTAATGTATGCATTTTTCTAAATTTACATTAATAATTTCAAAAGTAAAATATTTCGATATAAATTAGTAATCCCAAGTTCTATTAGAAACAGTTTATTCACAGGTAAGGGACTAATTAATAGGTTTTGAACTTCCCTTAGACTAAAAGGGGCTTTAATGTTTATAAGATATTTTAGAGCTATTCAGTTTTTTTGCTACAAAACTTCTTAATCCTTTTGAATTTGCATTTAATAACCTTGTATTTTTTTTTAAATGAAACGTAAAATTAATTATTTAAAAAAACTTATACTTGCGTAACAAAATAACAAGATCATTAATTTAAAAACTTTGAAAATTTTCGTATGGTTGTTTATTAAGTTCTTAATTTTGAAAGCCACTCATTTATTTACTTACAGAAAATTTTATAAAAATTGAAAGGAAAATAGCTAGATATCTAAGGACACAAGACTACGCTCAAATTGTAAAGGACGGATTCGTACTTCTTCTTAATAACTGGCTTTACGGCTCTGGGATCTAACCCTTCTGAGCCTGAAGTTACATTATTATAATATATATAATAATTATCCTTCATAGTATACTGCTTCACAATATGTTGATGCGTCACATTGTGTAACCCTTGGGAGATTTTGACGGCAACTTGAGCCAACAGACAGGTGACGGTTGGCGATGGTACCTCAAGGCGCCTAAGCAGACAGACACTTTATTTTGAGAATCACATCACCATCAGAGCACTTGTTTCACAGTTTCCACTAATAGTTTACATGCGCGGACACTTAATACACAAAATCGCATCACTTTTACATAACAAAGTCCACTTCAAACCATTATTTAAACAATAATACAGGAGCAGCAAACCGACGCCGGCCAAGTTCCCGCCAAAACCTCCTGTAAAGGACGGAGCATATTTGCCACCTCAGAGTACTTTGCATATATTCGTACATTTGGCAGAAACTCGTCGCGGGCGCAGCAAGTCCGCAGTGTTTTTTTTTATAAAACTGAGGTAACAAACGAACTTAGAGTCAGCCTAGTGGTAAGTAGCTACTGCAGTGCATGGACACCTGCAGTCAACTTCAAACAGAGAAGGTTACAGGTGCTTTATCACCTCCGAGGAGTTAGTAATGTCACACAGCCTGTAATTGTATCCGATCGGAACGGTAACGAAATTACGTTTCGTCACTAATATAACTGCTATTTGACGGCAGAAATAGGTAAGGGTTGGTACACCTGTCCAGATGGACTTCTGAGTATAAAGAGAGTACTATTAATCAATGACGAGTGTTCGTTGCGGTAAAATAAACACACGCTGAGCGTTTATTACGAGGGCTGCACTAAAAGTATCGGGAATGGAATATTTCCACTGCTCCTGTCATATTAAAATCTTTTTAATTGAAAAGTCCTTGGTTTTAAAAATCGAATACCATTTATTTATTTAAAAGAAGATTCTCGGTCTTGTCACTAGGTTTCGTCAAACTTGTTTAGTCGTTGTAAAATTACTCGTAAAAATATAGTTGTTGTTAAAAGTAAGTCTTATTCCAAGATATAATCAAGATCTGTGCACTTATACAATCTTTACAGGAGTTCGAGTGTAATTGAAAGACAAACATCTAAACGAATATACCTACAATGAACATTTTTAAAGTTATAGTAAGATTATATCATTGAATTGCATACATTGTTCTCTTATGCAAGAAACATGGGTTGAATATAATATTTAATCTCAAGTTCAAAGTTAATTATCATACGTAGTCAGTCGACGGTCAGTTTTTGAATATCTACTACGTTATTCTAGAATCGTGTTCAAAATTTTAGACAGTTAAACCCGTTTTCAATAGTGTTTAACTGATGAAATTAACAAAAGATCAACTACAATACCTCTGCTATAAGTATGTGCCATATCGATTGAGAAAAACGGACAATGACCTCAGATATGAGCCGAGTGTCAAAAGGCGTAACTTACAAAATCTCAATTTAGATGTGATAACAATATTTAAATATTGATATTATTCCCACTTCTAGGTCAGCACATATGTTTTGTTTTTTTGTTTCTTAAATAATATTGTCTGTGGTTCCTATAAACATAGTAAAATCTTACGGTACATCGCGAAAAATGTGTTATATTTTATATTTCAATTTATGGTAAGTAACGCAGCAATTCATTTAATAACAGTTTCATATTAAAAAAAATATTTGAAGCAATATAATCACCATATTGAGCTTTTGCAAATTCATCCCTTTAAAATAAACAAAACGCGCGTTACGTCAGTTCGTTCTAAAAGAAACGTGACAATGGCAGCCAGAGATGCGTCACCTTTTTTGGGCCGGTCCGCCATTTTGTTTTCATTCGTGTTCGGATAGCGCTTGCGTGTGTACGTCTCGGGTAATTCATAGCATTCATTGCATTGTTTTAGTTGAGTTTTTACTGTTAAATTTGTTATATCGTTAAGTTTTTGTTTTTTGAATCTGTTATATTAGTTTTACTGTGACGGTCGTTACTAAATCGACATGAGTTCAGGAGAATTTGGTGAAGGACCCGGTCCTTCAACATCAAGTGGAAAGAGACGTTGCCGACCCATAATAAACGTAGCAGGTACGTACAAATAGGTACAAATGCGACGACGTAGCCTTTCTATTTCTTAAAGCGCTCTTTTTATGTGACCATGTGGTATTTATTTTCTAAAACAATATGTATTTATGTGATGTAGTACTATGGTAGTATATTTTTGTCATTTATTTACAGGCCCATCTTCTGGAGCACCTTTAACGTCACCAGTAAAAAAGAGAAAACCTACCACTTTGTCGGTCGGGGAACAAGAGATTATCATTAATGTATACAAATATGTCAAAAACACCTGGCCCGAAGACGTGTATCCTTCAAACGTTAATATGGTAGAAAAGGTTTCGGAGATCTCAGGAGTCAGCAAGAGCACTATATATCGCGTATTAAGCGTGTATAGAGATTCCCATAAAATACCAGAAAAGGGAATAATTAATAAAAGAAAAAAGTCTGTAATTGACAAGTTGGACGATTTTGATAAATCGGCTATAAGAGCGAAAGTGCATCAGTTCTTTCTTGCAGGAGAATTACCGACTTTAGACAAAATTTTGCTCAGTATAAATCAAGATGACCAGTTGCCAAACTTGAGCAAAACTTCCCTGCGACGTGTGTTGCGCCATTTAAAATTCAAATATATAAAGAGAAACAGAAAAAGTGGTCTAATAGATCGCCCAGAGATAGTTCTGTGGCGTACCAGATATTTGAGAGAAATACAAATATTAAGAAACGAGGGACGTAACATTTTTTACCTTGACGAAACATGGATTAACGCAGGTCATACTATGGGAAAGGTATGGGAAGACACCACAATTGAATCTTCTCGTCAATCACGGTTAGAAGGCTACTCTACTGGCGCGAAAGCCCCTTCGGGTAAAGGAAAGCGATTAATAGTTGTACACGTTGGCAATGAAAATGGCTTTTTGGAGGGATGTGATTGGGTATTTGAATCATCATCTACTGGTGACTACCATGAGAGTATGGACGCTCTCCATTTCGAGGACTGGTTTAGAAAAGTAATAGAAAAACTGCAAAGCGGCGATGTCATAGTTATGGATAACGCTAGTTACCACTCCAGACGTTTAGAAAAAACCCCAACAATGTCTTGGCGGAAACAAAATATGCAGGAATGGCTAGAATCTAAACAGATCGCATACGTGCCCTCGGACACAAAGACCCACTTAATGGAAAAAATAAAGGCAGTTAAAGATAACTATCGAAGTTACGTCACCGACGAGATGGCAAAAGAAAAAAGCATCACAGTGGTAAGGTTACCTCCTTATCACTGTGAGCTTAACCCCATTGAACTTGTGTGGGCAGATGTGAAAGGGTACGTTGCACGAAAAAATACAACTTTCAAGTTAAAAGATGTTAAAAATTTACTTAAAGATGGTTTAACTCAAATCACGCCAGATAAATGGAAAAACTGTGTTCAGCATGTCCTTAAGGTTGAACAAAAAATGCGTGGCATGGATGATAGAATTGACCAAACTGCAGATCGCTTTATAATTAATGTTACAGATAGTTCATCAAGTGAAGATACGAGTGATGATTGCACCGAATAAAAATAAAGTTCTTATATAATATTAAAAATAAAGTTTTATCTTTTGCATAAGTACGTACTTATTCGGTGTCGTTATCACTCGAATCTTTATATGTGTTATAAATTAATGTTTTTTGTTGTTAAATGAATAAAGTACTTTATAACAATAGATGATTTTTCTTCTACAGCGATCTTTCACATAACTTTTTAATAATAGTTAATAAATATATATTATATCAATCATTATAAAAAAATCATTATAAATAAAGAAAGTACTACATATAAAATGTGCCTATATATTGAAGGTTTGTAACCCCTGGTTAAACGACCGAAAGGTCATTGTCCGTTTTTCTCAATCGATTTGGCACATACTTACACTCATCAATGATGGCTCAAAATTTACGACCGGAAGTCCATTCAAACGGAAATCCAATGGCATAACATTCCATGGGAAATAGACGACACGCCCTTGAATTTATAAAATCGGATCGGGATGAATTACAGATTTAATCATAGTTACAGAGTAGTATATAAGTCAATGCTCTTTGAGTTTTACCATTCAGCCAGCAATGAAGATACATCTTTTTGGGTGTATTTTGAATCAATTCATCATCATAATCATCATCATCATTACAGCCCTTCACAAGTCCACTGCTGAACATAGGCCTCCCCTAAGGAATGCCATAAAGCACGGTCCTGAGCCACCTGCATCCATCGACTTCCTGCATGTCTTACCAGGTCGTCACTCCATCAAGTGGGGGAATCCCTACACTTCGACCACCGGTACGGAGTCGCCACTCGAGAACCTTTTTTCCCCATCGGTTGTCGGTTCTTCGAGCTATATGGCCGGCCCATTGCCTATTATTAATAATCTATTAATAATCCAAGTTTACATATCAATAGTCATATACCCTCTCAGTTAAGTTTAAACAAACTTATATTAGAAAGGACTTTAAGGGTATTTTCTCGGATATATCTCTATCAAAAATACATAAAAAATAAACACTCACGCATGTCGATAGGAGACTACGGACTTCCATTTGGCACGATCCTAACACATAACTCTCTCCTCCTTTACATCCATATACCTACGCATACATGCTCGTCGGTTATAACACCTAATCTGGCCCATTTCTCAATACATCGCTAATTTGGTCGATCAATTACTTTCGTCTAGGACGTCCCTTCCCGACTCTGTCGTTCACATATGCAACATAGATTTTCTTTGTCACTCTTTCCGAATTCATTCCTTCTACCAAACCACCGAAGCATTTTTTTCTTAATTCTGGTCACAAAATCATCTTGCAAACTCTATCAAAAATAATAGATTTGATATTCTTTTACCGTAAATAAAAATGAAGGTGTAATATGTACCATGAATGCTAGTTAAGTATTTTAGAATTACGACTTAGCTAACTTCGGAGCAAAAACGTCGCGTGACGACATATTGGGAACGTATCGAATGATTGCGTCAAATAATAATCGAATGATAATCTGCCGATTAATCAGTAACAGGTGAATAAACACGATGGATGCAACAACAATGGACGATGTGATTATAAATAGACAACTTCTAAACGTTCCCATGCGTTTGAAATATGCTATGTGGAAGTATCTTCATCACGTCCTAGTACATATATTTTTTACATCAGGTTTATGTGCGATTTTTTATTTAATGCATCCTAATATCAATGACTTATTAATGAAAGTACAGTTTAATATAATAAATATAACTTTTAACAAAAAGTCAAAAATTCCACTCAAAATTGGTGGTAATACACCGCATTAACAAAATTGGTCGAGTTGAACTAATATATCGCTTAATAACGCAGCCATGCGAACGACGTCACGGGGTATCCATTTGTTGTACACCAAAACCTTTGCCAGAATGTAACAAATACTTTCCTGTAAACCGCATCAAAATCGGTTCAGGCAAACGCAAGAGTCAAACATACAAACGTAGGGGTCAAACTAAGAAACTGCTTTACTTTGTAGTCGTTTAAAAATAGAATTTTTATCTTTTCTAATATAATGTTCTGTGTGCGTATTTGCTACCGTATAGCGCCGTAAGATGATTCACTACTCCATTTCACCCCGCTGGGGTTGTAAGAGACAAAAGAGGGAAACTGAAGTAGAAGACAGGCGGCAGTATCTTCTTGATAACAACTCGATAATAATACAAAAAATTATTGCGGTTTCCAAACCGGCTGCCAAACGTGGCAAATTGGTAACTATGGCAAATATCCCTCCTTATGAGGCAAACAATACACACTAATTTTATCATAAATTAATAAATAAATAACTGTTACAATAAATTTCGCTGGCTTATTATAGTCAAATAATTACGGCGTTTGCGGATATCCTCATTCTGAAATCATTCACGTAGAGAAATTGTGAGCCCTCTCCGTATTTGGCTGTGCGACCTTGAGCTTGCTCATACCGCCTGCAGTGTAGGACCACGTAACAGAAGTAGAAACGGAGTAACCGACTGAGCCCAACGGATCAGTTAACCGAAGTAGCAATAGCCTGGCCATAATATAACTTGAAGAATCGACAATCGATAAGGCAAAGACTTTATCGAGTGACAGCCTCGTATCGGTAGTCGAAGTAAGGGCGAGCCCCCACTAGATGGAGTGACGATGTAGTAAGAATTGCAGAAAGTCGATGGAAGCAGTTAGGTCAGGACCGTGCTTTGTGGCATTCCTTGGGTAGGCTTATATTCAGTAGTAGACTTGTGAAGGACTGTAATGATAATGATGATGAGGCTTTTACTTATAATTGCTTAGACTCGCTTACTTAACATATTTAATAATTATTTTTATTCTCTTTGGGAGAGATAGAGAGAGAGAGAGAGAAAACTTCTTAAGTTAACCCAACAATAGCCAGGACAACGCTTAGAAAAATAGCTATTAAATTACATATTTTAATGTGAAAGAAGTGATAGGTGGTTAACCCATTAAGCAATTTCTCATCTAAACCCATATTTTATGTCCAAACGTGCTCCGAGTAACTTGCTGCTTTCCGAAGTCTGTCTACCCACACATATTTATATAAAACAAGATAAAGTAATAATAATAACTTGCGGTTACATGACGATTGACGATGCTACATGGACGTTATAAAACACGCGTTGTGCGTCCAAAGAATTGTATAACTTAGTCTAATGTATACATTTATGACCTTAACAAGTCGTTGTGATACTTCGCAGATAAAGTGATATAAAACTTCTTGTGAAAATGTTTGAGTCGAACGTACATATATATATATATATATATATATATATATATATATATATATATTTTACACAGCCTATATACACGCTCTGCTGGGCACAGGCCTCCTCTCATTTCTGAGAGGGTTCTAGGGTAAGGAAATGTTCGCCGCGCTGCCCCAATGCGTGTTGGCGAACTTCACATATCTTCCAAATATATATATTTTTTCATTTCTCAGACTTGCAGGTTTCCTCACGATGTTTTCCTTCACCGCCGAGCACGTGGTAAATCAGCACTTAAAATTGAAGATTGAGCGGATTGATTAATTCGGATGTTCTCTCAACGAGTTCACAAAGGCTACCTTATTATTTTTATGTTTTAGTTTATATACTTATGATATCTAACATAACTAAAGTCTGACTTATCTGTCGTATTAGTGCAATCCTGTAATGATAGTAGTAAGTGGATATAATAAATAAATAAATATCGAATCCACTGTGTAGCGGTGTTGTAAGAATATCCTCCACCCCTTTGAGACGCGGTAGAGCCATGCTGCAGCTATATTAGTGGTATACTTGTAGGCTTGTAGCACGAATGGATCGGCGCGGCCGGGGATGGACCACGCTCTCACAGAATACCAGCGTAAAATAGCAGCTTAACGCTGCTGTGTTTCGTATGTTGAGTGTAGAGAACCGGATACCCTTTATACTGGAACCGGGGTATTCCATCATAGTCTTCACGGGTGACGACGCATCTGCATTTTGATTTGTAATCGAGGATAGATGTAGATGTCTATGGGCTACAGCAACCGCTTACCATCAAGTGAACTGTATGCTCGTTTGTCACCCTTATCATATAAAAAAACCGTGTCGTGAAAGGCGACAAAGGGAAACAAGCCAGGAGACGGGCAGTAACGTCTACCTAATAACAAAAAAAATGCAGTTGCGTTAATGCCTGCCAAGCGTAGTTCTATGGCAAACATTCTCCCCCTATGATATAATCTGTGGGGAGGGCCTATGTTCAGCAATGGACTTTTGATAGGTTGTTATAGTAACGGTATATGATTGAATCATAAAATAATGTCAAAGGCGCCGAGTATTGGTGCGTTAGAGAAACGCCTCAACCAATTTCATCCTTTGAGACTTTTTTTTATAGAGTTAGGGTGGCAAACGAGCACACAGTTCACCCGATGGTAAGTGGATGCTATGGCCCATAGACGTATATGACAACCATTTACCATCAAATGAATTGTGTGTTCGTTTGTCACCCATATTCTAAATGAAAAAAAATCAAATTCTGTTAACTTAATCTCAGTTCAGCGATACGTTTGGCACATCACGTGTCTTTGCATTTCGCGACAAACAGTTTATCAATGACACCAATAACTTTGGCAAAGGCTTGATTGCCATCTATCTGCGAACAAAATTTATTACATGCATTGAGTAACGACTCGATGTTCCACGCGGCTGGACCGCTCACATGGAAGAACAAATTGTACGCTTATGTAAGTATGTACTGACGTAACAGGGACAGCGAAAGTAGGGGCAAAAACTACCGCTGTGAGGTGAAGAGGCCGCAAGTTTTTGTACCTGTTTGTCATATAATCGCTTCAATGTACCTTATAATTTATAATTAATTTCAGGTGTAACAAAATAAATATACAATTTTTATTACAAAAAGAGACAGTAAAAGATTAGAATATCAAACAGATCTACTCGCCGCGGTATTGTGCCACACACTTAATATTTGGGCGAGAAAAGAACCAGCCTTCTTTTCATCAGTGGGGATGAGATGCTCCGCGTGTGCGCATGGGATCTCCATGTACTGATAGTCTATACAGCGAATTGCACAAATATATAGTCATATCTAGAGACTTATATTTGCGCCATTTACTCAGTTCAGTCATCTCTACCGCTGATGCTGCCCGGATCTAAGCGTTGTACTACTGTTAAAATTAGATAAAGACGCCATCTTGGACAGCAATAATCTCTTTTAACTGTGATTTTTACTCCAATATAACGAAGCCCCACAGGACTAGGAAGGTAATATAGTTAGTATAGTATAGTATATATATATATATATATATATATATATATATATATATATATATATATATATATATATATATATATATATATATATATATAAATCATATGTGTAAATATCCGGTTCTATCTATTACGTAGACAGTAATTTCTTATTTCGTAGCTGGATTTTGAATCATGATATCTAAAGCTCATGATATATAAGTCGTAATTGCGCGTCTAAGATATATTATATAATATTATGACGTCGTGGTAACTTGAAAGACATAATCTGTCAAAAAATTGTTAAATTAATATTAAGTAAAATTGTATATTATATATCTGGAATGTACGTTTCATGAGATACCATTAATAATACATTTGCATATGAAAAATGATGAAATATATTTTATATTATTGTTTTTAGCACTTACAGCTTATCTAGTAGATTGTTAGATTGTTTGTCAGTATAATATAAATTTAAACCTGCATTAAGCACTTAGCTTCGAAAGGTTAAAATAAAGATATATTATTATTGGACAGATTTGTAGTTTTGTAAGCAACAACAGTGTTATGTATACAGTACTAAACATTTTTTCCTAAATCTCTATTATGATTATTACACTAATTTAAAATTATTATATTAGCAGGTTCATTTACAGCAATAACAATAGCATCAGGGGTTACGTTGTGGAAATCCATTATAATATCAAAGATGTCAAAATTAGTTAACTAAAATTCGCGTGTAAAATAAAAAGTTGGCGGCCCCGTGGCGCAGTGGCTTAGCTATGAGTTACGGCACTGAGGGCTGCGGGTTCGAATCCCGCACGGAATAAGTATTTGTATTGCCTACAAGTAATTGTTCCGAGTCCGGATGTTTGTCCTTGTGCAATTTATACAGGCGAAAATCCTAGTTTGGGGGTAACGTTTTTTTTAAATAGAAAGAAAGAAAAATATGTCTTACCTACTTTGAAGGATATCTCGCGTGGTTCCACCGTTATCTAAAATCCCAACACCACTACACTAGAAAAAACACACTACCGTCGAATTATCGACGGTTTACGTCTTTAAACGAATTATATTTTGTAAAATAGTATAATATCTAGGAAGTCTTAAATTCTATCGAAATGTGTACAATGACAGTCTACGTACGTCCCACCGCTGGTCACTGGTCTCCTCTCATTTTTGAGAGGGTATTAGAACGGGAAAGAGTCCTTCGCTTGGTTACATTTTTGCTTCCGAACATAAGAGCTATTATATATCTCTTTATATATAAAAATTACGTGTCACGTTGTTTACCCGCGATGGACTCCTAAACTACTGAACTGATTTCAATGAAATTTAGCACACTGTGTGCATTTTGGTCCAACTTGAGAGATAGGATAGTTTTTATCCCGCTAAATGACCCTCAAAATTTTTTATTGCGAATTTAAGGATTTTTATAAGAAGGGTCGTTGGAAAGGGCAGAACAACTTCTGCCTGGCGATCTAGTGTATATATATATATATATATATATATATATATATATATATATATATATATATATTATATATATATATATACGAACATTACGAACATTCGTATAAGCATTAAGGTAAATATCATATTTTATTAAACGAAAAAAAAAACTTCTGTCCATAACTCTGTGCTTTCCTACGTAATTTGTAAGTTCGTTATGTGGCATTTGACGTGACATGCGTTCAAGGAATATTATTAATGAAAATATCGCGTGTGCAACGGTATTATATGCAGAAAATCCTACCGCAATTGTTAAAGAATCTTTGTACCTACGACCACTATTGTTTTAATCGTAAAAGTATTTATAGTAACATTAGGTGGCTATTTTAAATTATCTCAAATAAAAGCCGTATTAGCTCAGGGACTAAGCACTCGCCATAAATGTCAAAATACGAGAAAAACCCGGGTTCGATCCATTCGGAGCAATGAAATTATTTATTGCAATTTTAAGTGCTGATTTATTACTTGCTCAAAGCTGAAGTAAAACATTATGAGGATACCACCATATTTCATACTTTGAAAAAATATTGCGAATATAATATATGGAATTCACCGATAAGTATTGGGGCAGTACAGCTGATACCCCAAAAACCCTCTTAGATCATAAATATGCAGTAAATTTACTCAACTTTTAAACTATGTCGAAGTAAACAATATTTTCCTCAAGAGTCACTGTTTTTACATTTCATTTTGCTAATGACTGAAGAGGATTCATTTGAGAACCGTGTAACAAACATTAATGGTATATATATTGGACCAAGTGATTAATAGAACATTTTCAATCATTGGCAATTTCAATAATGCCCGGTCATTGTGAACAAATTTCGTTACTTATTGGGCACCGTAAGAATATTTTTTTTTAAGGATAGGATGACAATCGAGCACACAGTCCACCTGATGGTAAATGGTTGCTGTAACCTATAGACATCTTCATTTATCCTCAATAAAGAATCAAAATGCAGATGCGTCGTTACCCGTGAGGACCAAGAGGGAATGCCTCTTTTCCAGAAAAATGGGTCTCCGGTTCTCTACACTCACCATACGAAACACAGCAGATAAGTTAGGTTAGGTTTTTTCTCATGTCACATATTTAACACGTAAACACAATAGGAATAAACTTTTTCATCTAAGGTATTTCTTCTTTGTAACGCAAAAGATATTGCAAAGTGGTTTTTCCCTTTCTTCACATTTTTACACTTATAATTTCAGATTTGTTGCATTATTAACTTATGGTTAGGTAACATGGTTAGGTAAGGATAGGTTAGGTTAGTTTACATCAAATTGTCACGTAGCAATATTTATAATGACCGGACAATGTGATAAATAATGAAGTTTTAATCAGTATTAATTACGTAGCCGATTTGACTTGTAATTATTCATATTGGCTAGGCATTATAAATAATGACCTGATGCCACATAGTCCGTAACATATGTGTATATGTATTAATTTTATTAACATTGTTCAGTTTCTACCAGCGAATTGCTTTACCCTGGTCGTCTAAGTAGTCTTTAATAACGTTATGGAGATTGAGATGAACGGCCTGTTAAAGGTCATAAGATAGCAGTGTTTAATTAATTAAAATCGTTGTTAGAAACAAGGCTACAAAAACTGATTGTGGTATGAGAGTAATTCGCGAAAAGCTATAAAGTGTATGAAAATTCTTAATTTTACCGACAAGAATATCAGTTACGAAAAATGAGATTATAAATATTATTTTTTGATTTAATTTTTAAATTTGTAAAGTTGTTTACTTTTCTTTTGTTTCTACTATAACAATGAAAACATGCATAGTTCTTTTAGTATTACCTGTGTTACAACTCTGGGAGAGGCCGCTGATTCCTAAGATACAGACTCCTCTAGTTTAGGAGTCAGAGACTTCATAAAATTTCTTGTGATTTATTTTTGATAATAAAGAATTATAAAATTAAAAAAAAAATTAAATTAATTAAATGAGATATTTTAGATAAACTAGTCCAATGTTGGCCTGGGACTTAAGGGTCCATGTTTATATGGAACTTATATCAAACAAGAATATACCCACAGCGTTACTTGCCTAGCATGTCGTTAAAGGCGACTAATGGGATATAGGGTTTACGATTGTGTTGACGATGGGCCACCTATCAATTGCTTCAAAATTTTCCATCGGTACCTATATTTTTTGGCTATGGCGACGAGTGTTTTACAGGGTTTACAGGGCTGTTGGCCGACTATGGCTACTCTTTAGACTTACTGTGATAATGGTATTCATATAAATATATATAAAATAATATTCATCATCATCTTCATCACAGCCTTCATCACAAAGTCCACTGCTGAACATAGGAACCCAAGGAATTCCACAAAGTACGGTTCTGAGCCACCGGCATCCATCGACTTCCTTTATGTCTTACCAGGTTGTCACTCCATCTAGTAGAGGGCCGCCCTTAATTTCGTCTACCGGCATAAGGTGTCATTCGAGGACCTTTCTTACCCTTGTTGGTTCTTAGAGCTATATGACCGGTCCATTACCACTTCAGCTTAATAATCCGTTGGGCTATGTCGGTTACTCTGATTCTACTGCGGATATCCTCATTTTTAAGTCTATCATGCAGAGAAACCCTGAGCACCCTCTCGACCTTGAGCTTCCTCATACGGCCGGCAGTGAAGGATCACGTTTCAGATCCATAAGTCATCACAGGTAACACGCACTGGTTGTACAGTCTCGTTTTCGAATTATACCTCAGAATTTTCTATTAAGAATTAATACATCTATTGTACAATGTATGACTGCCTAATTGGTCTAGTGATCGGAAGCGCGACGGTTTCGGGTTCGAACCCCGGGTCGGGCCAGAATCAGTTATAGAGTTATTCTTTCAAGATGTTTTCAGTAGCAGCCTGAAAAACCGGAATTTGGCGGTGTTTTACCCCCTTGCCTCGAAAAGCTAATAAAGCTCGAAAAGTCTTTGATCGTGCGCCATATCTCTGCGCAGATGGTTAGTTCCCTTTGACCCTGATCGTGGTGACCAAAATTCGATCTGTAGGACATTCATTATGGTATAAGCTATATATCGTTATAAGCTAAGCTATATCGTTATATATATAAGTTACATTCTGTACTGATTACTAGTAACTTCTAACTTTCGAAAGTTATGCGTTCAGCATCACGGAGACTATAAAATAACTATTTCACAAGCTGAATCGCAAAGCCGCGGCTCGTCTGTGTCAACCCTAAGAAGTTGACGGCACACTGAAAGTAGTCACGTCTTGTATTAGACGGCCGAGTTGTTGAACGATAACTTTCCATTACTGCGAATTCCTGATAGCCTGGTACTGGCTGTGATTTAGTAAAGGTACTCGGAATTCGTAATACCAGTTTAGTTTCCTCAGATAGCGACTATCTACAAAGATATGATTACGCCTGGCTAGTATGACTTAGTGGTTAGGCACTGACTACTTAGTTGTGGGTCCAGGACCCATAATATAGTACGTGAGGGTAATATGGTCATCCGGTTAATATTGTCACTTTCTTATAACTCAAAAGCTACAGTCTTATTTGCATAGATGGCTTTGTGATACTATGACAGGTCTCGTCAAAAGGGCGCCACTTTATTGACGCCAATTTGACAGTTAATATTTTAGTCGATTTTAGTATTGGGTAGTCAGTCGAGTTAGTTTTTTAAGTTGATTTTTCTAAGTGTTCCTAATTATTACCAAGGCTTGTTTGCAGTTGTTTTCTTAATATAATAGTTATACGTAATATACGACTTTGTTAAATTTATCTCTGTCCTCCAACTAGTTTTGATTCTGGCGGCAAAGCTTCAGGTGACCATATTACCTTTACGTACCTTAGCTGTCGAAGTCAATATAATACAATACACTACTACTCTTTACTCGCAAAAAACCACATCCTGATTGTTACACAGCATTTTCTTTCTTATTATTTCTTAAAACCCACAGTAAGAATAAATTAAAAGGAATAAAGATAAGGAACGGGTAGGGTGCACTATAATAATAAAGAGTTAAAATAATTTCGCATTTTGAAAAACTAAGGAAAATCACAATATATTTATTTTATCACTATTTTTATACTTTTATTATACTCTTTAACGCGGTAGAGCCGTGCTGCAGCTATATTAGTAGTATAGTTGTAGCACGAATGAGTCGGTTCGACCGGGGAAGGACCAAGCTCTCACAGCGTCGACCAGCGTAAAATGGCAGCTGGACACTGCTGTGTTTCGTATGGTGAGTGCAGAGAATCGGAGACCCATTTTACTAAAAAAGAGGCATTCCATCTTAGTCCTCACGGGTGTCGACGCATCTGCATTTTGATTCTTTATTGAGGATAAATGTAGATGTCTATGGGACACAGCAACCACTTACCACCAGGCGGACTTTGTGCTCGTTTGTCACCCTATCCTATAAAAAAAAAATTCAAATGTTTTCTCCAAATGAATATGGTACCCCTTCCGAAGTATAACCTAAATCATCAAAAACGGTACACATTGAGGACATCCACGACTTTTCTGCCACTTAGGAATAAGGTGAAATATTTGACAGATTTCATAGTGGGGGAAAATAATTTGTTAGAAAAGTGTAGACTTTTTTTGACATTCGATTTGATTAAATATTGTAAATATCTTATCTACAGAATACTAGTGTAAAATAGCTGTTATTTTACTCTGTTATTCTGTGAGAGCGTGGTCCTTCCCCGGTCGAGCCGACTCGTTCGTGCTACAACTATACTACTAATATAGCTGCAGCATGGCTCTACCACGTATAAAACGTAGGTGTTCAGCGTGATTTAAAAAAAAATTAATATTATTTTAAAAACTAGGAATCTCCTAAAATTTTCAAACCTGTCAAATTGCACCGCCATTATTACACTGCAAATTTAACTAACATCATTTGTTGTTTGTTAGTCTCACTAAAACTAAAAGATGGCTCGACCTGGACCAATTCAACTTTCAACTATAATATAGCTGCAGCATAGCTGTACCATGTATAAAACCTTTTTATTTTTATGATATGAACATTTTTACGTGGTAGAACTATGTTGCAGCTATATTAGTAGTATAGTTCTAGCACGAATGGGTCGGCTCGAGCGGGGAAGGACCACACTCTCACAGAATACCAGCGTAAAATTGTAGCTTAACGCTGCTGTGTTTCGTATGGTGAGTGTAGAGAACCGGGGACTTTTTTTTACTGGAAACGGGGCATTCTATCTTAGTCCTCACGGGTGACAACACATCTGCATTTTGATTTGTAATCGAGGATAAATGTAGATGAATATGGGACACAGCATCCACTTACCATCAGGTGGACTGTGTGCTCGTTTGTCACCCTTATCCTATTAAAAAAATGTTCACAGTTACGAGTTTTTGTATGGTAACTGTGATATATTTTGTATAATGTTGAATATTGCTAGTGCATATTTCTGTCGCCTGGGGCCGCAAAAAAGCCGCCCCTTTCTTTCCTAAAATGTCGCCTCCTAAAATCTGCCCCTAAGAACCATGCCACCTTTACCCTTACTACGCCACCTTGAAAGAATAACTTCTTTTCCTCCTTCTTTAACCCCTTAAAGTCTACTTGCTGAATAATGGCAAATCTTCACGCTTGACAACTGAATTGGTAATAGCAGTGGGACTATTCAGAGGAATTTTTCGGAATAATTCCAACCGCTAAATTTCACAATCGCACATCGTGTCAAATTTCGCGATATTGTCCATACCATATGGATGATTAGCGGTCCACCACTTTGCGATTTTTTCTTCCTCGGACGACTTCCTTGTGGAATTATCTACCATCAGTGACTATTCCGATACGATTTAGGGACCTTCAAGAAAAGAGCTTAATCTTTTTAAAGGCCGGCGATGCATCTGCGATTTACCTTGGTGTTGTAGTTGCTCATGGATGGCCGCAATCACATACCACTTTGTGAGTCGCATGCGGGCTTTCCCTTTTCTTATATAAAAAAAAACTACTCCGCGTAATCAATCTGGATAGTTTACGTGTGACATAAACGATATGGTTATATCACCATCTATCCAAAGGATGAGATTTCTCTAACATTTCCCATAGGCGCCTCGTACGATACCTACTGGACTTTATGGGTGAAGTATTTACTCTTACGCCGATATTAAAAGGTCTTTTTGTTTTCTCATGTAACTTTAATCTAGGTTAAATGTACGATTTAATACAGCAACCAATGGTCACAGGAGGGGGGGGGGGGGGCTGAGATGTTTGATGTCCCGATGTCATAGTTACCCTTCAGTTTTTGAATGTTAATTTTTGCAGGTTCGATCTATGCAGAATGAGCTTACAGTATCTTGAAGCCGTGCAGTGGTATGCTTGGGTTGAGATTTCATTTTGTTAATTATAGGATCCCAAGCAGATGGCAGCACCCATTCATCTTCTACATTGAAATTAGGATGTTTTTTAATTTCAATAGTCTCGCGTATCATCCTTGATAGGAATCGGTGTTCTTTTGCGAGGATTAAATAAACTTTATTTGAAAAATTTATTGCTTTTATACAAAAAAATATCTATGTAGGTACAACCGCTTATTGTTTTTACTATATAAATATTCAGACAGGTTATTTAGCGAAAATGTTAGCTTGTTAACCTGTTCATGTAACATATTGTAAATCGAAAAAGGGCGTAACGCATTTACAGTAAACAGCTCGGCTGACGTATGATGACGAAACCTTCGTATTTGTTTGACTCGATTCGATTGTGAAATGATTGATACCAAAGTGAAAATTGATTGCCAGCATCGTCAGCAGTTGTTATTTGAAGCTATTTCGTACAGACAGAGTTGTAATATATTGTTTGAATGTTTCGAATGAAGGGACGAGTTAATGTGATGGACTTTTTGTAATAAATATTGGTACTTTTGTCGGCTCAGTAACGCTATGTCAGCAGTGCGGGCCACGGGTTGGTATTTGTATTTTTTTTGCCTTTTTTCAAAAACTTGTTTGGCCACTATCCATGGTTACTTACAAAATTCAAACAAAGAAGGTGGTCACCTCTGAGAACGAAGGTAGAAGACCTCATAGCCAGTAGTCATAGATTAGAAGTCGGATCTCAGCGATGAAAGCTGTGCTTAGGAGCAGATATAAGTAGTTTTAATGATTAAATTTTACGTGGTAGAGCCATGCTGCAGCTATATTAGTAGTATAGTTGTAGCACGAATGGGTCGGCTCGACCGGGGAAGGACCACGCTCTCACAGAATACCAGCGTAAAATAGCAGCTTAACGCTACTGTTTTTCGTATGGTGAGTGTAGAGAACCGGAGATCTTTTTTACTGGAAACGAGGCATTACATCTTAGTCCTTACGGCTGACAACGCATCTGCATTTTGATTCGTAATTGAGAATAGAAATAGATGTCTATGGGTCGCAGCAACCACTTACCATCAGGTGGACTGTGTGCTTGTTTGTCACCCTTATCATATAAAAAAATATTTAAAAAGTACTGTCAGTTTGTAGCCAGACTGAATCAACATACACTAAAATTCTTATGCCTGTTACTCACAGGAGTAGGCAGGGACTTCGGGAGTTCCATTTGGCACGATCCTTACACATCTCTGTCACTTCTATCACGTCTATATTTCGTCGGTAAAGGGCCTTATTCTTTTAATTTGGTTCATATCTATATATCAAAACCAATTGCTGTTTAGTCTCGCTAAAACTCGTAACTGGCTCGAACGATTCTGTTGAAACTTTGTGTGTGTTTGAGTCTGTTGTAGAGATCTAGAAATCATATCGCTAGTCACTAATATATCACCAATTTGTTCGATAAACATCCGTATAGGGCGTCCTTACTCTGCCACCTACTTCTGCAGCATAATATGCATTGAAAATTCTAAGTAAACAATAGCCTAAAAGTAAATTGTACTCGCCTACAATAATGTATCTTGTTTGCTGGGTGGAGATCTCAAATTATTTTTCAGAGAATTTTAGGGCTTTGTGAAATGTCCGCCGTATTTTTAATTTCAAAGGAGCGGTATTAGCAGATCAATTCGAAAAATTTTCCATATCATAATATCGAAAAAAAGACAAAAGATACACATCCAAACCTTTACATATAATTAATAATTATTGGGAAATAATATATGTAACGTTTCGACTTCATTTAAAAGTCACTAAATTTGAACAATTAGGTACTATTCATTTCTTGGACCTCTTGTATCTCACGCTAGTCACACAATATACTCGTATATACATAATTTTTATTTAAATAAAACGTCATTCTTACCCTAGCAACTTCTTTTGTACGTAATTATATATTTTAATATATAATATCGTTAGTTTAAAGTCTTATGTATGACGTTTTGAACATTCCTCCATCCCATTTTGTGCCTCTTTAAACTCCGCGTGTTAACACCTTGTATTTGTCCAAACAGAGAGTCGACAAATAAATTACGTGACCACAATCCATCTGTTTAAATAATTTATTTTCATCCTTCATATTTTTCTTATTTATGCGGTATATCCTCATATCTGAGTCTATCACGCAGAAAAACGGATTAGTAAGCTGAAATGGCAATGAGCCGGTCATATAGCTCGAAGAACCGACAACCGTTGGGTATGAAAGGTCTTCGAATGGCAGCCTCGTAGGCGGTAGACGAAATTAAGGGCGGCCCCCTACTAGATGGAGTGACGACCTGGTAAGACATGAAGGAAGTCGATGGATGCCGGTGGCTCAGAACTGAGTCTATTACGCAGAGAAACGGATTGTTAAGCTGAAATGGCAATGAGCCGGTCATATAGCTTGAAGAACCGACAACAGAAGGCAAGAAAAGTTTTCGAGTGACAACATCGTACCCGTAAGCGAAGTATAGGGGGCTCACCACTACAAGGAGTGACGAGTGTATCTTCTTCCACTCTCTAACTCTACCAAGTATTGTTCTTGTATTTTGAAGGCGTTCTTACATACATAAATAACACGTGGAAAATCAAGGCCACGTAAAACGTCCAATCCAAGACCTAGTCCAGACCTAGCGCTTCCAAACAATCATTATCTATTTTTTTCATAGGATAGGGTGATAAACGAGCACACAGTCCACCTGATGATAAGTTGTTGCTGTGATCCATAATCTATCTTCAATAAAGAATCAAAATACAGATGCGTTGTCACCCGTGAGGACTAAGATGGAATGCCTCTTTTCCAGTAAAAAGGGTCTCCGGTTCTCTACACTTACCATACGAAACACAGCAGCGTTAAGGTGCTATTTTACGCTGGTATTCTATGAGAGCGTTTGCCTTCCCCAGTTGAGCCGACCCATTCGTGCTACAACTAAACTACTAATATAGCTGCAGCATGACTCTACCACGTACAAAAATCTATCTCCGCAGGTAGTTTTATTTAGGAAACATTTGATAGAAGTTTCCATATTTTTGCTATTAATCTAATAGAATCACAATAAAAGAGATTGTATGTCTATTTAACACCACACCTACGTCTAGTTGTAAAGTAAAGTTACACCCTACATACTTTCCATTCCTGGGCACAAACTTCCTCAAATTTCTGAGAGGAATTTACGTCGATTTTGATTACGAATAAAAATTAAGATACGTTGCCAACCTCGGCTCTCAACCTTATTATTCAACTCAAACACAGCGGCATAATCATACTAATTTACACTGGTATTCTGTGAGTGTGTTCCTTTTTCGGTTGAGTACCTGTAGTGCTGCAAATATAATACAACTGCAGTGTGACTCTACTACGTAACAAATACAAGTTATTGAAGTGAAAACTTCTTTAGCGGCGTTGTGCACTTTTTTTCTAATGGGTAAAAAATGTTAAACTCGCGTCAGGTCACGTGTCCTGATCGAAAATTCGTAAGACGGACGGAGAGTAGACAGCCGGCGCGGCGTAGGAGAGGAAGTAAGGTAGGTTTAATTAATTTTCATTTATTAATTAATATAAGTTTATTATTAAGATTAGGTTTCGATCGAGTCTACTGTACTGCTTGACGAAATTATTAATATAGATACATATGTACTTACACATTATAGATGTAATATTTGTAATATGATTATACTTTATAGCATTAACCTATATTTTCATAACATCACAATAAGCACATGTGCGGTGTAGGTTTACCAATCAAATAATTTCGAATGAAAATAAATGAAATAAGATAATAATAAATAATCTCCGCCATTCCAAAATATCAAAAATGCACAACGTTAATATTCAAGTTTTCACTTCTGCCGGCACTCCCGGAGTGCAAACCGTCGTTTTTTTTTATATAATATGTTCATTCATTTTACACAGTGTAGTGGCGACGTAAGATAATCCACTACGTCATATCATCCCGTGGGTTTCGTAAGAGGCGACAGAGGAATATTTAATGGGATGTCAGCATCATATTCCTGATAAAATCTAAAAGCAATATAAATTTGCGGTTGCCAACTCGCTTGCCAAGCTTGGTAACTTGGTAACTATGAGACAATCTATGGCCCTTGTTCAGAAGTGGATTTTTCGTGGGCTGTAGTGAATGAATAATTTCATAAAATATTTCTACAGTGACGACACTTCCGTCGCATCTTATCCGCTTACGAAATTTTAAGGAAGTTTGTGGTTATGAACTCATAAGAAATTTTTTGAAGTGTTCGCACTGACCTAAATGGAAGAAATTCTTAGTCATAGCGATAATAATCAGCAAATATTGTCACTAAACCCCTAAACGTTTTAAATTTCCTCGATGTTACGTTTTCCTCGTAGCCAGACTGTGAACACAGCCATGGCCCACAGCCTTATACTAACAAGGTATATATAACAAGGCTATAGTCTTACTACAGAGGGTTTTCCTTTTGCCTTTCTTGGCAGACACATTAAAAACAACAGGACCAGACGAACCATTGTTTATGTAAAAATAACACGGAATGTATAATAAAAAGAAAAAACAGATCTTTGGTTGGTGTGACTCCACCGCTATTCTAGGCTAGTTGCACGGAGACGCTGCACGATGGAAGTCGTTCGTGGCGAACAGGGTCAGACAAGTGATCACAACTATGACCCCCGCCTGCTGGCGCTATATGAAGTCGGAGGACAATCCAGTAGATTTATTTCGGCAGATTGAAACACAAAGTTAAAAAAATCAATGTTTTGAAAGTTGTCATGTCGTGGTGTCATAAGGTTCCATCATTCCATTTCGTCCCGTTGGGAATACCTGAAAGATTTTATGGGTTTCCTTAGATGGCGGTATAATATATATATATATATTTATATATTAATGTCAGGTGCGCCACATACTCGTTTGCTTCCTCTTAATATATAAAAAAACCATGCCTATACGCCAGGAGAAATACCTAGTGACGACGGGAAGGAGCGTCAATGGTGCAAGGTTTTTATAAACTGAAGAGATAAACTGACAAGCAAGCTTACAGTCCGCTTGATGCTAAATTGACCATGGACATCTGCAGCCAACTTCATACAAAGCCAGACTCCTAGGTCAACAAGGAATCCTACCAACTAACTAAATTAGGTTACCTATATTTATACATGAAATATTAATATTGCAGTAAGATTTTCTATAAATTATTTTTACGTTTCGGTAGTTTGGTACGTAATTCGTAATGCTTACACGGAAACTAAAACATGTTATTTTGCAGTTGACCTGTCACCGATTTCCATCTTACCTTCAACTCAAATATTTAATTTTAATTTTATTGAACACGAACGCAATGAATCTAATATGTAGCAATGAGTAAAGAGTAATGTTAGAAAGGGTGATAGTATGAATAATAACATAAACAAGCAGAACACACGTGTCCAAGGCTAAACGAGCTTTTACTAGCGACTTTCTATTGCGAAGAACATCGGCAAGCAAATTAATTATTTTTAAATGAAATTGCGAGATGTAATATTGTATTCCATTTAAAATAACATGACTTTATATTCTATGCAATAATAAGATAGTTATTAAATTACTTTTATCGAAAAATTGTACAAAAAATATTTACCATATTGAACTTATTACAAAAAGTAGTTTATACTTAATCCACAAAATAATTAAGAAGAAATGCGGGCCGAGAGACTTAAAAATTAGGTATTTAAAGGAACTATCGCTGTTGCTCTGCGAGCGCTCGGCGTCCGATGTGGACGTTAAGGGTGTTTCGTATGGTGACTGTAGAGAACCGGAGACCCTTTTTACTAGAAAAAAGGCATTCCATCTTTGTCCTCACGGGTGACAATGCATCTGTATTTTGATTCGCATAGGCCACAGCAACCACTTACCATCAGGTGGACTGTGTGCTCGCTTGTTACCCTTATCCTATAAAAGAAACTGCAGATCCGACTGAATAGCCTAAATAAAAAGGCATAATTTGAGGTTTGGCTCTCTACCATTTCCTCCTCCAATATTGGACCTATTTAAAAGATATTTCGTAAGCTGAATAAGAAGGAGATACAATGTGTCCCTATGTTTTTATTTTTTCAGTATTAATTACCATATTTGAACACTAGGCCTCTGTTGATAGCTGTAAATAGGCAATTTTGAGCATTTTGTAAGGGTTTTAGTGTTTATAAAAATAATATATCATCAAAACGGAAAACATGGGGACATAGAAGAGGTTGATATTTATTTTACTGTAAAAACTCATAGCCATAAGGTCATAAACCAGAAAGAAAACAGGCGAGAGCGTTTGTATGGAGAAAAGACAACCCGCATTTAATAGTACTACTTAGTCTATACTACTTAGTCTCAGGGTTCAGTTGCAATCAGAAGCCCAACGGAAAACATGTCCACTAAAACGTAAAGTATTGAATTTGACAGAAAAAAATACTCTTCCGATTTATTAATACGTTTCGATATAAGATAGATGAAGTCATTAATGATAGTATAGAATTGTTTTTTCGTATAACAACTGCAAGATTTACTACATCTCATTAGTAGAGGCAAACAGGGTAATGTAAATATAATGAAATTATGTTTTAAAGGCCAAGTCCACAGAGTTTCTTCGATTGCTAAATAAAGCTATGCGTACAGCTTTAACTTCAAGTCGGCAAAGGGTTATTCTGTATCTATGCCGTCCATTATTAAAAGCTTTATTTAACTTGCAATGTTTGTTTGTTAGTATCATATTTTGCAACTGAATTTTAAAGTAGCTAACCTCAACCGATTGAGTTGAAATTTTGCAGAGGTACATATTTTACCATACCTATTTCTGGTTCTATTTTCTGTTGTCCTCTACCATGTTCGAACACAAGTATTTTATTCTAGCTATACCAAACATTGTTCAATGTGTATTTTTTTGGTCTTTCTGAGGCATGTAAGCAATCTTAAATCGTCAAACGTGGTAGAGCCATGCTGCAGCTATATTAATTGTGTAGTTGTAGCACAAAACGGCTCGACCAGGGAAGGACCACAGTCTCACAGAATTGCGACGTAAAATGGCAGCTTATTAATGATGTGTTTCGTATGTTGAGTGTAGAGAACCGGAGATCCCTTTTACTGGAAAGGAGACATTCGAACTTAGTCCTCACGGCTGACAACGCATCTGCATTTTGACTCCCAATCGAGGATAGATGTAGATGTCTGTGGGCCACAGCAACTACTTACCATTAGGTGGACTGTGTGCTCGTTTGTCACCCTTATCTATATAAAAACAAGGGCAAATGATGGTTACGTAAAATATCTGTGTTTCAAATTGTAATAAGAAAAAAATATGTTTCCGAACCAGAACGCATTGGAAAATAATGAAATTAAGTATTGCATTTGATGATATCGGAGAATATTACAATTAATTTTGTGACGTTTGTCGGCATTTCGTCACTTGCGTTTGAAAGTATTTATTCAAACGTGGAGTCGTTAAATTTGCAACACCTCCCATCGATATACTTGTATGCTTCAGATACTTTTAGTGAAACATGTATGTCATAATATATTACTTACGCGCTGTCGTGCTCACGATATTGCTAATTTATTTATATTATTGCTACGAGGAGTGCTGACCAACAAATAATTTTTAAAATATTGTTTTTAATATTTTGTTACTTCAACGATTTGAACCGCAACAATGGTTTTTCTTATTGAATAGGTATGACAAACGAGTCCACTTGTCCAACAGGCACCTGATGGTAAGTGGTGCTGTGGCCCGTAGACATCTACATGTATACTAGATTAAGAGTTGAAATGCATTTTATATGTGGCAGAGCCATGCAGTAGCTATATTAGTAGTATAGTTGTAGCATTAATGGGTCGGCTCGACCGGGGAAGGACCACGCTCTCACAGAATACTGTCTCGCACGTTTAACGCTACTCCGTCGTTGGACTTCAACGAGATAATCATATCGCTTGAGAACTTTAGTAATTTTTCCTAGTCGCCTCTTTCAACATCAATGGGGAGAAATGGTTCGACGGATACATACTCTTACAATTTCATATGGTATATACAATATACATAATGGAATACACTGGCAAACTTTTTAAGAGTGAATTATTATGTTAAGCTATTTATTTCAAGATAGCATAGAATCAATCAAATAAAAAATATAATAAATAATCAATCAAATGAACTCTCAAAGAGGTTCATTCAATAATGAATCCATGACATTTCTGAATGTAGGATATATCCGGCTGTATCTCTCTTATGAAGTGAGTTTACTGCCTTGCTGACAAGTAATGTTTTTAATGCTGCTAAGCACTTAGCTACGGAACACGCTGATCAAGTATTTATATAGACTACACGTTTTCACATTGTTCTGGATATTGGTGTTTATCGATGTGCAATTTTTTGGTGAAACATCTCCACCGTAGAAGAAATTCTGACATTCTTTTTTATATCTTATTAAAAATTCATCGTATTAAAGATATACAAACATCGTTGCACCATATTTCTTAGTAATAAATTCATTATTATTTTACTTTTCTTATTTTTTTTTAGTTTTTCTACTATTTGATTATTTTCCCCACTTTTTTCGATCTTTTCTGAATACATCCACAATTTAAAAACTTGCCTAAACTCAACACGCTGGGTAGGTGAGATTGTTCAGTTTGTATTTAGTCACTTTGCATACTGTTGTTTAATTTAACTGACTTCTTTAATATAAGATTCTTCGCTAAAATTATTTTTACATATACGTTAGATTATGTAAATCTGGAATCTTACGAGCACTTTATGTATTTATATTTTTTTTTATAAATAACATTATTTCAAGTTTACATTGTCAGTGTTTCCAGTTTGCTCTCTACTTCCCAGTTAAAGCACGTTGTGAGTTAATTAACATAATGTTTATTCATTGCTCTCATTGTATTTTAACGACAAACTCAATCCATATGACCGCTAATCACACCAATCGGAATGCGAGTAAGGGGAACCTTTCCAGAAAATTCCTTTTTGTTGTTCTAAAGCAAAAAAATGTACTGCAGTTTCTGATACCAGCGATATTTTTAGTTTGAAATAGGCCAACGTCTGACCGCAGGCCTACTTTGTATTGATGGTAAGTAGTATTGCGGTTAAAAACAATAAACACGTTAGCCTTGGACATACAATTTTACCTGTGTTTTGAAGATACCATAATATAAATAGTTCGGGGAAGTTATTAAATAATATTGATATAAATCTTTCATCTTCTGAACAACCTGCATGCTTTGTATGTATACTCATGGCTCCACAAATAAATATCTTGTATCTGTTCATCAGAAACAATAGGCCATATTTTACCCACGGTAATTGCTTTTTACGCTATAAATAATATTAGTTTATTTATTTTTAAAGAAGCGTCAGTAGCCTAATGGCAGAGCGCGGACCGCGAACTCGAAAGGTCGTGGGTTCGAATCCACCATTCGACTATGGTCGTGAATCACTGCTAACACAAGCATTTTAAGCTTACCGAAAGTGGTTTAAGGGAATAATAGTAATGTTTAGTAGCTTTACTAGTATTTAAAAAAAATAACAATCGAAGATATTTTATTATTTTTACAATTTATCGTTTAATTTCAATTTCTTAGTCTTTTAAAAAAAAGTTACCTCCACACTAGGATTTTCCCTTGTATCATGGGGGCAGTTTACATATATACATTTCACAAGAACGAACATCCAGACCTGGAACAAGTATTTGTAGGCCATACAAATACTTGTTACGTGCGGGATTCGAACCCGTGACTTTAGCGCTGCAACTCATTGCAAGCCACCGAGCCACCGAGCTGTCATGTATTTTGTTCATTATTTTAAACGTTGTTTAATAAAAGATTTCGAAGTCTATTTCGTGTTTATTATATACTCGTAGTATCATTTATTACCCTTCTCCCGTCGCTTCGACCGAGAACTATTCGAAACGATTAATCGAGAACAGTAAATTTAGTCGCCTAACCTGCAGTATAGCCTACGAGCTACGAGCAATGTTTACACTTTGCACCGCGCGACCGCATTCCTTTAGAGTGCGAGCACTGCGCTCCCTTTGCCACAGATACTTTGCAATATGTACCGAGAATGGAACGTAATTTGAAATGTGTAATTAAATTTAGGTTGTGTTCAGTTTTATTTTTGGAATTGGAATTATCGTTCTGATGATATATTTTTTTTTCGAGTACCTACCTAGGAAAAGGTTACATTTACATAACAGCCTATCGTAAGACCACCGCTGTATAATGCTGACATAGTAGCCACGATTACAGGTTTTTTTCTTTTTATATATGAGGGGGCAAAGGAGCATGTGTCTCACTTGATGGTAAGTGACTACCGCCGCCCATGAAAACCTGTAACACCAGCGAATTTGGAAGTGCTTTGCCGGCCTTTTAAAATTGAGTGCCTAGGCTCGTTTCGCCAAGGTCGTATCGGTCCGGAAAAATTGCTGGTGGTAGTCGATTCAACAAGGAGCTGTGTGAGGAAGGTAATAGTACACCAATCTACCAGTAGTAGCTACCACGTTTTTACTATTCAGGGTTGGAGTATGGCGGTTTTGGTCGAATTTAGTAATTGATTTTAAACTAACTTGAAAGAAAGTGGTATATTAAATATTTTTAATGGTACATCATTATTAAAAAAAAATCACTTATCTGGGGGCACGGCAGTACCCCCGCCAAGTCGAGCAAAAAAGCGACACGGCCGTACCATCCTTTTCTCGAAGCAGTTCAGGCCATTTCCGAAACGCTATAACTTCGTCATGGATAAAACTAGAAGCCTGAATGAAATAGACGTTGTATAGACTCAGTATATTTCAAATTTCATTAAATTTAAACTAGTAGTTTAAGAATTATAACTAGTCAAAGTTTCATAATTTTGTCACTCACTGACTGACCGATCATCAAAACTCTGAGGCACTTCTAGCAGACATAGAAACTTCAAATTTGGAATACTATTATTGTTTAATATATAAGTCAAGGAAAAATTAAAATATTTTACAATTTCGGTCCGGTTTTCGAGATACACCAACTGCATAAATAACTTTGTAATCCCATATAAACATATAGTATTACAAAGTTACATTTGCAGTGAATGAATCAGTGTACCTATATATGTATAATGGAATAATAGGTGTAAATAGCTACCTAGATATAACTATCTACAAAAAGAAATGAGATGCCATCAAAAACATAACTTGTAAAAAAAGCCAAGTCTCGCAACTCAGTTCATCTACCGTAAACAGTTGTGAGATCCATGTAATACCAAGTCGGTTAATTTATTCAGTCCATAGATTGATACATAGATTGACTTGGCAATCGCATAAAAACACAATATATCTCACAAGTAATACATATTATATTAAATTAGATTGTTTAGTGCGATTGCCAAGTCAATCTATGTATCAATCTATGGACTGAATAAATTAACCGACTTGGTATTACATGGATCTCACAACTTTTTACGGTAGAAGAACTGAGTTGCGAGACTTGGCTTTTTTTACAAGTTATGTTTTTGATGGCATTTATATGTTATCAGGAAAACTGTGCTATTTCCTACTTTATTTCCCTGTGTCGTTTCTTAAGACCCGCCGGACGACATGTGCTAGTGGATTCTCATAAGCCGCTAGCCGCCATTACGTGGCTAATTCTTAATTTTTTTTTAAATTAAAAACGTTCTATTTTATTTTGTTTTGCCCTTCAATGTTTTCAGCTACATATGTTTCTTCACTAACTAAACGTTTTTATTTAATTTCATGTTATTAACTTTTGTTATCTTTGCAGGTACATCAATATGTTGCAATGTTTTCATTCGAGCAAAAAAAATATAAGGTAAGATGATAAAGAGTGTGTACGACTCCTTCCACTCGATTTACGGCCTCCAGTTTTGTCATAAAAGTCGATTAAGGTAAATATTAGGAAATGTCACGACCTCAGAATAGTGGTCAAATAACTATTTTAAATATTATGATAGACTAATTTATCTAATAGAGACTGATGACGTAAGCTGGTAGATGTTGGGCGCTTACCTTATTTTAACTGACTTCAAAACGTAGGAGGTTCTCAATTCGAGTGTATGTTTTTTTGTATGTATGATACGCAATATTTTCGCAAACGGTGAACCAATTTTTATAATTCTTTTTTATTAAATAGGTTGTACTTCAAGGGTGGTCTTCAACTTCTTTTTTAGCAATTTGATGTCGAGTTTTACTTTTTGTTAGAAGTTATTATTTTCAACTGCCTTCGAAAAGGAGAAGGTACCCAATTCGACTGTATGTTTTATTTATGTGTGTGACCTAATAACTTTTTTCTCGGTGATTCAATTTGAATGATTCTTTTTATATTTGATAGTTAGGGCTTTTCATGTGGTCCCATATGAATTTGATCAAGGTCTGACTATTAGTTTTTGAGTTATCCTTAATAATTTATATTGAAGTCGGTTATTTATAGGAGAGGGGGCAAACGAGCATGCGTTGTATATTTTTGCATACCTTAAGCGAAAGCGCAAGGTAATGTTCTACTATCGCCTAAAAATTAAAATACCAACATTTTATCGAATAAAATCGTATCTAGCAATCATATTATACATATAAATGATATAAAAAGCACATTGTTAGAAAGATAAATGATTGTTGAACTTATTAATAATTTTTTTAAATCGATTAATTGCTATTTTTAAATAAAAAAAGGGTTTTAGTGGCTTATGGTGTGGATTTATCATGTCCCTGTGGCTTGTAAACACTATAACTTTTGAAAATATCAATTGTTTAACTCAATCTATTTTTTAATCTCTTCATCTATCATGTGGGAAGCCACTGAATGTAAATGGCAGTGTAATTTTGTTTTATTTAGCTATAATTAATTTTTTTCGGCTCCAAAATGGCGAAATATTCGTTGATTTGCTTACCTCGTATATAAATTGTTTCTGTAAATGGGGATCTACAGCCACAGAGTAGTTTACTTCACAGAGTACCTTTGTATTAAGTTTAGTTCGGCTTCAGTCGCCGTTGGTCGCCGTCGTGAGTGGACATTGTTTCGGTTGTTTTCAGCGGCTCAAAAAGATCGCTGTACAAATACACAATATTCGAATAACCAAATTTCATAAATACTTGATTATAATAATAATAGGAGATTTTTTTATTACAATATTTAAAAGCACAGAATAAATAATAGTAGTACGTACTAAAAGTAAGTAGTATAATTTTTTTTGTCATGGGTGACATTTTCATGCTTTTCGAGGGTGTCGAAACAGATAGGGTTGTCGAAATGTAAATCCAAGATGGCGGCCGCAATAGGTATCAATTTTTTCATCATGGGTGTCATTTTCATGGTTTTCGAGGGTGCTGAAGCCGATAGTGCTGTCGAAATGTAAATCCAAGGTGGAGGCTGCAATAGGCATAAAATTTTTCATCATATGTGTCATTTTCATGGTTTTCGAGGGTGTTGAAGCCGATAGTGCTGTCAAAATGTAAATCCAAGATGGCGGCGGAAGTAGGTACCAATTTTTTCATCTTGGGTGTCATTTTCATGGTTTTCAAGAGAATTGTAGCCGATAGTGCTGTCGAAATGTAAATCCAAGATGGCGGCTGCAATAGGTATCAATTTTTTCATCATGGGTGTCATTTTCATGGTTTTCGAGAGAGTTGAAGCCGATAGGGTTGTCGAAATGTAAATCCAAGGTGGCGGCTGCAATGGGTATCAATTTTTTCATCATGGGTGTCATTTTCATGAGTTTCGAGGTTGTTGAAGCCGATAGTGCTGTCGAAATGTAAATCCAAGATGGCGGCTGAAGTAGGTACCAATTTTTTCATCATGGGTGTCATTTTCATGGTTTTTGAGGGTGTTGAAGCCGATAGTGCTATCGAAATGTAAATCCAAGATGGCGTCTGCAATAGATATAAATTTTTGCATCATTGGTGTCATTTTCATGGTTTTCGGGGGTGCTGATGCCGATAGTGCTGTCGAAATGTAAATCCAAGGTGGCGGCTGCAATAGATATCAAGTTTTTCATCTTGGGTGTCATTTTCATGGTTTTCGAGGGTGTTGAATCCGATAGTGCAGCCGAATTGTAAATCCAAGATGGCGGCTGAAGTTGGTACCAAGTTTTTCATCTCGGGTGTCATTTTCATGGTTTTCAAGGGTGTTGAAGCCGATAGTGCTGTCGAAATGTAAATCCAAGATGGCGGCTGCAATAGGTATCAATTTTTTCATCATGGGTGTCATTTTCATGGTTTTCGAGGGTGTTGAAGAATGATGTTGATGAATGAAAAGCTGTCGAAATGTATTTAAACTACTTTAATAATTCCGTATAATCATGTTATACGTAATTTTTTTAATGCGCTTAAGGTATGCCCAATTGGATTTACCAATATATTTTAATTTTACCACTTGTTTTGTAGAAGTAAGATTTACAAACGAGTACACAGTCTACCTGATGGTGAGTGAATGCAGTGACTTATAAACACTTACATCTATTGTCGATTAAGAATCAAAAAATGCGTTGTCAACCCGAGTACTGAGATGAAATGCCTTGTGACCAGTAAAATGGGTCTCCGGCTCTCGTCGTTAACCATACGAAACACAGCAATATTACGCTAGTTATCGTCACGCTACGCAGCATCAGTTATCACTCTGGTATTCTGTGAGAGCGATGTCCTTACTCGCTCGACAGACATCGAGAGATTGTGCAAACACGTATGTATTTCAAACGCACAATAATAAGAACGAAGTTTTCACCATCTACATTTTCGTATAATTTAAAATTAAAAATTTTGGACAGTCGACTTCAATATAAGTTATTACGAATAACTCAAAAACTATTGGTCTGACCTTGATCATATTCATATGAGACCACAGAAGAAGTACCAGCTTTCAAATAAAAAAATAATCATCGAAATCGGTTAACCCAGTAAAAAGTTATGAGGTAACACACATAAAATATATCATACTGAATATAAGGTCGGCGAAAAATTCTCTTCGTATTTTATATTCAAATTCAAGACATTTTTTTTTCAAAGTTTAGTCATATTTATATATTATATATGTGCCATTTTGTTTGGTAACTTGTTGCTATCTTGTACGTAGTGACATAATATTTAGAATTTCTTCGTTAGAATCACTCATTTTGGTGGACAGAAAAACAATTGAAAAATGGCGGAAAAGTGTTTTTTACTTTTTCTTTTTCTTAATGTCCTATATGTATTGGTATTAAAACCAGCCAGATACAATGCAACCAAAGAGATTTTTCTTAATTTTTATACAAATAAAATACGAAGAAACTTTTTCCTCGACCTATTAGAATATCTAGAATATTTTTTATTGAACATAGATTACAAGTAATACTTACCTAATAATTTAACATTAGAAACAGCACAGTAGCGATAACTTCATTTCAAGAGGTTATTATTATTTATTACTCATGTATTCTTTAATGTTTTAATGATCCTTTTTATATAGGTTTGATTAATAAAAAAAAACTTTTTGATTGAACGGCACTGCATATTTTATGGAACTTTGTTGTAAAGGAAGTCTGCTACCCATTTCTTTTTTCAGTTTCCCTTTGTCGCCTGTTAGGACACCCAGGGGATGATATGGGATAGTGTAGTGTGACTGCGACATGCCTAGTTCCCAATAAAAACTATGACGTCATTATACTATATTCCACAGAATAATAAATCTTATGTATGTTTTATTGTATTCTATGCTCTCTACGCTGTATTCTCATACAATTTCTATAAAAACGTTTGTTTTGATAGCTTAGTGTCAAATACCCAATTTATTAACGTAGTATCTCATTAGTATCTCTGTGAAGTCGGGTTTCCACTGCATTGTGTTCAGTTCTCACAGGGTGAAAGCTGGAGACGAGTTCGCAGAAAATAGAAAAGTTGGGCGCTGTACACACGCGATATTTGTTGGTGTCATTAGGTTTCTAATTTAGCGTGGTAATAAATTGTATTCGACTACTTGAGATTATTTAATCATTTTTGTTAATTATTTATTAATTGCTGGAATTCAATTAACTTTGAATGTCGAGTAGTAGTCACGTAAGAGAATAAACTCACCATATCGGATCCTTGAGCAATTTGTGTTTGTAAACTGCCTCCACGATACGGGAGAAAATCCTAGTGTGGGGGTAACGTTTTTTTAAAAAATATCATTCAGTCTTTTTTTATAGGATTAGGATGACAAATGAGCACACAGTCCACCTGATGGTAAGTGGTTGCTGTGGCTCAAAGACATTTACATCTATCCTCGTTTACGAATCAAAATGCAGATATATTGTCGACTAAAATGAAATGCCTCTTTTCCATTAAAAAAGGTCACCGGTTGTTGTTGAAATGTTGCAGTTTCCTACAACGCTGTTATTCTGCCAGCGCCCAGTGAACTGTACCCTGTTAAGATTGCGTTTATATACAATTGTTCAAATTGGGGTACATAAAAATAAGGGTGACAAACAAACGCACAGTACACAGAAGTTAAGTGGATGCTGTGGCCCATAATCATCTACATTTGCCCTCAATTAAGAATTAAAATGCAGACGCGTTGTCACTCCTGCAGACAGAGATGGAATGCCTCGTTTTCAGTGAACACTGAACATACGAAACACTGCAGCATTAGGTTGCTATTTTACGCTGGTATTTTGTGTATACACCGGTCGAGCCGACCCATCCGTGCTACAACCATAATATAGCTGCAGTGCCGTCAGGTGAACTGTGTGTTCGTTTGTCATCCTTACCCAAAATTATGCTGAGCTAGAGCCTATTCATTATTACACTATGTAATTGTACGGTAATTGCAATATGTAACACGACTCATTCTAATTTATTGGTGGTAATAAATAAATGTTTATTATTGTTAAGAAGAACAAGAACCAACATGTTTTGTTAATAAAATATATTATTATATGATGTTCTTCACGTTGGCATTTATCACAGTGATAAAACAATGTCGACAAAGCACTGCGACAAAGTTAATGATATGAAATGCACTATTAGCATACATACATACATTATGTTTCTTTAATCCGGTTCAGCCATTTATTTACATTTGTACTAAATCTGTTAAGAGCAACTAGAAAACTTGAATGTATATTACAATTCATTAATATTTTATACAAAATATTACCACACCCACAATCAAATTAAAAATACGCTTTTGTAGATGTGAATACTGTTCTAATCGCGGTTCGCGGTCCAAAGGAGATATATGAAATTGGGTTGTTGACATCGTTCGTAACAGTTATATAAAATATGTAGGTAATGTAAAGATAAATTATAAGCATAAATAAATGGTTTTTATTTCTGTAGTGTATGGGACAATTATAAAAACATTTTTTAAAACTGAAAAACGAAAACCAATGCTTTTACCATAGCAAAAACAAAACGTTTTTTTTATATTTTTATGTAGTTTGTCTATGGCTTTAGATAATGAAGGCTATTTTTTATAATAAATAGCCTGTAGGCGAATCTGTAGAGATTAATACTGAATAAAAGAAATATTTTTAGAAAATCGATTGAATAGGCTACGTTATTAAACTAAACAAAATATTTTAATAATATCGGACACAATTGAATAGGCTGCATGGTCGTTGATCATTGCATGTTTCGAAGGAGACTTGGTAACTTCGAGTTTAAATTTGTCATACGCATTTGTCATTGTGGTTGTGTTTGTGGATATATTTCGTGTTTTTATTTTCGTGAATTAATTTAACTTGACCCGTGGCTTTTCTCTTGATTTACAGTACAGTAGGTTGTTGCGGCCACATAATGACAATAATGTGTTACTTGGGTTTTGAGTCGAATAGAACAGACAATGTACAGCCTCGGCTGCTTTTCGAGATGACATTTTATTAATAATTGCAGAAAATAATTAAACAATTAAAAAAGTTTGAGTTGTATTTTATTTAATAATAACTAACAAATTGCATCCTTTTATGTCCTTTCAATTTGTTGTAACAACTTATCCCAAGAACGAGTGATTTTACTACATAACCTACAAATAATAAACCAAAATAATAACAAAACGCAAGGTTTTACAAAAATATGATTTTTTGTAGTAAGTAGCAAATGTTTAAGTCTTTAAAATAAATTATATTTAAAAATTGTTCACGCCGGGCCCAAGCTTGTATGGAACCAAGTTCATCTTTAAAAAGTAAAAAGTTTGAATCCGCTAACATTTGCATTACTTCGAGTAATAATCGAAAAATAAGACAGCTAAAATTTAGCATTCAAAATAAACATAAAAAAGCCCCACCGAAACGACTACCATATTACCAACCCTCACAAGCGTGTATCGAATATCCAGTAACATATTATATGTAAATCTTTACGTGGTAGAGCCATGCTGCAGCTATATTAGTAGTATGATTAGGAATCAAAATGCAAATGCTACTCTTGGGAACTTGAATTGATTGTCTCATTACTAAAACGATCACAAATTTACTACACTCATTATATGAAACACGGCAGCAATAGAATAGAACAGAATATTTTTTTATTCAATATAGATTACATGAGTTATTCTTATTGAAAGTCATTTTTTACTTTATCACGGTGAATACACATTGTTACAATACAATGTGTACAATACAAACAAAAAGGTACAATGATAGCAGCTTAAGCGGGAAAGGACCACGCTCTCACAGAATACCAGCGTGAAATAACAGCTCTACGGTGCTGTGTTTCCTGTGCCTGATCTCTCTCCGGTCGTGTTGGTGTACATTTGTGCTTGCGCATACTCCTTTGAGGCTGGTTTTCCTTGAGTCTGTCCGTGCCAGAAATTCGGTCTGGAGAACATTATTATTATAAAAATGATGCTATTTTTTTATAGGATAAGGTTGACAAACGAGCACACAGTCCAACTGATGGTAAGTGGTTGTTGCAGCCCATAGACATCTACATCTATCCTCTATTACAAATCAAAATGCAGATGCGTTGCCACCCGTGAGGACTAAGATGGAATGCCTCATTTCCAGTAAAAAGGGCCTCCGGCCACCTGCACTCACCAAGCGAAACGCAGAGGTAAACTACTTCACGCTGGTTTTCTGTGAGGTCGTGGTACCACCCCGGCTCGAGCCGACCCATCCGTGCGACAGCAAAAGCTGCTGCGTGGCTCTACCACTATTTGACGTTGATGGTTTGTAACGTGGGTCTCTCTCGATCGATTGGGCCCATTTTTGCTGCATGCACAGTACATGTGCAGCATGGCTCTACCACGTGGAAATGTCTGTGCCATTAACATCACATAGAGTCACATAAGGAAAAATCCGTTTATTAAAAATCGATTAATAATTATTCGAGAAATGTGCGACTAATTAGCCTTATTTTCGTCGATAACGTTAATAGATGTATATTAAATTGATAATGATACTTTTAAATTTGTATTTTAATTTCTTTACCTGTGTTTTAATAAAACTTATACCTTTTGTGTTTTTGTTGGTTAGCGGCTCCATTGCACGGTGACTTAGCATGGAGTTGTGGCGCTGAGGTTTGCGAGTTTGAATCCCTTGAATTTGAGGTCAAAGACCTCGTTAGAAGCACTATTAAAGAAGAACTATCTAAAATGTCTACCCCCACCTTTCAAGCTAAATCTTATGCAAGCGACGCTTCTATCCCACGTCCCCAACAAACGCGGAAACCAGCAAAGCCAGCCACTACAATTTACCGGCAAAGCTACTGTTGGCATCATTCTTCATCATATTTTAAAACTATTATTATCACCTTAAAATAATAATAGATCTTGTAATCTAACGTACCTAATATTTCTTAGATCTCTTTTTTTTTAAACGTTTCACTAGGTCTTTCTCTTGTATTGCGGGGGTAGTTTACATACATACATACAGATAGCACAAAAACAAACATTCATAATACGGAACAATTATTTGTAGGCCATACAAATACTTTTCCGTCCGGGGTTCGAATCCGCGGCTTCCAGCGCTGCAACTCATAGCGAAGTCACTGCGTCACAGAGCCGTCTGTCAACCACTAAACTGCAAATGCAGTTGTTTCTTTATTTAACGAAACATAGTCCATTACTCAACCTATTTTCTATAATATAAACTAAGATATTGTATTAAAATTGCATTGCTTAATATTTTATTGGCTAAAAGATCGAATTTGAATACCAAAAATACTTCAGTCGTCATTACGCATTACGTATAAGCAAACTAATATGACATGTACAATCACATGTTCGTCCGTTCGTCAACAATGTTATCCTACGTTCGTACGCAGATGCAATCCATTTGTTATGGTGAAACACTGCAAATATGATCATTTGATAGTTTCCTTGGCCGCGTTGGACACTTCATTCTCTCAGTACGATTTGTTTTATCAAATATGCACCTATATAAATGTATTCACATAAAAACGTATCGACTATAAATGAACCGTGGTAGCTCAGTGGCTCTGTAAATTTCACAGTAGGCGAGCAACCCGGGTTCGATCCCCGCCGGCACCAATGAAATTGTTAATTACAATTTGAAGTGCCTATTTACCAAGTGTTTTGGTTGAAGGAAAACATTGTGAGGAAATCTGCATATCTGAGAAATAAAAAAAATATATTTCGAAGACATGTGTAGTTCGCCAACACGCATTGGGGCAGCGTGGCGGACATTTCCTTGCTCTAAAACCCTCTCAGAAGTGAGAGGAGGCCTGTGCCCAGCAGTGGGACGTATATGAGCTGTTACTTTACTTTATATATGTCACCCATATCCTATAAAAAAAAAAAACTTATATTGAAGTCGGCTGTACAAAATTTTTAATTTAAAATTATTTATTTTCAAACTACTAGTAGTAGCACTTGCTGTATAGTGGCGGCGTAAGAATATCTACTACCCCATAACCTGTGGGTGTATCATAAAACAGTACGAAACTGTTTTACAGACAGAGGGCAACATCTTTCTGATAACAACTGAAAACATTGCCAATTCGCCTGCCAAGCGTGCAACTATGGCAAAAATGGGGAGACCTATGTATAGGGCGATCAATGGGGGAGGCCTATATTCAGCAGTGGTTAATAGGTTGTAATGAACAATAAATGTGTGCTAATATTAAAAAAAAGTAGATTAGATATCCATACTGCTTATTGTAACAAGCCCAATAGTTAAACAGTAATAAAAAAGTTTTTTTATAGAATTAATGTGACAAACGAGCACACAGTCCACCTGATGGTAAGTAGATGCTGTGGCCCATAGATATCTACATTTATACTCAAATAAGAGTATAATAAGGTCCTTCACTGCTGGCCGTATGAGGAAGCTCAAGGTCGCTCAGCGAGCTATGGAGAGGGCTATGCTCGGAGTTTCTCTGCGTGATAAAGTTAGGAATAAGGATATCCGCAGTAGAACCAGAGTAACCGACATAGCCCAACGGATTAGTAAGCTGAAGTGGCAGTGGGCCGGCCATATAGCTCGAAGAACCGACAACCGATGGGGAAGAAAGGTTCTCGAGTGGCAGCCTCGTACCGGTAGGCGAAGTGTAGGGCGTCCCCCCACGAGATGGAGTGACGACCTGGTAAGACATGCAGGAAGTCGATGGATGCAGGTGGCTCAGGAACGTGCTTTGTGGCATTCTTTGGGGGAGGCCTATGTTCAGCAGTGGACTTGTGAAGGGCTGTAATGATGATGACTCAAATAAGAATGAAAATGCGGATGCGTTGCCATCTCTGAGGACTGAGATGGAATGCCGCGTTTTCAGTAAAAAGGGTTCTAAATGTTCTCTACACTCACCATACGAAACACAGCAGAATAAAGCTGCTAGTTTACGTTGGTATTCTGTGTTTATTAGTTTATTGAAAAGAGAAAAATTTAATATCTAATGTCACTCACAACTAATACGGATCTAATGACACCGCATACGATAAAATCATTCAAGCTTTTAAGGCTATAGAGCATGTTAAATAAATAGACAAAAAAATCTAGATTATTTTTTGAGGCAGTCGGGTAAATACTTATGCCATCAAAAACATAACTTGTAAAAAAAGCCAAGTCCCGCAACTCAGTTCTTCTACCGTAAAAAGTTGTGAGATCCATGTAATACCAAGTCGGTTAATTTATTCAGTCCCTACTTAAGGGTCCTTCTGTCTTAAGTTATTACGTAATTAGCTAATCTAACAACATCTTATAGTGACCACATCAATACTGAAAATCTTTTATATTTTAAATAAATAGATTGACTTGGCCATCGCATGAAAACACAATGTATCTCTCAAGTAATACATATTATATTAAATTAGATTGTTTTGTGCGATTGCCAAGTCAATTTATTTATTTAAAACATAAAAGATTTTTGATATTGATATGGTCACTATAAGATTTTGTTAGGTTAGCTAATTACGTAATAATGTAAGACAGAAGGACCCTTAAGTAGGGACTGAATAAATTAACCGACTTGGTATTACATGGACCTCACAACTTTTTACGGTAGAAGAACTGAGTTGCGAGACTTGGCTTTTTTTACAAGTTATGTTTTGATGGCATCTCATTTCTTTTTGTAGATAGTTATATCTAAGTACCTATCTACACCTATTATTCCATTATATTATACATATATAGGTACACTGATTCATTCACTGCAAATGTAACTTTGTAATCCTATAAATTTTTATATGGGATTACAAAGTTATTTATGCAGTTGGTGTATCTCGATAACTGGAATGAAATCGCAAAATATTTTAATTTTTCCTTGATTTATATATTAAACAATAATTTTATTTCAAATTTAAAGTTTCTATCTTTGCTAGAAGTGCGGTAGAGTTTTGATGATCGGTCAGTCAGTGAGTGACTAAATTAAGAAACTTTGACTAGATATAATTCTTAAACTACTGGTTCAAATTTAATGAAATTTGAAATATACCGAGTTTATACAATGCCTACTTGGTTAGTGTAAAATTGTGTAAAATTCAGGCTTATAGCTTTATCCACAAAGAATTTATAGGGTTTCGAAAATGGTCTGAACTGCTTCGAGAAAAGGATGGTACGGCCGTGCCGCTTTTTTGCTCGTCTTGGCGGGGGCACTGCCGTATCCCCAGATTATCGATTAAGAGATTAATGGTAAATTAGGTATCTATGGAAATAGAAGGGTTAATGCTTCCAACATTGTTCCATGTATTATATAGGTATTTAAAGACATACATATAGATACGGGGTTATTTTGCAATAGCTATATAATAAAGAGAAGGTCAGAATAAGTAATAATATAGGCAAACGCTGAAGAAAATTTAATTAAAAAAAATCTCAAACTTTCTGTCCTTTTTATCTTTTTAATTCAAAATGCGTGATAATGCATTATTTTAATTGATTTCATTGCGCACGCACACATTCGTAAGGGTCAATCGGTAGGCAAAATGTTGTTGTCCATAAATCACTTTCAATTTGGGATAATTACAAATAAAATTAGAAGCCTTGTTTACTCGTGTTTTCAAAAATTGCAATAATGGTATATCATTATTTAATATTTGAACTTTTGTTTAAAATTTGGCTACTCTTTAAAAATAACTCTGTATAAAACAATTTTTAGGCGTCAAAAAATTGCGTCTCAGTAAATGATACAGCCTATATATTACAATGTATATATCATGTAAAACTCCAATTTGCACAGAGAAAATACGAAAAGTACAAAGTATAAACTAAACAATAAGTCGGTAATGATATAAACCTAGTGACACACATGTCATATTGCGCCTCCAAGCAACATAATAATATACGAACATGGTCCCAAAGTACAATAAGAGAAAGCATCGTGCAATCTATGCCTATTTACTTACATTACAGAGTGACAAAAGTTAGTTGTTTAAAGTGTTTGTCTTGTTTAATTAAAAAAAAAGAACTTTTTTTTAATCAGTATTGAGTGCATGCTTCTAGGCTTCATCTTTATCGTCATCATGATTAAAGCCTATTATTACAAGTCTACTTGTTGCTCGATGTTCACCATAGTTGTCACGCAGCAGGTTTTTATTGCCGTGTAGTGGCGGTCAAGAATATCCACTACCCCATATCCTCCCGTGGGTGTCGTAAAAGGCGACAAAGGGAAACAGGTGGGAGATGGGCAGCAGCATCTTCCTGATAATAGCCAAAATTACAATAAAAAAACTGCGGTTGCCAACCCGCTCGCCAAGCGTGGCAACTATGGCAAATACCCCCCTTATGAATGGATGTAATAAAGAGACGGCCCCCAGTCCCCGGCGGCCCCGCTATTCCTGGCTACGGTGGCGACCATGGTAACGGCGGGGCAGGGGGTGCTAAGAATCTCCGGTGGAGGTTTGGTTGCCACCTACGACGACTCGACCTGGCAACATACAACGCACGCACCCTGAGGACTGACGAGAAGATCGTGGAGCTGGAAGAAGAGATAGACAAGTTGCGCTGGCATATTATAGGATTATCCGAAGTCCGAAGAGAGGGGGAGGACACGGTAATCCTCGAATCCGGCAACTTGCTCTATCACCGGGAGGGCGAACATCTGTCCCAAGGAGGTGTCGGATTTATCGTCCACAAGTCTCTCGTTAACAACGTTGTAAAGATCGGGAGTGTGTCGACGAGGGTTGCGTACCTTATACTCAGAATCACCAAACGGTATTCGCTGAAGGTCATACAGGTTTACGCACCAACCTCGGCACACCCCGATGAGGAGGTGGAGGAAATGTATGAGGATATCTCTAGAGCCATGCATTCCTCCAAAACCCAATATACGGTGTTAATGGGAGACTTCAATGCAAAACTAGGCACAAGAGAGAACGGTGAGCTGAAAGTAGGGAAATTTGGAATAGGGCAACGGAACCCAAGGGGCCAGCAGCTGGCCGACTTCATGGAGAAAGAGGGACTCTTTATGATGAACTCTTTCTTCAAGAAGCGGCCCCACAGGAAGTGGACCTGGTTGAGCCCCGACGGTTCGACAAAAAATGAGATTGACTTCATTATGACGACCAGACGACAACTGTTCAGTGATGTCTCAGTGATCGCGAGGGTGAAAACCGGCAGCGATCACCGAATGGTTAGAGGCACACTGAACCTAAATATTAAGTTGGAGAGGTCTCGTCTGATGAAGTCAACGCTCCGTCCCCCTCGTGCTCTAATCCAAAGTCCCGAAACCTTTCAGCTCGAGTTACGAAACCGTTTTCAGTGCCTAGAAGACTGCAATGAAGTGGACGATATGAATGACAAGCTCGTGGAAACTGTCCATGCGGTCGGAGCTAAGTTCTGCAAGACCCGCCGCAGAAGAACACAAAAACTCTCCGATCACACTCTTAATCTCATGGCTGTTAGACGGGAGATGAGGCTACATTCTTCAACAGATTTGACAGCATACAGGCAACTGAACAGACAGATCTCCAAATGCATGCGGCGGGACTTACGCAACTTCAATACAGCTCGTATTGAAGAAGCGATCGAGCGGAACCAAGGCTCCAAAGTCTTTGCCAGAGATCTGTCTGCCAGAAAGAGCCAACTGTCAAAGCTGAAGACCGAATGTGGCAGCATCGTTTCCGGGGCACCTGAGATTTTGAGTGAGATTGAGAGGTTCTATGGGCAGCTGTACACGTCATCGTTGGAGCCACACGCAAGTGTGAGTAACGATCCAAGAGCGAGTCTTATCCGACACTATTCCGAAGATATCCCGGACGTCAGTCTGAGCGAGATTAGAATGGCTCTCCAGCACCTTAAAAACGGCAAGGCCCCAGGCGAGGATGGAATTACAGCGGAGCTTCTGAAAGCGGGTGGAAGACCGGTACTTGAAGTCCTTCAGAAGCTCTTTAATTCCGTCCTCCATGGTGGCATAACACCGGAGGCGTGGAGCAGAAGTGCGGTGGTCTTGTTTTTCAAGAAAGGTGACAACGCTCTCTTGAAGAACTACAGACCGATTTCCCTTCTGAGCCGCGTCTACATGCTGTTTTCGAGAGTCATTACGAATCGTCTTGCGCGCAGACTTGACGACTTCCAGCCTCCCGAACAAGCCGGTTTCCGAAAGGGCTTTAGCACCATAGACCACATACATACCCTACGGCAAATTGTACAGAAGTCCGAAGAGTACAATTTGCCACTATGTCTGGCGTATGTGGACTATGAGAAAGCCTTTGATTCCGTCGAAATTTGGGCGGTGCTGCAGTCCCTTCAGCGGTGCCAAGTTGACTGTCGGTATATCGAAGTGCTGAAGTGTTTGTACAGTAGGGCTACGATGGCTATCCGAGTACAGAACCAGAGTACGAAACCCATCCAATTGCAGAGAGGTGTAAGACAGGGTGATGTTATATCCCCGAAACTCTTCACCGCTGCATTGGAAGACGTTTTCAAGCTTCTGGACTGGAAAGGATGCGGTATTAACATCAATGGCGAATACATCACTCACCTTCGATTTGCCGACGATATAGTCCTTATGGCAGAATCGCTGGAGGACCTAAGCACTATGCTCAATGACCTCAATAGTGTCTCCCAACGGATAGGTCTTAAGATGAACATGGACAAAACAAAGATCATGTTTAATGTCCATGTCACACCTATGCCGGTAGTTGTTGGGAGCACTAAGCTCGAAGTTGTTGACGAGTATGTTTACCTGGGACAAATAGTCCGACTAGGTAAGTCCAACTTCGACCGAGAGGTCAATCGACGGATTCAACTCGGCTGGGCAGCGTTCGGGAAGCTACGACACATCTTCTCGTCAGACATACCTCAAAACCTTAAAACGAAATTGTACAACCAGTGCGTGTTGCCAGTGATGACTTACGGAACTGAGACGTGGTCCTTCACTGCTGGCCGTATGAGGAAGCTCAAGGTCGCTCAGCGAGCTATGGAGAGGGCTATGCTCGGAGTTTCTCTGCGTGATAAACTTAGGAATAAGGATATCCGCAGTAGAACCAGAGTAACCGACATAGCCCAACGGATTAGTAAGCTGAAGTGGCAGTGGGCCGGCCATATAGCTCGAAGAACCGACAACCGATGGGGAAGAAAGGTTCTCGAGTGGCAGCCTCGTACCGGTAGGCGAAGTGTAGGGCGTCCCCCCACGAGATGGAGTGACGACCTGGTAAGACATGCAGGAAGTCGATGGATGCAGGTGGCTCAGGACCGTGCTTTGTGGCATTCTTTGGGGGAGGCCTATGTTCAGCAGTGGACTTTTGAAGGGCTGTAATGATGATGATGATGATGAGGTTTTTATTTGATGTTTCAGGAAAAGTTTACCCGACAGCCTTACGGATATTTAATTAGGAGAAAAAATAGGCTGGTTGATTTTTTTTCGTCGAAAACGTAGCTGAAGCTAAATGTACTGGCACAAAAAAGTTTTTTCTTTTAATTAAAGTGACAAGGAAATAAAATGTCTCACAGCTTATAATTTTATTGGTTTTCTAACCCTTCAAACCGGGATTTGCTGCGGCAGTAGGTGCATAGTGCATTGTCTGTTAGCAACAGAAATAGGTGACCCAAATGAACTCCTAAATGGTAAAAGAGTGCCAATATCAAGTTTTTTTTACGTGGTCGAGCCATACTGCAGCTATATTTGATGGTTCCATGGCGCAGTGGCTTAGCAATGAGTTACGGCGATGAGGGACGCGGGTTGGAAACCCGCAAGGAACAAGTATTTGTATGGCCTACAAATAATTTTTCCGGGTCTGGATGTTTGTCCTTGTGCAATTTAGTGGAGGTAACATTTAAAATAATTTAAATTTAAAAATTTTGCACAGCCGACTTCAATATAAGCGACTTCAATATAGGTTATTTAAGAATAACTCAATAACCATTGGTCTGACCTTGATCAAATTCATATGGGACTACACGAGAACTATCAGCTTTCATATAAAAAAGAATCATCGAATTCGGTTCGCCCAGTACAAAGTTATGAGGTAACACACATAAAAAAACATACACTCGAATTGAGTACCGTCTCCTTTTTGGAAGTCGGCAGAAAAGCAGCTTAATGAAAAAAAAATACAAGTAAAAGTACATAAATATTTAGAAAGAAGAAAAAAATATTTAAATAAATAAAAAAAAATAATAAAGAAAATATTTGTGACATGGTAGAGCCATGCTGCAGCTATATTAGTAGTATAGTTGTAGCAAGAATGGGTCGACTCGACCGGGGGTGGACCACGCTCTCATAGAATACCAGCGTAAAATGGAAGCTTGACACTGCTGTGTTTCGTATGGTGAGTGTAGAGAACCGTAGACCCTTTTTACTGGAAAGGAGACATTTCATCTTAATCCTCAGGTGTCATACCTAACGGATCTCAATTTTGATTTGTAATCGAGGATAGATGGAGAGGTCTATTTGCCACGATCTACTTTCCATAAGGTGGATTGTGTGCTCGTTTGTCACCCTTATTCTATTAAATAAAAATTAATTTAGAAATATTTCAATTACGTGTTAAGCAAACACGTTTTGATGTACAAACACTACACGATAGTATTTGTGGTTTTATCTTACCTTTAGATACATCGGGTTGTTATTTTAAACAGCTGTTCAGTCGTCTTTTCGCACAATGATTTCCATAACAATAAATCGTTATAGTTTATTATCAAGAATACTTTCGTGTAAGTTGCCTATAAATAATTTTAGGAACCGCAGAAATGGATTCACGAACAGCACATTTTCTCATTTCAACACGATTTTCGCGCTCTTTCCAGTGTTTTACCTAGCTATTCTATTTTTAAAAGTTAGCATTATAAGTTACAAGGTATTGTACTGAAGTTATATTAAGTACCTGGTAGAGCCACGCTGCAGCGTTTTAACTACAGCAGGAGTGGGTCAGATCGACCGTGTACCACATTCACACAGAATACCAGCATAATGCTGTGTTTCGTATAGTAAGTGACTGAGAGAATTGGAGATCCTTTTTGCTCGTAACGAGACATTCGATTTCCGTCTTAGTCTACATCGTCTTAGGTGTGGCCATTGTCACATATATATATTATGATAGTAAGTGGGTGATCTACATTCATCCTCAATAAAGAATCAAAATTCGGATGCGTCGTCACCCACGGGTCACGAGGTCCTCACGAGGACTAAGATGGAATGCCTCTTTTCCAGTAATATGTGTCTTCGGTTCTCTACACTCACCATACAAAACACAGCAGTGTTAAGCTGCCATTTTACGCTGGTATTATGTGAGAGCGTGGTCCTTCCCCGGTCGAGCCGACCCATTCGTGCTACAACTATACCTACTAATATAGCTGCAGAATGGCTCTACCACGTATAAAAAATTATTAGTACCGAATTTGTTATTTATTGCTTTATGTACTGAAAATGACCAGAAATAGGGTAGGGAGCACTAGGTGTCCCAGCTCCTATTGCACTGAGAAAACTACTTCTACTAAACCAGCGCTTATGTACGAGACCACCTGATGGTAAGTGATGATGTAGCCTAAGATGGTGAAGCGTACTAACTTAACAAAAGCCACTCTTACCTTGAAGACACCCACACTATAATCGGATGGAAAGACAGATTCTGGCAACTTATTCCACTCCTTTGCTGTACGCATGATGAACGACGTGGCGAACCGTTCGGTTCGAATGCGTGGTAAGTCAACAACGAAAGGGTGGAGACTGGCTGAACGTCAGGTTGTCCGATGGTGGAAGGGAGAGGGAGGAATTAAATTATGCAATTCCTGCTCACACTCTCCGAAGCATTTTTAGCTTATTTAGGCAGGTTAAAGGTAAAAAGGTAAAATACTTCCGTTATTAGTAATGTTGATAGCGTTACTAATATTCTTTTATAAAATAAAATAAAATAATCATTATGGAAACTAGGCAATCGATGGAAGCCATATGCTTAGGAGCTTCGTGGCGTTTCCTGTTTTTTTTTTAATAGGCTGTAATGGTTTTATAACGCTTATAAAACCTAAAAAAAGTGACAGTATGTATTTACCGTTACCGTTACCATTATAGTATATTAAAGTCATATTTGAACATAGGGGGGATATTTGCACATAGTTCACCTCTCAGTGGGTCATGTGCTCCTGGTAGATTATCTTCTATACGGATGTATATCATCCATCCATTACAGCCTATTAAAGTCCACACGTGAACATAGGCCTCCCCCATAGACTGCCTCATAGGGAAGATATTTGCCATAGTTCACCTCTCAGTGGGTCATGTGCTCCTAGTAGATTATCTTCTATACATCCATCCATTACAGCCTATTAAAGTCCAGCTGAACATAGGTCTCTCCCATGGATTGCCTCATAGGGGGGATATTTGCCATAGTTTCTGTAGTTGATGATATGGTGTGGTGGATATTTTTACACCGTCACTACACGGCTATTTACCTACGTAGAATTTAAAAAAAACTAGTACTTACCTCAAAACTTTTTGCTAAGGCACAAGAATGCAGTATTTCGTAATTTCGTCTTGGACTGCGACGCGAATGCATTTACAAGCTGGTGTTTCCATTGGCACGCGTCCGCCGCTGCTTATGGTTATATCCGTGGATATTTGCAAGCGTGCTAACGAAATACAAGAGCTTATTTGGATGCAGTGCTGGGGTCGACGACCCGGTCTGTTTATGGTTTGAACATTAAAAAATGCTATATTAAAATTTTATATATAAACGTACCCTTATTAAAGCAATAACCTAAATTCAATAACTTTTGCTTCTAGATAGGTTCTATTCGACTGAAAAAAATGTATGACTTTGTTTGAAAAACGTATACACCCCACAAAGAAATTTCCGACTGTTTGGAGTTCACTAAATGGTATTACAAGTTTGTGCTTGTTCCTAGTATTTACAGAATGTGCATCATTAGTTTTACCATTACCACTACGTTATATCATAATTTAAAATTACAGTACTATATTACAGTAAAAAGTTATGAGTAGAATTTAGTACAGTCTCCTTAGAGTATTGAATACTCTACCGTCTCATTTCTGAAGTCGTTAGAAAAGCGTACCGTTGAACATAGGCTCCCTACTATAGTTTGCCTCACATGGACACTATATGCATATTGCATATATGGGTGCTACGCTTGACAGGCGGGTTGGTAAATGCAGTTATTTATTACTTTGAGATCAGGAAGATGCTGCTGCCCATCTGCTTCATTTTCTTCTGACGTCTCTTAGGATACCTGTGATGATAATAATAATAATAATGTCCTCCAGACCGAATTTCGGCCACGGCGGCCAGTCTCAACGGAGATTAGCCATCGGCGCAGGACAGGATTATAGTGCCCAAGTGTATGCGCAAGCACAGGTGCACTCTCTATTCCCTCACTCTCATAGCCCGATGGGACGGTAAACCGGCACGACCGGGGAGAGATCAGGCGCAGAACCAACGGCTTTACGTGCTTTCCAAGGCACGGGGGTGAAACACCGCCAACTTCCTGACTCCGGGCAGCTAATGAGAATTTATTGATGGAAAAACTCAATAACTGATTTTTTGACCCGACCCGGGATTCGAACCCGGGACCTCATGATCAGCAGTCGCACTACTACAACCACTAGACCAACAAGGCAGTCAGCAACAAGGCTGTGATGATAACGGGTAGTGGACTATCTTTCGCCGCTATGACGATATACTTATTTTTCTTGTTAATCTCAGTGTATATTATTTTTTCTTTCGCTCATAACATAGATAAAAGTCGCGACATACAGGAAGCGGAGATCATTCAAGAAGCTCGATATTTTTTTGGTTTCTGAAAAGCATTTACTACAAGGTCGAAGCGAATTCGATTAGCGTTTAAGACGTAAGATAAAATACAACGAGGTGCACTGCGAGTCCGACTCGACTCGGCCTCGCATCACGTTAGTAAGGAGAGTTACATACATTTGATTCTAACATGAACCGCTTATACACATATACGTATAACGCTGTTATTCAAGCATCCTCCACCTCTTAGAATCAATCCCATACCATCCAGACACGAGGCGATGCATATTTGAATTTGCAGTGTTCTAGTTTTCCCATACAATATTCAATAACCTTATGTTTTTTTTCATAGAAATGAGGGTGGCATACATGACATTCAACATAACAATGCTGCTATTTTATACTGGTATTCTGTGCGAGCGTGGTTTCCCCTCTGTGGGGCCAACCCCTTTGTACTGCATAACATGATGCAGCGTAAAAACTAAATAAAACTATACGACCTTTGAGCTTCTTTAACCTACTAACATTTTATCGATTACAAAAGGCGTTACTTGCGTGATGCTATTCTGTTTTGTAGTTAAACTTGATTAATTGGTGCCATGGTATGAGTACACTCAGTTACGGAATAGGGTTTTCCGGGTTGTCGTAAGCGGCGACTTTGAGATTACCAGTAACATACCAGCAACATGTTTTTGATATACAGTGGTATGATGATTTCATTCCAAATGTAAAATAACTTGACCAACGACAAAAAGCAGCGTTGAAGGTTCACGAAGTGTGCTCACCATAGATATAATAATAGATTTCTATGGTGCTCACCAATGATTTAAAGTTAAACTCAAGATGTTGTTATTTAAAATTGGTCTTTACAAAGCACTTTTTTAATTAAGGAAAACCATGCCATCGTTTCAAATAGTCCATATTGTAGAAGACCTTGAGAAGAAAGAAGGAAAGAAGCGGCAAAACAACTCACAAGTAGACTATTTTTCTCCCAATAGTTATAAGATTCGTTGTTAGATTTAAAAATGGTATCATAATATTTCAACTAGCTTAAAGCTAAGAAAGCTGAGGACGCGTTGTAACCCCTGAAAAACTCCATAAGATGTTTTTTTTATAGGATAAGGGTGACAAACGAGCACACAGTCCACCTGACGGTAAGTGGTTGCTGTGACCCATAGACATCTACATTTATCCTCGATTACGAATCAAAATGCAGATACGCTGTCACCCGTGAGGACTAAGAGGGAATGAGTCGTTTCCAGTAAAAATGATCTCCGGTTCTCTACACTCACCATACGAAACACAGCAGCATTAAGCTGCTATTTTGCGCTGGTATTCTGTGAGAGCGTGGTCTTCCCCGGTCGAGCCGACCCATTCGTGTTACAACTATACCAGAAATATAGCTGCAGCATGGCTCTACCACGTATAAACTTCTGCTTCACGACCTGAAATTATAGTGGCCCTATTACCCTTCAAAACGTAGGATCCTAACCGCAAGACGATCACGGCTAGATCATGTTGTGGCGGAGTAAGAATATTTACCACCCCATATCGTCGCTTACCGTAAGAGGCGGCAGAGGGAACGTGGCTCACACTCGGGTGGCTCACATGCTGTGAAATTTATGGCGTGCGCTTAAGCTCTGAGATTTTATTACATAAGAGGAGGCAAACGAGTATGCGGCTCACCTGATGGTATGTGACTACCGTCGCCCATGAACAACTATAACACCAGAGGAATTACAGGTGCGTTGCCGGTTTTAAAAAAGAAAATCTCTTTTCTTAAGGTCCGTAGGTCGTATAATACATAACGGCCCGGAAAAATTGCTGGTGGTTGCCGATATCATAATGAAATTGTGCGTTGAAGAAAACTTCTGGTATCTGGTACAATGGTGGATTGCGAATAATCCAAATGGTATGGATGGTATTTCGAATGTCGTCGCGTAATGGTCTCCTTAATCCGTTTATTTTAGTTTATACGCTTTTCTAAGCTAGCCACCTATGCACAGCGCTTTACCATCTCAGACTGCATCTGGTGAGAACCTAATTAACACTAGCCTAATATTCATAAAAAAAATACGTTAGCAACTGCCACATACCCAAGTTAATTGGATTACGCAATCGACAGCCGACTTCCGCTTACGTGAAAGGCAAACTGATTTAACGCGTCTAACTCATTACATTTGTTTGGTGGCTTCATTTTATTAATGGGTGTAAAAAACTGTAGCATGATTTATTTAACCCCCGAAGTAGAGAAAGGTTACATGAGAAAATAATCTACAATTTAGATACCATCAAAACTTTTTTGCGTGGGAGAGCCATGCTGCAGCTATATGCTGCGAGTATAGTTGCAGCATGAATGGGTCGGCTCGACCGGGGAAGAACCACCCTCTCACGGAATACCAGCGTAAAATAGCAGCTTAACACTGCTGTGTTTCGTATGGAGACTGTAGACAACCGGAGATCCTTTTTACTATAAAAGAGGCATTCCATCTTAGTCCTCACGGCTGACAATCTGAGTTTTGATTTGCAAACGAGAATCGATGTAGATGTCTATGGGTCACAGCAACCACTTACCATCAGGTGGACTGTGTGCTCGCTTGTCACCCTTATCGTATGAAAAAAAAAATTGAAACATCGGGAATATTAAAATGTTATTCCTAACCTACATTTTTATTTTTTCATAGTCTATTTATCATGGGCTTTACAAGTTACACGTATAGTAATTACAAATTATGAATATCTCTGTCCAGCTTTAGCCTTTAGTTATTATTTAAATACAAATGGAAAATTTTGCTTCGATCGAATTAAGTAAACTGTACGAAAATGGCTAAACCGTTGTTTTAAATATGTTTTATTTAATGCCTTCAAATTTTGTGAGGATTTTAGAGCAAGGAAAATGTCCATGGCGCTGCCTTAATCCGTGTTGCTTAGCGGAGTTCACGCCTTAGAATTTTTTAAATTCTTATACATATGCAATTTTCCTCACGATGTTTTCCTTCGCCGCTGAGCACGTGGTACACCAGCACTTAAAATTGCAATTAAATATTCGATTGGTGCGGAAAAGCTCGATCCTGTATCACATGATGAGAATAAGGCCGTTTTTACTGGAAATGAGGCATTCCATCTTAGTCCTGACGGGTGACAACGCATCTACATTTTGATTCGCAAACGAGGATAGATGTAGATGTCTATGGGCCGCAGCAACCACTTACCATCAGGTGGACTGTGTGCTCGTTTGTCACCCTTATCCTATAAAAAAAAAACTTTACGGCGAAATCAAATGCAAAAAAACCTCTAAGAAATACGAGGATGTCTGTGCCCAGCCGTGGGACGTATATAGCCGTAACTACATGAAATTTTATTACGTTATCAATTTGTTTGTAATTTGAAATATTTCCAGAGCATATTGAATATATTCTAATAATAGTTACATTGAATCCACAGACGATACTTTCAATAAAGCGCGTTGGTAGGTAAGGTAAGCTATTGCCAAAATTGCGTAATCGGATGGCGCGGCGTCGCCACATAAAGTCAAGGTGACACTGTGCTGCTAAAATAAAATATGTATATTTTTTGTTAGTTCTGTCTAAGATCTTATTGATATGATTCTTTGGATGATATTATTTTTATTTTTGTGATTCTTTGGGTGACGGTTTTTAGATTTTTTAAATAAAAGTATTAAGAACAAAAAATCATAAGTCAATATGTTAGGTATAACTCTAGATTTGAATGAGAGAGTGAGAAATTGTGTGATAAGAAACAGGTTTGGAAGATGATGTTGTGACCACGATTCAGAAAGGAATGCTTTCGTGGTTTAGACATGTAGAAAGATTGAATGAGTAAACAGTGACAATGCAATATTTTTGATGTAGGAGTGAGTGACAGAGAAGCATGGGACGCCCTAGATGGAAGTTTTTTGACCAAATTGGCGATATATTAAAATCGGACAAAATGAAGAGTGCCGGCGACTATATATGGGTAGAATATATGGATGTGAACGAAGCGAGAGAGTTGTGTTAGGATCGTGCAAAATGAATGTATGTACTCTCTGCGTACAATACAAATACATATATAAACTCTCACCAAGAGGGGTAGCCTCTTGGTGAGAGTTTATATATGTATTTATGTGGAATGCAAGCTCATTTATGTACTCGTTTTTTTTTAATTTTCCTTTTGTCGCTTGTACTTCGTTTGTTATTGATCGACGCCTCTGTAGTGTAGCGACTTAACTTGAGTTGCGGGTTCGATTACCGCAATCGTAACAAGTATTTTTATAGTCTATAAATTGTCCTTTTGCAATTTATGTTTGTCAATAGTTTCCACGATACAGAAGAAAATCTAATTGTGGGGGTAACGTTTTTTTATCTAAGAAAGAAGGCATATTCTAGAAAATCTATATGATTTTAATTTTATTCGAAAAATTTGCAATTTATAAGAAAGAAAATAGCTATACTAAAAATAAAGAGCATTTAAATTATGAAATTACACATTTGATTGTTATATTTCAATGATTTATTTTGTAATTCCTAAAGTTAAAGAAGACAATCGCATGCCTCTGGCACTGCATCAAAGAGAGTTTTATCTTACTGTATAAGCCCCTTTATTGTGCACAAAGACCAGTCTATATTCTGTGATGTAGTAAATTTTGACTATTACAGCTTCATCTGACTTAGGGCACCCGGTCTGTATAAAGGATAATGATAATTTGGTTTGTTTGTGCAATGTTGTTTGTATGTGTGCCTATTGTCAGATCATCAGCTGTAAGGGTGTTTGAAAATTATCTAATCGCCGTCCAATCAGAGGACCGGAGCCCGCTCTGACGGCTTACACAGAATAGAATAGAATAGATTAGAATAATTTTTTATTCAATATAGATCACATGTGTAATTCTTATTGAAAGTCATTTTTTACTTTACCACTGGTTCAAAAAAAAAACCTCCGTCCTGGGAAGAACCAGCAAGAAACCCAGCGGGACTTTTTTTTAAAGCAAATTTTACAATAATGGTTATACAACTATATAAGTACAAAATTTATTTTAGAAACAGCTTGGAAGCGATCACCTTATTCCCAGGGGTTATTATCAACAGAATACTTCGTCGCTTTGAAATTGTATATATCCTGTGCCAGCAGTTTTTAATATTATTCCATAAATCATTAAATAAATCGGTAATGATAATCATCGACATCATTAATAACAGTCTCCACACTATTGTTCTCGCCCCAAACATGGCGTGCGCCGACACGTGTGGTTATATTGCGATCACTATTGTTATTGAATCTATGCACGCGATATTATTTTCGGTTGCAGAAGCCGTGTCAATTCTTCAAGCTATTGAATAAATTTAGGTTTTAGACATGCGTGATGTTTATGTTTTAAAAGTGGTTTTATTGTTTTTATTTGAATGATCAAGTATGATGTACATTATTCAGTTCAACTGAACAGTAACCAAAATACAGATGCGTTGTCACCCCTGAGGACTAAGATAGAATGCTCCGTTTCCAGTCAAATAGGTCTCCGGTTCTCCACGCTAACTATACGAAACAAAGCACTTTTAAGTTGCCATTTCTCACGTTAGTATTCTGTGAGAAAGTGGTTCCTACCCGGTCGAGGCGACGCGACACACTCGTACTACAACCATATTGCTGCAGCGTGGCTCTACCACGTAAACTTTAGGTACTTACCTAATTAAAAAAAAGTATAGGAAGCCGGTATAATTACAATTATTGATAAATCTTTAGTCACCTTTGATTAGAACATATCTTTATTCTGCTGAGATTGAAGTAGACTGCAGGTGTCAAAGTTGCAATAACAATCAGCTGGCTAGTTTCTTTATCCTGTGGCATTTCCAGGGTCGGATTCAAGTATGGGATCCACAAAAAAGGGCCACTACAATATAAGGTTTTTTTTGGTTGAATAATGCTTGAAGAATGGTCTGGGAATCGCTTGAAAATCTCGGAAATATACTATCTTGTGTGATAAATTTTTAGAGGCCTCCACTTTTGAATAACCATAGGCTTGTTTGTTACCGTCTTAATTGTGTAAATTAAAATAAAGTAAGGTTGCAGCCTATTTACGTCCCACTGCTGGGCACAGGCCTCCTCTCATTTCTAAGAGGGTTTTAGGGCAAAGAAATGTCCGCCGCGCTGCCCCAATGCGTGTTGGCGAACTTCACAAAATATATTTCGAAGACATGTGAAGTTAAGTAACGAAGTTTATTTTAGTTAAGTGACGAAGTTAAGTAACAAAGTTTATTTTAATTTTTTTAAAAAAAATTGAAATATACTTCGTTATAATTGAATTGAATTCTTGGAAATGTTAGTAAGCGTGAGCAAATTTAACAGTATAAGCGGTTCCCGAATTAGCTTGGGTAGGAAATAATAACTAAATAAGTACTTTAAAACCCGATAAACACGCAATGTCGAGAAATTGGTTTTTCTAAATACTAGCACTCGTTTCATTAATTAATTTATTATAGCCTATTAAATATCCACAAATGAATATAGCTGCCCCCTTACAGATTGTCTCCTAGATTTTTGTTACATTTACCACGTTTGGGGGGCGGGTTGGCAATTTGGTTGTTTTTTCTACCGACTTCAAAAAGGAAGAGGTACTAAATTCGACTGTATGTTCTTTTTGTGCGTTACCTCATAACTCGATACGAATTCGATGGATACAGGTGGATCAGGACCGTAGCTTGTGGCCTTTCTTGAAAGAAGCCTATGTTCAGCAGTGAACTTATGAAGGGCTGTAATGATGGTGATGATGTTACAAATTATACAATAGACAATAGATATCATATATTATAAAAGACAATAGACAATAATTACAATAAACTGATTAGTGATGGGGACGGAAGGCTCTCGAGTAGCAACCTCGTACCAGCAAGTGAAGTGTATGGAGGTTCCCCACTAGATGGAGTAAGGACTTGGTAACACATGCAGGAAGTCGATGGATGTAGTCGATGGATGTTCTCAGGACGGTGTTTTGTGGCATTTCTTGGAGTAAGCTTATGTGGCGTTCATCAGTGGACTTGTGGCTGTAATGATGATGATGATATTATCTATTAGCGTATTATAAATAGTTTATTTATTTATAACTAGCTGTTCCCCGTGACTTCGTCCACGTGGACTTGATTACGATTGGATTTTATGGGTGTTAATTTTTTTGCGCAGAATCCTAATTATTTTTTCTAAAATAAAAGTAGCCTAAGTTACTTCTTATAACAGCAACCGGAACAAACAGAAAGACAGACAGACAAACAAAAATTTTCCGTTACTTACTTTTTTATACATTTAGTAAAAAGCTGTTATTTTGACATTACAAACAGACACTTCAATTTTATTTATTTGTATACTCATAGATACCATTAGTATAGTTTATGGATATTATTTTAATCATGTATATACATATTTATCCCTGCAAACTTTTGATAGTGCTACTTGAAATCTGTGAAAAACAGTTGAACATCAGAACCACTCAACACACTATACTAGCAGTTCGTGTGCTTGCCTTATACAGGCTCAGTCTCGCGGACGCTCTTAACTGAGGTCTAATAAGGCTTAGGTTAAGGGAAAGGGCGATACAAGCACGAGCGACCGGCGAACAAACACGCGCCGTCAACATCGGATCAAAAGTCCACGGAGCAATCAGCAGTGAATCTACAACTTTTCACTTTCTCTGAGAAAGGATGCATTGTTTAGTTATTTATTATTATATTTCAAGTTACAAAACCTCATAGTTGGTTAGTAAAAGGGTGCTAGAAGCATTTAAAAAATAAACATAACTATATGTAGATTAACTGGGCATTTTTTTATAGGTTAGGGTTACAAGTTTCTACATATGTACTCTCCAAATCACTCCCCTAGAGTAAGATAATGTAAATCGGCCATTAAGCACTGATAATATACGAAAATTGTCACTGTAGTCACAAATGTACTCTTTGGTCACTATCGGCCAACAGATGTCGTTTGAAATAAAATAAGATCAATTTGAAATTAAAAAATTTTGGCAAATGCATCCATCCATCCATTGCCTATAAAACCCCACATAGCTTGCTAGATTGGAATGTTGCCAGGCTTGGCAGGTGGAACAAAGTAAATTGCCCCTACATACTTAACTAGTGTTAACGTCATGCTGCAGCTTATACGTAGTAGGGCCATGCTGCAGCTATACTTGTAGTATAGTTGTAGTTTTTTTTTATAGGATAAGGGTGAAAAACGAGCACACAGTCCATCTGATGGTACGTAGTTGCTGCGGCCCATAGACATCTACATCTATCCTCTGTTACAGATCAAAATGCAGATGCGTTTTCACCCGTGAGGACTAGGATGGAATGCCTCGTTTCCAGTAAAAAGGGCCTCCGGCCACCTGCACTCACCAAGCGAAACGCAGAGGTAAACCTCTACTTCACGCTGGTATTCTGTGAGGTCGTGGTACCACCCCGGTTCGAGCCGGCCCATCCATGTGACAGCAAAAGCTGCCGCCTGGCTCTACCACTGTTAAAAGTGTACGAATGGATCGGCTCGATCGGGGAAGGACCACGCTCTCACAGAATGTGTTTTGTATGGTGAGTGTAGAAAACCGGAGACCCTTTTTACTGGAAAAAAGGCATTCCATCTCAGTCGTCATGTGTGACAACGTATCTGCATTTTGATTCGCAAACGAGGATAGATGTGGATGTCTATGGGTCACAGCAACCACTTACCATCAGGTGGACTGTGTGCTTGTTTGTCACCCTATCCTATAAAAAAAACAGACATTCAGACATAAATTTTAAAAACGGTTTTTCATGTCTTATTATGCAAATAACCGCCTCAGCTCAATAAAACGTAGTTATTTTGATATTACAAACATACACTTCAATTTTATTTATATGTGTAGATTATATAATATATAATATATGTCGTATCGTATATAACATTGTAAACACGTCAACCGCCACATGACCCGTCTACGCTCGTTCTTCAAGTTTTTGCTCATCGCTCGAGGTTATTCGTAGAAATGAAAGCCGACGTGTGCTCCCGCAAATTGCATCCAACCCTTCGTTTCCGCACAACACGGAACTACACACGAGGACTATGGGTCACTCAGACCTCATTACATGAAAATAACTAAATGAAAGTGTTTTGAATCATTAAAAACTCATTTATGTTACTTTAATGAGTTTACAAATGGTATCAAACGTAAATATAGCAATGTAGTTAAAAAGTTAAACATATGCCATTTTAAGAATGCACTACCAGGATAACATAATATGCTGGAAGATATACTCGTACGTACCAGGCTGGCTTGTAAAGCGTAGAGTTGATACCCTCGTATTGTCCACTAGCACTCTTAGATTTAAATGCAGCGTAAAAAACAGCCTTTATACTTCCCAATGCTCCGCGCAGGCCTCTTTTAATTTCTAGAACTGTTTACTGGCAAAGGAAAAAAGCACAATCTCAACGCAGCAACACATCATTTGCACAAATACGGTTTTTAGCTGGTATTCGAACCCAAGATCTGTACAGTAGGAGCCAGATACTTTGAACAACCAGGCCACATGGTCAATTTAACATAGAATAATAGTATTATATATATTGTTTGTTATCTATAATAATATGAATAGCAAAAAAGTTAACGTTATGCCTTCACTTAGTTCCCATTAGTTATGCAAGTATGTAATTATAGCGACCAGCTTCCTTGTTATATTTTGTAATACATATTTCAGTTGCCCGCCTACAAGTGATTAGTTTTTAGTCGAGTTAAAAAAGTAGGTAGTCGAATTCGAATGTATGTTGTCCTCATAGATTTAGTATATACTATATCTATGGTTTTCCTACTTCATTCTTTTATTGTTACGCGATATGTTAATGAAACTTGAACCGATTTTAACGATTCTTTTATATTGTGATCCCATTAAATGGAGAAAAATCCCACCCCTAACGATGGGAAAATAGGGGATGAAGATTTTTACGTAAACTATTTAGACGTCAATCTAATTGTCACCTTGAGCTTTTGTTATTACTTAATTCAATCAAAAGTTTTATAAAATTTAACTTTTAATCAAAATAAAATTTGACTTAAAAAGAGTAGAATAATATTTGCATTATAGCTTCTGTATTCTGAGTTTCAGATAAGTATAAAAATAAATATATTATGATCTTTAATTCATTCGATGTATTTGTAAAAAAAGAAGAAAAACAAAATTAAATATATTGAAATGTGGAAGGTGTCCAAACGAAGAAAGAGACGTGTTGTTAGTTCTTGTCTTTAATTAGACTCTACCATAAACTAAATACAAATGTCGCGTGTGATTTATCAAAGTACACAGGTAGGTAACATATGCGTCCATAAGGGTGCTTTTCCACTAGAGATGTGCTGTGCTACGTTGTTATGGATGCGTTTTATATCCACCAATCATATTCAATGATCCATATAGCTTAGCACTGCTGGAAACAGGTTCCACTAAGCTATGTTTTTAATATGGATGGATGCGTACCCCGGATGCGTGCTATGAATGGTCGCGAGTAGTGTAGCTATTTGCAGAGCAGAACTCCCCGTGCCTTCCCTACTCGAGACATTGCGTAGCTCTCTGGTGGAAAATCACCCTAAGGCTAGGTGCTAAATAGAAAGCTATAAGTTAATGTGTAAATGCATGACGTGTCGCCGGTGGTCGGGCGTTTCTTGCGCGCATCTATAACATTGCTATATTATAACCAATCGGAAGCGTTCCCGCGTTTCGAACAGCTTTTATATAATGACATCGTCTCTTTATAAATGATTAAAAAAAGGACTTTCTCAGTTTGAGCCGTATGTATGTATGTCTGTTCGCAATTATCTCGTGTTTGTCTAAACCGATTTTGATGCGGTTTTCAGAAAGTATATGTTACATTTTGGAGACAGTTTTGGTATACAACAAACATTATTAACAGTGGTAGAGCCAGGCAGCAGCTTTTGCTGTCGCACGGATGGGCCGGCTCGAACCGGGGTGGTACCACGACCTCACAGAAAACCAGCGTGAAGTAGAGGTTTACCTCTGCGTTTCGCTTGGTGAGTGCAGGTGGCCGGAGGCCCTTTTTACTGGAAATGAGGCATTCCATCTTAGTCCTCACGGGTGACAACGCATCTACATTTTGATTTCTAATAGAGGATAGATGTAGATGTCTATGGGCCGCAGCAAGCACTTACCATCAGGTGGACTGTGTGCTCGTTTGTCACCCTTATGCTATAAAAAAAAATACCCTGTGAAGTCGTCCGCATGGGTCCATTATTAAGCGTTATATTAGTTCAACTCGACCGATTTTGTGGATGGGGTTTATCAGCAATTTGAAGTCTGTTTTTACTTTTTGTTAAAAGTTATAATGGTTTCGTTCTAATTTGATAGAGATCGATTCTCCTCTAAAGCACAGTGCTAGGATTAGATTGTAGTAGACGTAGAATCAATGCAAATTTTCTTTCAACTTTCGAATATTCCATTTTTCAAATCAAATCATTGCTTAGAATAGTTGAGGTGAGCGATATTGCTAAGTTAATAACAAAGTAAATATCAATGTACATCAACAGTTCCTATGATGCGTTGCAAAATTGTATTGACAGAAAGGGTTTACGTAGTAAAATCATGCAGTTACTATATAAAGTTGTAGCAAGAATGGGTCGGTGACTAATCAAGCTTTATATTTCGGATTTATATTCCATCTTAGTCCCCAGGGGTGATAACGCAGCTGCGGGCTGTTCGAAAGAGATACCGCGGCTCCGGAACGTAAGGGCACTGAAGGAACACGGATGGTTTTTAGTCAGTAAAAGTCTGACACTCCCTTCCGCTCCACCCAGAGCGAAAGGCGTCATTAGATGATTTTCCATCCGCAAAAAAGGGGTGATAACGCATCTGCATTTTGATTCTTAATCGAGGATAGATGTAGATTAAACTAATTACAGTGATTTTATCGCTTTTAATTTACACTTTTTATTTCCCAACGTTTCGGTTTCTTTACAGCACCCATGGTGACGGGGGGATTGAGGTGTTTGACATCCCGATGTCGTAGTTAGCCCGGCTACTTCCAGTTTTTGAGTTGAATATTAATTTTTGTTCCGATCTACGTAGAACGAGCTTACAGTACCTTGAAATCTTAGATGTAGATGTCTATAGACGAGAGCATCCACTTACCATTAGGTGGACGGTGTGCTCGTTTGTCACCTATATTAAATAAAAAGGGGATGTAGCTCCCCTTGTAACTCCTTTGTAATTTGTAATTGCTTGTGATTGTCAATTACCACGTGCTTAGTGGTAAAGGACTACATCTTGAGGAAGCCTGTATGACTGAGAAATAAAAATATTTCAAAACGTGTGAAATCTGGCAACACGTACCAGAGGAGCGCTTTGGTTTAATTGCTCCATAACCCTGTCAAATTAGAGGAGAACAGTGACCGGCATTGGGACGTATGTATATTTGTATGGGCTATAAATTTACCTTTTTCTTTCAATTTTTTAAAGAACATTGTTTGCATTTTTTTTATTGGAAATGATTTTTCTAACATAGGGCTAATTTAGATTGGCATGTTATTATTGTAGATAATAGATAATGTTATATACAAAAATCAGTTGCCGTGCTTTAGTTTAGCGATTTGGATGAAATTTTTGTATGTAAGTGGGTCTCTGGATCTTTTAGATTCACAATTGGAGCCGGTATGTGACGCTGTTGTCACCCGTGCGAAGCCAAGGCCAATCTCTAGTTTTATTATAAATCCAAAAGGTATATGATTTTTATAAAAACAATCGTACAACCAACATACAACAACAAATGTTAATTTCTAGATTATTTACGCATTGACAAAATGAGTAGATAGGAACTTCATTCAATAACGAAAGCTCGCCTTCAAAGTCAAAGCCCCCAAACCGGACTGGACACTTGTGCGCTCGATGTGAAAGCTATCGATAATTAAGTCGTTATATAAACATGCATTTAAGATCGATGTCTCGGCTGACGAGCTTCACAAATAAAAAACAGGTTAGAAAAAGTTCAAGGATCTTTTGTATTTTAAATTTTGTTAGTTGCTTCTGCCTTGAATGAATATTTAATATTTGGATTATCCTTTAATCCGAGATTTAATTATTATTGTTAACCGCGTAGGTTAGTACAGGACCGGTTTATTGAATTGCGAGTCCGTTATCCAATATATATATTATATTTTCTGCCGACTTCCAAAAAGGAGACGGTACTCAATTCGAGTGTATGTTTTTTTTTATGTGTGTTACCTCATAACTTTGTACTGGGCGAACCGATTTGGATGATTCTTTTTTTTATATGAAAGCTGATAGTTCTCGTGTGGTCCCATATGAATTTGATCAAGGTCAGACCAATGGTTATTGAGTTATTCTTAAATAACCTATATTGAAGTCGCTTATATTGAAGTCGGCTGTACAAAATTTTTAATTTTAAATTATTCTTACACTGACAAAATCCCTCGATGCTGACACAAATAAATTGAGTATATAAGACTGTATTTTAATTTGAAAAATATTAAACAAAGATTGTAAACACGCAAATAAATCTCACAAAAAGTCATCAAAATATGGTTTTAGATAAAGTAATGATTGTATAGACTAGAGATAATTATGTAAAAAATCTATACAATTTGAAGGGTCGCAATTATACAACACGTTACCAATAGACATAAAAAACAAGGTCTTTTACAACACTTAAAGTTAAACTTTAAAACTATATTCCGCGTAATGGACAACTTGAATTTATATATTGAAACTATAATGAAATATCCTAGCTTTGTAATAAGATAAGTATACTAAATGAATTAATCAGTAATGCAATGTTAATGTAATTCAAGTCTGTACTTATCATCATTGGGTAACGTTCGTTTGAGAAATAGTTACTTTAAACCTAATTTCTTGACAGGAAAATCTAATAACTGATTTCGGCCCGATCCTGGATGGAAACCGGAACCGCCGGAACCGACGAGCAGTACCTGTATTGAAATTAAGATCTATGTTTTTCAGATAAATGAGATACGTTATTCGCTATTCGTTGCTGCATGCAATAACACTAAATTAGCAACATACGAGCACAGAATGTATAATTGTACTACGTAATACGATTAGGTATTTTGGATTATATTTTAAGCCGACTTAAAAAAGAAGGATTAAGAATTCGACTGTATGTTTCTTCGTATGCTACCGTCTGAACAAAGGCATAGATTCCCTCATATTATCTAGATATTTGCCATAGTTGCCACACTTGGCAAACAGGTTGGCAACTATATTATTTTTATCCGGCTGTTATCAGGAAGATGCTGCTGCCCATCTCCTGGTTTGAATCCCTCTGTCGCCTCTCACGAGACCCACGGGACGATATGAGGTAGTGGATGTTCTTACACCGCCACTACACGGTAAGTTTTAGGGTTCCGTACCTCAAAAGGAAAAAACGGAACCCTTATAGGATCACTTTGTTGTCCGTCTGTCTGTCTGTCTGTCTGTCAAGACCCTTTTTCTCAGGAACGCCTGTAGGTATCAAGCTGAAATTCATATCAAATACTCAAGTCTACTGTCTCTTAGAGCTGTAAAAAATCAAACTTCTAAGCCAACGTAATCAAAAGATACAGCCGTTTATGCCGCAAATATTATGCCGCAAGGGAATCAAAACCTACAGGGTACTTCCCGTGAACTCAGAATCTTGAAATTTGGTACGAAGCAACGTATTATAGCACAGATAAAGGAAAAATTGCGAAACGCATAAATTTTTGGTTACATCATATAATAAAAATATTTTTAATAATTTTAACCTACGGATTTGTTCGGAACCCTCAGTGCGCGAGTCCGACTCGCATTTGGCCGGTTTTTTTTTATGTATGTTACGCGATATCTTCTTCAATAGTAAATCGATTTAAATAACCCATCAACATTAAAAATAACCCACGCGTAAGAGTGACACTATAGGGGTGAAGTTTTTAATGTTATTATTTAGACAACATTGAGCTTGTGATATTCGTAAGTGTAAGTCAAACACTGCGACTGACAACCTGCTCACCAAGCGTGGCAATTACTATTACAAATACCCTCCCCTATGACGAAATCTATGAGGGAGGCCCATGTTCAGCAGTTGACTCTTTAGCAGTGGAATTTACAGCCTATCTGTAATGTATGATTTATTTATTTAAACACGAACATAATAAACATTTCAACATCATCATTACAGCCCTTCACAAGTCCACTGCTGAACATAGGCCTTCCCCAAGGAATGCCACAAAGCACGGTCCTGGGCCAACTGCATCCATCGACTTCCTTTTTACCAGGTCGTCACTCCATCTAGTGGGGGGACGCCCTACACTTCGTCCGCCGGTACGAGGCCGCCGCTCGAGAATCTTTTTTCCCCTTCGGTTGTCGGTTTTTCGATCTACATGGCCGGCCCATTGCCAGTTCAGCATACTAATCCTTGGGACTATGTTGGTAACTCTGGTACTACTGCTAATAATAAAATATAAAATATTCTAATAATTATAAACAATACATTGCTGCAAATAGGAATACATACACGGTTTGTAAAGCTTAATGCTATTATAATTATAGGTGAAGACTACATGCTATAAAAATAAGATAAGAAGCAACAGGAAATGGTTTAAAAGGTTAAAAAAATGAAGTTATGTAAAATTCAACAACATTATTGTACAGTCAAATACTTTTTTCAAGACTTAGATATATTGTTTTGGTCTATTGTATATGTTTCTGTACTCTCTCAGAATGATGAATGAGATAACGTAAATAAGAAATCAAATAAATATTGATTTGTTATGTTCATGGAAATACATGTACTTATTATGTTTATCACTTTGACATTACAGTGTACATAATGATTTCTTATATTGACGCGCAAAGTACAAATTGTACGTTATACGTACGTGGTAGACCCATGCTGCAGCTATATTAGTACGAGTAGTATAGTTGTAGCACGAATGATTGGCTCGACCGGGGAAGGACCACGCTCTCACAGAATTCCAGCGTAAAATAGCAGCTAAGCCCTGCTGTGTTGCGTGTGGTGAATGTAGAGAACCGGTGACTCCTTTTACTTGAAAGGAGATCTGAATTTTGGATTCTTAATTGAAGATAGGTGTAGATGTGTATTGTGCTTAATTTTACTTATCTTTTCCCCCCGTGGCAAAGCACGTGGGAAATTAAAAATAAGTAAAATAAAACACGATAAAATCCGTATAAATAGTTTTATTCAACATCAACGGTGATTTAGGAGCAGCTTTTATCGAACTGTTAGACTAACAACATGCCGTCGAACTAAGAATTTCTCTGCGATCGATCTGAATACTATTGCATCGGCGGACGCAATATATTATTGAATTTGTTACGGAGCGGTCAGTGACGGATTGATGTCCTCACCTCTTCCGTGTAGTGAGATCCGCTTTCTATGATGTTTGTAACGTTCGACGCTTTAATATTCAACTATGCATTTTAGTTGATTTTAGAAGAACGATTGTTTTGCTAGGTGGTACCATCCTTTTACCCAGTTTTGCCGACAAACAGCAAAACGTATAATTACTGTGAATTATTAGTAAACAAAGCATCTGTAACCTTCTTTGTTTGAAGTTAACCGCACTTGGATTGCTATTTCATTTGTCACTTAAGTTTTTTTTTATAGGATAAGGGTGACAAACGAGCACACAGTCCACCTGATGGTAAGTGGTTGCTGCGGCCTATTGACATTTACATCTATCCTCTATTACAAATCAAAATGCAGATGCGTTGTTACCCGTGAGGACTATGATGGAATGCCTCATTACAAGTAAAAAAGGCCTCCGGCCACCTGCACTCACCAAGCGAAACGCAGAGGTAAACCTCTACTTCACGCTGGTATTCTGTGAGGTCGTAGTACCACCCCGGTTCGAGCCGGCCCAACCGTGCGACAGCAAAAGCTGCCGCGTGGCTCTACCACTGTTAAGTTAAGTTTTACAAAAAAGGCATTTTTCACCGAAAAGATGACAAGTAAATATAGTTCAATTACATTGAGAAAAATACAAGTAAAAGTACATATTTAGAAAGAAAGAAAATATTTATTTCGCCACATAATCACACCGCCATATTGTGTATATGATATTTCCCATTTTAAACATGTAATTAACAAGTTGTTTTCACTATTCGACGGTGTATTGAACTAGTGACCAAAGTACTACAACGGCGGATCCTCGGTTCGAACCTAAGCCAACAGTCCCTTGCGCGAGGTGGAATGCGTTGTCTTTCTGCGCGTTTAACCTGAAGAGGAAGAGGGATAGAAGTTGTCATGGATAACAACTTATAATAAAAATCTGCTTACTATGTCAATGAGGTACTTTTGGGTTTTATTTATCAAATGATTTTGCCATAGTTATCACGTTTGGAAGGCAGATTTTTATTAACTTGGGTTGTTATCAGGAAGATGCTCCTACCTATATCATGATTCAGTTTACCTTTGTCGCATCTTACGACCCCCACAGGAAGATATTGGGTAGTGAATATTCTTATAGCTCTACTACACGGTTGTTACCGGACCGTATAGTTCAAAATTATTAAAATATCTTATTTATGACGCATATTTTTATTTTCAGGTATGTACGGAACAGCTATGTGGTATGAGTATACAATTGTATAGCACACAACCTTTTTTTATAACTTATGAAAGGTATATAATTAGTATATAGTTAGTATAATTTTTTCTTTTATTCGGATTTTTTGATTACTTTTCCATTTTTGATTATGTCCCTATTATCGTTTACTTTTTTATTTGAGAGATTAGTAATTTTTGATTACTTTTTTTAATCTGCTTTTACCTAATACTAAATGAATGCTGTGGCACGCACATTTATGCTCAAAATTTGTCGTGAAGCGACAATTAAAAGAGAAAGAACCTAACCTAAGAACAGCAAAACAACAAAATAGACCAAGAAAATAATATATTATAATTTTTTAAAAGGTATTTACAATCTTATAAAAAAAATGAAATATGAAGGTGATGGATGAAATGAGATTACAATTATATTAAAAAAAAGGGATAGGAGAATAGGAGAATTAGTATGATAGTGGAGCCCTAGAGCCTCGCTGCTTTTGTAGAAGTAGGGACACGGAGAGCTTGAGGTTTCTCAGCGGCGACGGCACGCAGCGCCTGGACTGGGCACACGCAGCGTCCGGAGCCGGCGCACGTAGCGCCTGGGGTAGGTGCGCTCAGTTCTTGGAGAAGTAGTCGCCGCGCCCAGAGGTAGCGCGAGCAGTAGGGACGCAGCGCCTGGAGCCAGCAGTCGAAGCGCGCCTGAAGGTAGCGCGGGCAGTAGGCTGCACTCAGCGCCTGGATCAAGCAGTCGTAGCGCGCGGAGTAGTGTGGCCCCGCACTTGAATTAGAATTCACCGACGACTTCACGTGTAGATGGAGGTTTGCAGGATCCCGGGGCAAAGCGGCCCCGGGATAAGGCCTTTAGTAGATGTTTCTCCTTTGAGAACTGAAGCGAGACTCCTGTATTCTCCAATTGTTTGGCTTTTATACCTTTTTAGAGAGAACGAGAAATTATTTAAATTAAAACGAAATTTATTGTAAATGACCTACAGCCAAAAAGTATTTATGTGAAAATATCGAGATAAAACATCATATCGGTAACGAATTTGAATAAAAATTGCCATGACAACCATATAAATAATGGTTGTCAGAAATATAAATTTTTAGTTTTAGGTATATAATTGGAAAACCATTACATTTAAGTAAGAAATGAGATATAATTCACATAGGAAAAACTTATGCACGGCTGCGTGCATGAAGCCTGAAATTGTAGAGTTACAGAGAATTCAATAAAAGACCATAAAAGGTAAGACTTCATTGACAGCTATTTTAAAAGTGATAAATAGTGTGAAAATACGAAGTAAAATGATATGTTATTGTGTAAAAACGTTATAGGATCCTATAGAAATAAAGGTGATGCAAAATATAAATGCAGAAAATCAAAAACAGAATGAAAAAATAGTATAAAGTGATGCAAAACATGAATGCAGAATATCAAAACAGAATGAAGAATTAGTGTACAATGAAATGTAAGTAGTATAACACTACAAATTCAGATGAGTTATCACCCCTGAGTACTAATATGAAATACCACGTAACAAAAAAGCAGTACAACGCTGCTATTTTATGCTGATATTTTGGGAGAGCGTGTTCCTGTTCTGGTCGAGACAACACCTTCATGCTGCAGCTACAATGCAGCTTCAGTTTGGTTTCTACCACTACAAAATGTCATTAAAAGGGTCTCCGGTGCTAGTCTCTGAACATGTGGAACATAGTGTATTATCCTGCAATTTTACGCTTGTTTTCTCTATAAGAAGTGTCTTCGTGTCGTCCCATTCGTTCTACAACTATAATAGGTTGCAGCGTGGCTTAACTATAATATACAATAGTGTCCCAAGCATCAAGTGCACGCAAACTGCCTGCGTCTTTTGTCTAGTTGTCGTAAGTGCTACTGCTTATTATGTGGTTGCTGGCTTGAATATTCTTAATTGAGTATAAATGTAGATGTCTATGGGCCACAGCATCCACTTACCATCAGGTGGACTGTGTGCTCGTTTGTCACTCTTATTCTATAAAAAAGAACAAAAATAATTCTAGATTTCTAATTCATGAGCTCGCGCAAACAAAATCACGAAATCATTTGTGTCGATTTATCATCTCGTTTGCTTACACTTTTAGACCCTATTTCTTACATAATTGTAAAATCGCATGTTTTATGTCATATATCAAATTCAGGTAATTCGTTTTGTACACGCACACAATAGGTCACCGCATGACCGATTACATACGTAATTCTAACACAATTATCATTGCAAAACATTTTATTTGACGTTCGCCGATTATAGCCCAATCACTGTGCGTGACTCCTTCAGCCGCTTATCGTCACGTTCGTCTCGATTATCACAATCGATGCAACCATCGAGTTGGATTTCCGAACGCACGTCCCTATTGTCGTTTACTTTTCTATTTGAATCGGCTGAGATTATTGTAAGCGATTACAAAATTTATCGCGCCTTGTGTTACGGTCAAGACTCTGCAGTTCTAAAACCGTGCAATTCTTGAGGAAATTCTTGTCCACCGGCATTAAATAATAGTGCGATATTTTATCGTGCATCGTAAATACATTTAAACGAGTCTAGGAATATGTATCCACAATATCTTTCATAAGGTTTTACGTGGTAGAGCCATTCTGCAGCTATATCAGTAGTATAATTGCAGCACGAATGGGTCGGCTCGACCGGGGAAGGACCACGCTCTCACAGAATACAAAAAAAAATAGCAGCTTAACGCTGCTGTGTTTTGTATGGTGAGCATAGAGAACCGGAAACCCTTTTACTGGAAACGAGGCATTCCATCCTAGTCCTCACGGGTGACAACGCATCTGCATTTTGATTTGTAATCGAAAATAGATGTAGATGTCTATGGGCCACTGCAACCACTTATCATCAGGTGGAGTGTGTGCTCGTTTGTCGCCCTTATTCCTATAAAAAAGTAACCTAATTTATAATTTTTTTGTTACAGCGATAACTAACGGAAAATCTCTTGCGGTTAAATGTTTATCCAGGGACACACCCCGACAACTCCCTACAAGGTCTAATTTCCTTTGAAAATGTAGAGAGAAAAAAATCCAACGCCACAGTCTAGGAGTGCTTCAATAGAGTATAATACTTACAGCTGTCGCGGCGATACTTCACGCCGGGACAGCTGCTTACTTTATATAAAGCGCAAGTCCGGTCGTGCATGGAGTATCGCTGCCATATATGGGCTGGTGCTGCAAAATGCCACCTAGCAGCTTTGGACTCAATGAAAAGAGGTGCTAAGAGGCTTATCGGTGACCCGAATTTGGTTAAAGCCAATCTTACCAGCCTTAAATACAAACGCAAAGTAGCCAGCCTTTCGGTTTTCTACCGGATACACTTCGAAGAGTATGCGCAAGAATTGCATAATTCCTCCCTATCCTTTCCAACATCGGATAACCAGACGTTCGGCCAGTCTCCACCCTTTCGTTGATGACTTGCCACGTATTCGAACTAAACGGTTCGCTACGTCGTTCATCATGCGTACAGCAAAGGAGTGGAATAAGTTGCCAGCATCTATATTTCCATCCGATTACAGTGTGGGTGTCTTCAAGGCAAGAGTGAATAGGCTTTTGGTAAGTCAGTGCGATTCACCATCTTAGGCGAAATTACCACTTACCATCAGATGGGATCGTAGATAAGCACTGGTTTAGTAGAATATAAAAAAAAAATATTGGAATAGGGTCTGTGTCTCCTATCCTACTCCTACTTTACCCTACCCCAGAAAAAATGTTAGCAATGCACATGTATCCCATATCATCGTCACCATCATTATTGCAGACTTTTACAAGTTCACTGGTGAACAAAGGCCTCCTCCAACAAACGCCACAAGGCACGGTTTTGAGCCACCAGCGTACATCGACTTCCTGCATATCTTACCAGTGAGCCGCCTTGCACTTCCCTTACTGGTAAGAGGCATCCCATATATAAAATTTTTAATTACCAGTGACCAATTCTGGCGATATCTGCACACAACATTTGTACAAACGTATTCAATATGATAGGGGTAGATCCAATGAGCGTCTCGTGTTCTGTTGACATTAATAGCTATTTAAAAATTGTCACTATCATCGAATACGGCTAAAAACGTCGTCATCGTCTACCTTCGAAAATAATTTTAAAATGTTTCTTGTACTATTAAATGATTCATTGCCCATACTCACGATAATGATATCGTGGGTAAGCAATTTTTCCATTACAGAAAATGGATATTTCGATGTAATTAACCATGTAAATATCTCACGATTGCGTTACGTTTTTTTCTCCTTAAATAAGTCTTCCTTATGTCAGTTAATTTAAACTTAATAATATTAAAAATACAGAATTATTGTTTCCTAACAGTGCAGTTTCTACAAATATGGAATATATTTTTTGTTATCTTTGGTCATGCAATGAAGCCAATTGATCGCCTAAATATATATTTTGAAAGTTATTTTTTTAAACTAATTTTGTTTATAATAAAAAATAAACAGTTCAATAGTAAACAGCTAATTATACGGTAGAGTCACGCAGCTATATTAGTAGTATAGTTATAGCACGAATAGGTCGGCTCGACCGGGGAAGGACCACGCTCTCACAGAATACTAGCGTAAAATAGCAGCTTAATACTGCTGTGTTTCGTATGGTGAATGTAGGGAACTGGAGACCCTTTGAACTGGAAAAGAGGCATTCCAACTTAGTCCTCACGGGTGACAACGCATCTGCATTTTGATTCGCAAACGAGGATAAATGTAAATGTCTATGGGTCACAGCAACCACTTACCATCAGGTGGACTGTGTGCTTGTTTGTCACCCTATTCCTATATAAAAAAAGCTAAGGAAAATTTGAATTATGTTTGGTAAGTGCTATCCGAATAAGAAAAACTGTAACGACTTAAAGTTCAAGAACTATACATAATTATATGAAAATTGACAAGGGATGATTGCTTTAAAATCTTTTGCATGTTCGCTTAAAGTTATTATAGGATTAAACGAAGAAAACCGCTCATTGATCATCTCAACTATGAGAGCAAGAACATTTACACCGAACATTCAAAAGCCTGACACGTTTACAAAAGTAAACTGTAAATTTTACAACAAAGCCGCAAATAGTCTTCCTCAATATGTTGTGATGGACGTGTGAAGACTCTGCCGACATGGCTCCCGTTGTCACAACGACCTTGCGGAGTGTTTATTTGATGGACGAACGGTGCACAACGCAGTGTGATTCATTCTAATTTTATAGCAAGCACTACAGAGATTGCTCTATTGTTACTGCGCTTCCTTCAATTATAGTTACCGTTTAAAGTGTGTTCAGATCTTGACTTTGTGCAGACAAAATGTAAATCACGTACTTAACTATAAGGGATGTTAGAATAAATTTGAATTACTTACTTAGTCAATGGATTCAAACAGCCATGTTTGACATGTTAATGTTGTAAAGTTTGTCTAAAATTTAGTGGTTATAATATACTCTTTTCGTCTTCTTACAGAAAACAGTTTTTTTTATAGAATATGGGTGACAAACAAACACACAGTCCACCTGATGGTTGCCTGGTCCTCGGTTAAGAATCAAAATGCAGATGTGTACCTACTCACCCCCGAGTACTAATATGGAATGCCTTATTTATAGTAAAAAGGGTCTCCGATTTAATACTCACCATTCAAAACACAGCAGCATTAAGCTACTATTGGAATGACGTTCCTTATCGGACGGTAAGAATATGACGGATGGGGGCTAGGCGAGAAAAAGTGTAAGATTTTCCGTCTACGATCCCTTCACATGTAGTGTAGACGGCTTGACGGCTATAACAAAGCGAGATGGAATAATAACCATCTCCCTCGCACTTTTTCTTATCTTGCCATGAAAGAGATATTATTTTATATTAAATGATGCTTCATTTTAATAGACGCCAGTATTTCATTTGTTTGCATTTGTTAATCAATAATATAATACGTTTATATAATAGAATTAGATTAATATTACACTAAGAAAGGAACTTCGTTCCAACCGAGTGTTCCACGACACACACGCATGTTTTTTTACGGTGGTATTCTGTGAGAGCGTAGTCCTACCCCGATTGAGCCGAACCATTCGTGCTAAAACCATAATGCAGCTGCATGGCTCTACTATGGTAATATAATTATTCCACGTTATTATTTAGGATAAGTGTATAAGGAAATAAAGAGTGCTTGCACACACACTCGTGCACTATAATCCTGTCCTGCGCGTATGGGTAGACTCGGTTGAGACTGGCCGCCGGGACCGAAATTTGGATTATTTTATAAGTTATAGTGTTATACTGGTAGTAAACGACCGTCTAACCGTCACCCAGAGCGGAACCGTCAAACGACGAGTATGTCTCTGTAGAGAACACATAACATAAAAACACTGAAAATTTAGCTCCAAAGGAGATGTATGAAATTGGGTTATTGACATCGTTCGTAACAGTTATACAAAAATATGTAGGTAATATAAAGATAAATTATAAGCATAAATAAATGGTTTTTATTTCTGTAGGCCTTGGAACAATCATAAAAACATTTTTTTAATCTGAAATAGAAAGCTAATGCTTTTGGTTTAGCAAAAACGAAACGTTTTTAAATATCTTTCTGTTCTGTCTATGGCAATAGATAATGAAGGCTATTTTTATAATAAAATAACCTTCCTTTCCAAAAAAAAATCATAATATTGAAACATTGACGCGAATCTGTAGTTATTAATATTGAATAAAATAATATATTTAGAAAACGATTGAATAGGCTATGTCAATAAATCAAAAAACATTTGAATATTATCCCACATGACTGAATAGGCTGTGTGGTTATTGATCATTGCATATTCCGAAGGAGACAACTTAATAACTTCAAGTTTCAGCTTGTCATGCGGCATGCGCATTTGGCATTGTAGCTGTTTTTTTTTTTGGATAGATTTCGTGTTTTTACTTTCGTGGATTTATTTAACTTGACTCTTGGATTTTCTCTCGGATCACAGGACAGTAATGTGTTGCGCCCATGTAATGAAAATAATGTGATACTTAAGTTCTGAGAGGAATAGAACAGACTATGTACAGCCTCCGTCTGTTTTTTTAGATGACATTTTATTGATAATTGCAGAAAATAGTTAAACAATTAAAAAATTTTGAGTTTTATTTTACTTTATATAATAATAACTACAAAACTGCATTATTTTGTGTTTTTTCAATTTATTCAAACAACCTATCAAAAGAACGAGTGATTTTACTACATAGCCTACAAATCATAAAACAAAATAAAAAAACCCCAGGCCCGGCAAAAATATGATTTTTGGATATAAGTAGCAAATATTTAAATCTTCAAACTAACACATATTTTAAGTCTGTTCACGCCGGGCCCAAGTTTGTATGGAATCAAGTTCATCTTTCGTCATCCTTTCGTTTTTGTTAATTTCAATATGATCTTATGATTGACGAATTAAAACAGCGATAAGGTGCTACTGATGTGGACGTATCTCGATGTGCGCGGAGCTCTACTTACTATATGTACGCAGGCTCCCCCTGCATACCATTTCTACCGTTTTTTTTCTATTTTGTGATCTGAACGTGGTGTACATTTGAGTAAAAATCCTGACTGCAAACGATAATAGTGGATATTATTATACTTGATGTATAATTGTATGTAATTATATGTGATGTAGATAGTCTGATGTTATAACGATTCGTGCAAATTGGCGAAATTAAATAATGATTTACTATAGTTACGCGAACACTACATGTCTACGACATCAGGACGTCAAACACCTCAGTCCACCCGTGACCATGGGTGCTGTTAAGCACCCGAAACGTCGGGAATTAAAAAAAGTTAAAATTAAATGCGTTAACATCCGTAAAATTAGTTTCATGGAATAGAATAAACTACTTTGACGTGATCCTGGTTTATCCACCCCAATCAAACGGGTGTGAACAATCCCTCTATACATCCAGTGTTGTTAGGATCGTGTAGAGGCGACATTAAGATTTTTAAGTAATCATTACTTTTGTATGTAAACATCAGAAACACTAAATCTTTGGGAACTTGCTTATTGCCTTTAAGATCGAGACATTTTTGTTGTCTTCTCATCTGTATTTGTGATTTGACGTGTACGATCATTGTAATAATATAAGTAAACAATTAAATAATGGAAAAAAATACGAATAAATAAAAATAAAAATTAGAACGAGCTTCTTTAGGTAATATTAGGGCCTGTAGGAAATTTGGAAGTTAGATAATCTGCAAATATCCTAAAATTGAACAACTCGTAGCGAAAACACACCGCCTCCACTAGTTTGACCACCTCGAAACGATAGATAAAAGTCGATGTCAGTTACATTCTCCCTGATATTATGTGATGTTGCCGGATCTACTGGAGTTGCAAGCTATCAATTGGCGCAACATAGCAAATGTTCGGAAAGGATTGCGTAGTCTCGTTTCCGAGGCCAAGGCACTTATTAAGTTAATTATACAACATCTGGAAACAGAACACGTAATGGCATTATCGTAGTTCCGAACGCAGCTTCCGCCGTCAAAGCTATAAACAAACCGGTTGACAAATTGAAAGACCGCAACCTTCAACCATCAAATGCTTGAGACATCGTAGGTAGTCGAGAATAGTTTTCAAATAATTATCAAGGCAACCAGGATTTTAGTTTCAGATATTTTGTTTTGAGAACCTTTAACATAAATAAATGATCAGTTTAGTAAGATCAGTATCACTGTGACAGTAAATGATCCTGTCGTAGTAATACTGACGTGGACCATAGAATGGATTATCTACACGGGTCCCTTTTGTCGGTCTGTCATAATTATCACATTGGCAGGTAGATATGCGAACGTAGATAAAATTTCTCATATCTCGTCTCCGTTGCTGGCCTAAGTTTTTAGTTCTGATATATATCCCATAAAATATACAACATAGTTTCACCGCTATCGGGAATTATAAAGTTCTTTTTGCATTTTCCGCAATCAGATCTTCCACGACACCTTTTTAAGGAATAAGGATGATAAACTACGGTATAGTTAGATAATGATGGCAATAGAAATCTACATTTATTATTGATTAAGAATCAAAATACACATGCGTTGTCACCCCTGAGGACTAAGATACAATGCCTCGTTAAAAGAGCTGTCGGTTTTCCATAATCACCATACGAAACACTGTAGCATTATTCTACTTTTTCACGCTGGTATTCTGTGAGAATGTGCTTTTATCCCGGTGTGTGTGTGCGGTACTGTGCCCCGGTCGGACCATCCCATTCGTATTACACTATAATATACTACTACTGTAATATAGCTGCAGCGTGGCTATACCACGTAAAAAAAATTAATTTTACATTATCTCTTAAACTATGCGTCCAAATAACATGGTATACAGAACAGTTTATCTTCATAAAATTGTCTTGATGATGAAGTAACTTTCGTTCGTAAGGATAAATAGGCCATGCCTAATAATAACGCTCATAAATCACTTTTAAATTTTCAATATTTTTTTGTCACAAAATACCAAATTATGGCTTATGTATAAGAAATAGACATATGGTATCGCGGACTTTTTTTTAGACGGAGTATAGGTCTATATTTTTCTCGAACATTGTATTTACGTATCCCTAACGATAACACCAGCGTACGCGGATAAATCATTTCAGGAGTGCTTTTTCTTCTGGCTTGCTTAACAATATAGCTTAGTGCTAGATAGCCTATACTATTCCACATGAATCTGGCTATAATATACAAAAATAATTTTTCAAATCGGACTGGTAGTTCCAGAGATTAGCGCGTTTAAACAAACGAAAAAAACAAAAAACTCTTCCGCTTTATTATATTAGTATAGATATAGATTTGAATCAAACACATTTATTTTCTTACAGTGATTAAATTACGCCATCTTAATTACGGTAAATTTGGACTACCGGGGTGTGATATGTTTTTGAGTAATTATACAAGTATAATAAATGTAATTCCACCTTTATAGTAGAATTTATGCTAAAATGTTAGTTGTTTTTATAGGATAGGGTGACAAACGAGCACACAGTCCACCTGATGGTAAGTGGTTGCTGTGGCCCATAGACATGTACATCCATCTTTATCCTCAATAAAGAATCAAAATGCAGATGCATCGTTACCCGTGAGGGCTAAGATGCAATGCCTCTTTTCCAGTAAATTGGGTCTCCGGTTCTCTACACTCACCATACGAAACACAGCAGTGTCAAGCTGCCATTTTACGCTGGTATTCTGTGCGAGCGTGGTCCTTCCCCGGTCGAGTCGACCAGTTAGTACACTGTAATTAAAAAAAATATCTGTGTGAATATTTTACGCTACGTTCAAACTTTAATGTCAAATAATTTTATTTCCCTCTCATTAGATACTCACAGTACGTTAATTCGTCACGCAAACCCACTTTACGTAAAGCACAATGTACGCGGGGTCACAAGGACCCCGGCCTTGAAGGGTTACACGGTTTACACATGTTGTTTGGTTAATTATGGCATTATATACGTACGTGATTCGGTTAATTATGTTAGTGGAGCTGACAATTAACGAATAAATTACTCTCGTAACATTTTTATGGCATTTTAAAAAAGACCTTTGCCCTTGATTCGTGTGAAATACAAAATGAGACCACCAGAAGTTTAAAAAGCAACGATCTATACGCCATATCACATTAAGCTTGCTTGAATATTAAATATTTTACACAAACGATTCTTCTTAAAATATTCATCAGTACCGTTACAGCCTATTAACGTCCACTGCTGAACATATGCCTCCCCCATAGATTGCCATAGTATATATAATTACCATAGTTGGTACCGCAGTTAGGCCATCTACAGGTACGTTTCCCTCTGACGCCTCTTACGACACCCAAAGAACGAAATGACCAATCAATACTTGTTGATAATTTATAGTCTAAATACCTATAACCTAGTGCTAGTATTAATTAAAATAACCTAGGTTTTATTCAATCCAAGGTGGGCTGATTTACATTATGCAATTTTATCCAACGCTTCAACATTAGTGAATCTAGTACGCTCAGGATGATGTTGGTGCTAACCCGCATACAACTCAGTTTTGTACCTGATATACCTATTTCAGCATCATACCCATTTCTATTTGTGGTTATACCGGAAAAGTTAATGACTCTTTCTTCATTGACTCTGTTAAACGCCACGGCTGCTCTCGTTCTAGGGAGGTTGTCACGTTTGTTGGGCGGATTGACGGTCGCAGTATGTCGTACGACCGTAGTAAGAGAATCTATTATTACCAGTACAGATTCTAGTTTTCTTATTATTCTAATATCTGTTTTATATTTAACAGAACCATTTTCCTTTCTTTTTTTATAGCATAAGAGTGTCAAACGAGTACACACTCCACCTAGAAGTAAGTGAATGCTGTGGCCCACAGACATCCACATCTATCCTCGATTATGAATCAAAATGCAAATACATTGTCACCCATAAGGACAAAGATGGAATCCATCGTTTTCAGTAAAAGGGGGTCTCCAGTTCTCAACACAAATACAAAACATAGCAGCATTACGCTGCTATTCCACGCTGGTATTTTGTGATAGAGTGCTCCTTCCCCATTCAAGCCGACCCGTTCGTGCTACAACCATAATATAGCTGCAGCATGGCTTTACCACGTAAGTTATCAAAAGGCAAAATTGTAACCAAACCAAAAGTACCAACAAGATAAGTTTATGTTCTATTTTATGTGGTAGTTTCATGCTGCAGCTATATTAATAGTATAGTTGTAGCACGAATGGGTCGGCTCGACCGGGGTAGGACCACGCTCTCACAGAATACCAGCGTAAAATAGCAGCTTAGTGCTGCTGTGTTTCGTATGGTGGGTGTAGAGAACCGGAGACCCTTTTTTACTGGAAAAGAGGCATTCTATCTTAGTCCTCACGGCTGACAACGCATCTGCATTTTAATTCGCAAACGAAGATAGATGTAGATGTCTATGGGCCATAGCAACCACTTACCATCAGGTGGACTCTGTGCTCGTTTGTCACCCTTATTCTATAAAAAAAAAAACAATGTTACTACACTTCCAATTTACAGATCAAGAAACAATTCCTGTGACAGCGCACTGTATCTCTAAGTGTAACTTCATAGAATGTTCTTATTTTAATTTTCTTAATCGTAATAGTGTGAATATTTATACAAAAGGCAGTAGTAGCTTAGTGCTCTCTTAATGAGGGAGAGGTAAAAACAAATTTAAAGATTTATTTCTCTTTATTATTATTTTTTACTATTAAGCCAGTACCTGATTACAATTTTAACTTGATTTAGTTTTGCGTTCACATTTGTTTGCGAATTTATGTATTAAATGCCTGTGAACTATTTGTGAAACCCATGAAACTAGTATTGCGATGGCGACGGGAACCTTAAGTTATTGTGTGTGCCTTGAGATACTATCGTCACCGACAGTTTGCTGGCTTAAACTGCCGTCAAAATCTCCACAATGTAACGTGTCAATATATTGTAAAGAATTAAAAAAATTATCGACAGGATAATTTCATAAAAGTTGACACTGGAAAATGTACTTTATTCGTGGTAGAGCCATGCTGCAGCTATATTATAGTTTGCACGAATGAGTCGGCTCGACCGGGGAAGGATCACGTTCTCACAGAATACCAGCGTAAAATAGCTGTTCATTACTGCTGGGTTTCATATGGTGAATGTAGAGAACCAGATACCCCTTTTACTGGATACGAGGCTTTCCATCTTATTTTTTCCAACTTATCAGGGGTGACAACGCCTCTGCATTTTGATTAATAAACGAGGATAGAAGTAGATATCTATGGGTCACAGCAACCACTTACCATCAGGTGAACCGTGTGCTCGTTTCTCACCTTAATATTATCCTATAAAAAATATTTTCGTGTATACAGGAGTTATATACACGAAAATATAAAAAATACCGTTAAGTGATACTCACAAAACCCGTTACTCTCCCATCGGAAGATACGCGCGAGGTCAATCGAAAGCGTCCCTTACTTGAACTATCAAATGCATATTACGTAACACCCGTACACATCCTCCGCCAATTTGCGTGCATAAACGACGTAATCTCTACATTAGATGGCGCTGGTAGCGTGGGACCACACGCTGCGACCATTTACCTACGCTGACACTTCCTAGCTTGCGATTCGTGCCGGCGGGGATACCACTGGCGTTACGTACTACCGTTTGCGAGAGTTTGACTTAAAATAGCCTTTTGAGACATGATTTTATATTTCTCTATATGATATTATTGAACTGAAACCTTTAATCGTTGTGATTAGGCACTCGATGAAATGAAAACGACACTTAATAGAGACAAACATACACATCTATAGAATTCAATCTGCGAGAGAATGATATAAAATACAGTATCCAATGTTTTCTATTATGTCGGTCTCTTTTCTGAATGTTTCATTTATATCGAGCGTGAACTTTTTTTGACGCGAAAACTTCTTTAGAATCGTTGTGATTTGAAACTCGAAGAAACGAAAAATCGTCACTAAAAAGAAACAAACACACACATCTATAGAATTTGGCCTGCGAGAGAATTGAAAAGCTATTTTACTCGAAAGAAAATATTATTTTGATTTATTACACCAAATTTAAGTTTTACGTATCTAAAAATAAAGATTGTAGCTGCACAAACTTAGCCACTGCGCTACAAAGCCCATAGAAAATGTCAACACTTCCTTATGATTTTTTAAATTTACATAAAATATGCATGTGTAAATGCATGTTCCTACATACGAAAACCTTCCGCAACAACAAAAAAGTCCTTGTGGCGGGCTAACTGTTTCAATATATATATATATATATATATATATATATATATATATATATATATACAGTTAGCTTTACAACACTCCTCCGTATAACATCAACTATCTGCCAGTGAAAGTCCAAAAGTTAAAATTGTTCTTCATAAATTTTGTGTTTTTTAATTTAATATATGCAACATATTATATAAAATAGCAGGCCGCTAAATATATTATCATTAAAACGCTAAAGTCTAAACCAAACATTTATAGCATTATAAACAACTGAGGGGTTCAGGTTTCGTCGTAAATAATCGGTCCGCATCGGCAGAGCATCTGAGCCCGTGGGAGAGGCTCGGTCTCACGGATTCGCCACCGCTCGCACTTCCTGGTAGCCTAGTATTTGTACCGTGAAATTTATTAACTTCTGAGTTAATTAAGCTTCTGGATTATAACAGATAAGTTAAGGATGCGATAGCGTAGTTTAGAGCGACAAGAAGTGAAAAAGGAAATAAAATGAAAAGGAAAAAAAAGGAAAGGGAATTTCACTAAGGCTTGATATGCTTTTGCTGTTGTTTATTTTTTGTGATTGAACTCAGGCCTGATAAAAAAGTTTATAATCAAAAGTTTAGTCAAAATATTTTAGTCAAATTTGGCCTTTACAAAGCACTTTTTAAAGTCCCTACTGTGGAATACCTTGTAAGTAGAAGCGGCTAGAAACTCACAAGTAAACAATTTTTCTCCCAACATAATGAAATATAAATGCACAAGTCAACAAAAGGGAAGAAATAGTTAAAATGCATGGTACGAATGAGTAAACTGTATTTCTAGTAATTCGCGTGCCAAGTGCCATAGTTTGATTTACAACATGATAATAGTTTTTTTTTAATAAAGTCAGGGTGATAAACGAGCACACATCCCACCTAATAGTAAGTTGATGCTGTGGGCCATAGACTGTGCCATAGACATCTACATCTATCCTCGATTAAGAATTAAAGTGCAAATGCGTTGCCACCCTTAAGGACTAAGAGGGAATGCCTCGTTTAGTAAAAAGGATATCCGGTTCTCTACACTCACCATACAAAAGCAGCATTGACCAGCTATCTCACGCTAGTACCTTTTTTTCATTTTCTGCCGACTTCCAAAAAGGAGACGGTACACAATTCGAGTGTATGTTTTTTTTTATGTGTGTTACCTCATAACTTTGTACGGGGCGAACCGATTTCGATGATTCTTTTTTTATATGAAAGGTGATAGTTCTCGTGTGGTTCCATATGAATTTGATCAAGGTCAGACCAATGGTTATTGAGTTATTCTTAAATAACCTATATTGAAGTAGCTTATATTGAAGTCGGCTGTACAAAATTTTTAATTTTAAATTATTAATTAGTATTTTTTTATAAAACTGAAGTTACAGACGAACATACAGTCGTCCACCCGATGGTAAGTGGCTACTGAACCCCATGGCCATTAGCAACCAACTTCAAACAAAGAGGCCAAAACTGCGTTGTCAACTTTGAGGGCTAAGATGGAATACCTCACAACATGAAACTATTCCAGTTTTATAGAGAACTTATTTACATACATAGGGTATAGACCCTATGTATGCATATATTAGATGGTGGCTAGGAAAAAGATAAGTCCTACCACGTTTTATATTTACAAATTATGTTTACACTTCCCTAACCAGGGCAACAACAAACGTATATTCTTAGCCCATACGCATGAGCTACTGGTAAAAGCTAACATAACACGACAAGTAACATTTGTATAGCATGTTGTATTGACCCAAAAATTTATTTGCTTAAGTTATTTACAAAACGATCTAAGCTGAAACAGGCCATACAAATTTAATAAAAAATGTGTAAATTTAGAAAACAAGATACATGTTTCGAGAAGTGGTAGAGACTTGGGTGCCAGACGACGTATGCGCAGACATTTATCACACACTATTACTTTCTCGCCGTGCTACAAAGTAAAAGTAGAAGAACCCGCTGTCCGATCACGATGACCGCATCTCACACCGTAACGTAATATGAGTGCGCATATTATAGACAGAAAAATATTAATTTGAAGACAAAAATTTAACAATGTAAATATTGCCGTTGCAGTCGCAACCAAAATTACAGTAAAATAAGGCTAAATAGGCTTTTGTTAAGGGGCGTATTACAAAAAAACGCGAAATTACAAGGTTTCCTCGTTGAAATTTTATGTTTATCGTTCATTGCTTGAAATAACAATTACTTGGTAAAAATAGTTCGTTTTCTCTCCTCAAATAAGCTCGGAATGGATTTTAGATAACTTATTTATTTATTCAGTATTAATCATTCTCCCAAAGCATGTTTAGGCAAAAACTCTCGAAGACATGATTTGGGAGCTCTAATTTGTAGATTCTATTGAATATCGACCATCAAAAAAAATATTTTTATCTCCCAAATATCCTACACTTTAATAATAATGCAATACATTTTCGTTATATGCTTTTCACGCTAAGAAAAAAAAATCGTCATAATTCAAAAAACGACCAAAAAAGCTTCGATACAAGCTCCTATATTTCCGAAGTTCTACATCATTTAGAAGTAAAATTTATACCAAAATAATCATCAACATTTGCTTACACTATGCTATTATTTTAACTTTTTAAATCGTTACTATTATATTTTAATTAATTAAATAAAAGTACTATATATTTCACTGTGCCGGCCATCTGCGATCATTAACGCGCGAGCGCTTGCCGAGGGTGGACCTGCGTCAGTTTCTTTCGGGCCCTGCATCGTTTCGATACTACCGTAGTGTGCGTCGATTGCTATCGTAGTGTGCGTCGATTACCTGCATACTAGAAAATCGTCAACTACGACCGCAATTTTTGATCGATCGGTTTAAAACTATTTTATATAGTTATGATTGAGATTACGTCTCTTCAAAAATGTGGTCTATTCATTGACTTAGATCATTGTTATTTGAGGGCTTCACCTAATGGTTTATACAACAACGGTCTTATTGAAGTTAAATGTCCTATTTCAGCTTTCGGAATAGATTTTGATACGGCCTTTCGACAAAAAAAAGTTAAAGGTTATAAATTCAGTGATTCAAGTGTAACATTAAATCAAAATAATTACTGATTTTACCAAATCGAAGTTCAGCTTCATTTAGCAAATAAAAATGTCTGAATACTTGCCATAATATGTATTGGCCCAGATTAATGCGTTAAAAGTACTAAAAATTTACAAATACGACCAATTTTAGATTTTCAATATGTTACCCCAGTTACAAACTTTTTATGAAAAGTGTGTACTGCCTGAAATTATCGAATCGAGAAAAGTTCGGTCAATGCCGTCGCAGCAAATATTTTTCTTATAAAAAATATAGTAATTGACTGTAAGTACCGATTAAAAAATATTAGTTACATTTGGTTGTTATATTTATTAAAACAGGTTGCAACCGTTTATTCATTTATACCACTATTCTACCGGTAGTAGACATAATCGATTATTAACATTCGATTACAGCGTAACAATTAAAATATTTATGTGTACTTATTTTGACACTAAATTTCATAAATAATGAATAATATATCAAAATGGTATATAATAATAAATAATAAATTATATAATTATATAATAATAAATTAATAAGATAACATTAAAATGACACACCAAAAAATATTCCATCCACTGAAGTCCATCCTAAGAAAACTTTGTATTATGGAAGATCAAGATCCTTTAGTCGCCATACTCACAGTATGATAGTGCGAGCGAGCGAATAGATATGAAAGAAAGTATCGGTCGCGTAACTTGCCGCCCGCTCGGTGCGTAAAATACCTAAATTTGCGAAACGCCGAAATGTAAGAGGGCTCTTAAGTTACTGCGCTTCACTATCTTCTGCTGAATCATCACTTGCCATCTCGTGGTATAATAGTCAAATGCTGGCTTAGATTAATAAAGAAAAATAAAGTTTAAAAAAAAAAAGAAAAAAATGTGTCTGTCTTTACAACCGATAACAACTTTAGGTATCTTTGGGGCAAGTGTAAATAGTTTGTGTAAGCCTCTGCCAATGCGTTTTACAAACTAGCCTACACCGCTGCTTGCTATATTTACTTTATTTTTTAAATTTTCTCATCTGGATTTTCTAATGTATTTTAGATGCCTTTTTCATACTTATTGTACAAATACAAACATCATACTGCATAATCTTTGTGGTACATTTAGTAAATAGCGTAAGGTTAGACATTGCTCCATATTAGAGGTCTGATATAAGAAAGACCTTTTGTCTTTTTTCAGATTTTTTCAATATATAGAATTTTTCTAACTTACAACGATCAAATTTCTTGGAGGTTGGCGATATCACAAGGGAAAAAATTAAATTCAAAATCGTTTAAATAGCTCAAACAACACGTATTGACCATGAGCTCTTAAGTAGTTCATGATGATCCTAGTGAGAATATGAGATCATGAAATTATTGTATTGTCATCGGTATTTAATACGTCTGCAAAATTTTAGATTACTCACGTCATACATACAGGTCACACTAATTAAAGCGTGTCAAAAATAGGTGAAATTTACGAACGTTACGCTACGGTGTGACAATCGGTCTTATTCGCGCTAATAAGATAGACTCCTGCGCAACTGTGTGTAACGTCTTAAAACGAGATTGGCTCATTATATCTGAATTATTATGAAACAACTCTGCTGGCGGAAAAGAAATGCTTTCTACAAATTTCTATATTTTTTTGTATTATCGGTGAATAGATTCTAACAGTGCTCAGAATGGTGCACAATTAGTTAATAAATAGGATGTTATGTGATATTTATATATATACTAGCTGTTCCCCGCGACTGCGTCTGTACGTATTTTATTACGATTGTATTTCATGGGTTTGAATTTTATGCGCGGAACCCTAATTCTTTTTCTAAAATAAAAGTAGCTAAGTTACTTATAACATCAGCTATCTGTCAGTGAAAAGCCGGTCAAAATCGGTCCAGCCGTTTCGGAGATTAGCCGGAACAAACAGACAGACAGAAAGACACAGACAAAAATTTTAAATTACTTTCATATGCATATAGTAAAAAGCTGTTAGTTCGACATTACAAATAGACGCTTCAATTTTATTTATTTGTATAGATATATAATCTTTCCGTCCGAATACAATCTGGGTGTCTTCAAGGCAAGAGTGAATAGGCTTTTGTTACGCTAAGACAGTGCGATTTACCATCTAAGGCTGCACCAACATTTACCACCAGGTGGGATTGTGGTCAAACACTGGCTTCGCTTCGCCATCGGTTAAATTGTATGAGAATATGAACTGCGAACGTAACTAACGTAATTGGAACTATGATTGGTATGTGTGTGTACAAAGCCTCTCGATTGTGATACAATTTTTTTTAATCGAATAAGGGTGAAAACCGTGTACACAGTCCACCTGATGGTAAGTGAATGCTGTGACCGATAAACATACATATATACGAGTACCTACATCTATCCTCGATTAAGAATCAAAATGCAAATGCCTTGTTATCCCTGAGCACAAATATTTGCTTCGTTTTTTTTACTGAATACGGGTCTCCGGTTCTCTGCACTCACCATACAAAACAAAGCAGCATTAAAGCTGCTATTTTACGCTGGAGTTATTTTACTGTGAGAGCGTGGTCCTACCTCGGTCGAGCCGAACCATTCGTGCTACAACCGTAATACGAGTATAGTTGCAGCGTGGATCTACCACGTGTAATAAAATTCGATACAAATTCTATACACATTAATTTTTATTTATTCAATATGTGGACAAGATGGTGATAAACTAAACTCGATTTTTCTGATTTTTTTTTTTTAATCGCAATAATAAACACACTTTCACATCCTATGTAAATTCAGATCAATTACGCTCGCATTTTCTACGGTAGCTAGTTAATTTACATACAGTTATGATTATTCAGCAGCATAATTACGTAATGTAAACAATAAAAAAATATATTATGTTCAGATCCGATTATAATTGAAGTCAGTTTTTTTTTAAATAATCCAATTATGTTCGCATCTTTCTGCGCTTACTAAGGTGTATTCAGCAATGTAATTCACGTAATTTTAAAATAAATTACAAATAATATGTGTGAGTTACATAAACATTGTAAGAGAAAGGTTATTTTAGAAATCTAAAAGATAAGTCGCCGAACAGTACAGAGAGAATACGAGATGAAATCATAATTAAAATACTTAAACTTAATAGCTGGCATTAACTTAACCTGGATTTATTAATGAGCTTAAACACTCGGTGTGTTTATTAAATAAGCGAAATTTCACAGTCTCTTTTGAGTTATGTTAGTTATAATTTTTTGTTATAATTGATTTTCCCTTACAACCTCCTTTTAAAAATAGCACTTTGCTCAAAATATGTTCGGGTTCAAAGTTTTTTTATAGAATAAGGGCACGAGCACACAGTCCACATGGATTAAGAATAAAATGCGGATACGTTGTCGTTCCTGAGAAATAAGATAGACTGCGTCGTTAGCAGTAAGAGTCTCCGGTACTCTACACCCACCATACGAAATACAGCGACATTTGTGAAGTTTAAATTAAACTGCAGTTGAAATAACTTTAGTAAAGCCCAAGTGGCCAGCAGAGGGGACGATGTTCAACTCTTTATTTACAATGTGATGTCATATTTTTTAAATGTAATAATATGTAATTATAAAGAGAGATAAAAATTTTAAAAGTGGTTGTTTACGTCTTTATGTCGTGAAATAACCCCCAGCACGGCTAGCATGGGCTGGGGACAAAAGTTTTATCCCCCGATTATATCCACTGACAAGAGATAAAATTATTTTGTCCCTATTCCAAAGCACGGCAACGGGGGGAAGTATATCCCCGTTTGACATAACGAGTAGACATATATCCCCGTCCGTAGTTTGGAACCAAATGAAAGATAAAAAGTTATGCTTTTTTGACATTTGAAAGGGACAATACTATCCCAGTTCATTGGACGTGGGTTTAAGTTTATATTCATACAAAAAATCTATCTAAGTCTAAGTTTATCTCCCATTTTATCTAATGTGGATATTATATCCACCGGTGTGCCCATGCTCGAAGGGTGGATAATACTAAGCGAGGGGATAAACATTTTCTCTTTTCCCCGGTGATAAAATTGTCTCCTGCCCATGCTGAGCTTAATAGAAGTCAGATATTTCAATATTACAGACATACTGTTAAATTTTATATATATATATATATATATATATATATATATATATATATATGTATAGATATTGTCAACTATCCAATTATTTGACGATTGGCGTTCCATTAGGAGTTGCTCTCGATTTTTGTCGACGGGTGCACTTATCCATATCATCATCATCACCAGAACGGCGTTCATACCCTGAATGCGCTCATATGCTAGATATACCCGTAAACAATACTGTAGTATAACAACGTCCTAGACATAGGCACTGACACTCACTCACACAAAATACATTAGCCTCACAAAGTTAACTTTACTATATTTTTAAAACTTCTGTCTCGGTTTTGAAATAAGATTTATACTAGTATATATTTCCAGAGCGCATAATAATGTTTGTTTACGAAAACAATAGCAGTATTGTGTTATGTTCCCAGACAGATATCACTGTAGTATCCAGAGATAGTAGAGAAAGCCGTCTGTCTTGTGGAGATTTCAAATATAGATTTTCCTATTATGCAGTGTAAAATTACGTGCAATTAGCTTTAAAACACAAACACACACACATGGAACATAAGATGCAGGGAACAATGTAATTTTTGTTCATGGTACTGTAAATTTAATTAAGCTTTTTTTATATAGAATAGGATGACAAACGAGCACATAGTCCATCTGATGGTAAGTGGTTGTTGTAACCCATAAATACCTACATCTATCTTCAATCATCATCATCAATATTACAGCCCTTCACAAGTCCACTGCTGAACATAGGCCTCCCCCAAGCAATGCCACAAAGCACGGTCCTGAGCCACCTGCATCCATCGACTTCCTGCATATCTTACCAGGTCGTCACTCCATCTAGTGGGGGGACGCCCTACACTTCGCCTACCGGTACGAGGCTGCCACTCAAGAACCTTTCTTCCCCAACGGTTGTCGGTTCTTCGAGCTATATGGCCGGTCCACTGCCACTTCAGCTTACTAATCCGTTAGGCTATTTCGGTTACTCTGGTTCTACTGCGGATATCCTCATTCCTAAGTTTATCACACAGATAAACTCCGAGCATAGCCCTCTCAATAGCTCGCTGAGCAACCTTGAGCTTCCTCATACGGCCAGCAGTGAAGGACCACGTCTCAGATCCGTAAGTCATCACTGGCAACACGCACTGGTTGTATAGTCTCGTTTTCAAGTTTTGAGGTATATCTGACGAGAAGATGTGAAGTAATTTCCCGATCGCTGCCCAACCGAGTTGAATCCGTCGATTGACCTCTCGGTCGAAGTTGGACTTACCTAGTCGGAATATTTGTCCCAGGTAAACATGCTCGTCAACGACTTCGAATTTAGTGCTCCCAACAACTACCGGCATAGGTGTGACATGGACATTAAACATGATCTTTGTTTTGTCCATGTATCTTCAACAAAGAATCAAAATGCAGATGCGTTGTCATCCGTGAGGACTAAGATGGAACGCCTCTTTTCCAGTAATCGTCTCCAGTTCTCTATACTCACCATACGAAACACAGCAGCGTTAAGCTGATATTTTACGCTGGTATTCTGTGTGAGCGTGGTCCTTCCCCGGTCGAGACGACCCATTCGTACTACAACTATACTACTAATATGGAGCATGGCTCTACCACGTATAAAAGTCGTGGTAGGTCTCGTGATATGTTATGTTTTGCATAATTTAAAATTTAGAGTAGTATTTTCTGCCGACTTCCAAAAAGGAGACGGTACTCAATTCGAGTGTATGTTTTTTTTTTTTTTTTTTATGTGTGTTACCTCATAACTTTGTACTGGGCGAACCGATTTCGATGATTCTTTTTTTATATGAAAGCTGATAGTTCTCGTGTGGTCCCATATGAATTTGATCAAGGTCAGACCAATGGTTATTGAGTTATTCTTAAATAACCTGTCTTGAAGTCGCTTATATTGAAGTCGGCTGTACAAAATTTTTAATTTTAAATTATTAGTAATACAAGAGTTTAATGAGTTTGAAGCCCGCCGACATCAATAAAATTGTTTATTACAACTATAAAAGCCACTATAAGCTCTGAGGCATTCAATCTTCCATCGTAGTTCCATCTTATTCGTAGTGTGATAATACATGTATAGCATTTTTGTGTTTAATGTTGGTTACAGGTGACTATACACTGCAATAGCCACTTTTTTTGTATAGAATAAGGGTGACAAACGAGCACACAGCCCATCTGATGGTAAGTGGATGCTGCGCCTTATTGACATATCTTACATCTTTTTTTTGTTATGAATAAAAATATATGTGCGTTTTTACTCCTGAGGACTAAGATAGAACTGTTCGTAACCAATTAAAAGGGTCTCCATTTTTTTATACTCACCATACAAACCACAATAGTATTAAGCTTCTATTTATACTGGTATTCCGTGAAAGCGTGGTCGTTTCCAAGATGAGCCGACTTGGAAAGGACATTCGTTCATGCAGCAGAACATAATATATATAGCTGTAATGTGGCTACCACGATTAATTAGATATTTAATTACAAAAAATATTACCTTAATTCTATAAAAAAATAAGATCTCTACTTCATATGAAGTAGACTGGTGAGTAAGCTCACCTGTACCATCTATGGCTAAAACATAATGGTGCGTGATATCATCTGAATCCAATATTAAACACTTAAGTGTACAACAATAAAAACACAAGATGACCCGTGTCACAAGGCCAAGGCGTCTTCTGACAATATCCTTTTATGACATATTTTATTATCTCGGAAGAGACTTTTGCGGTAGTAAGGACAGCTTCGTACTTCCACTTTCGTCATTACAATGACCTAGTGGATAAGGACACCGTTTATAAATATACAAGTGAAGGTTTTTGATTTAAAAAAAAAAATATTGACAGCATAAAACAACATAAATCATATTTACATATTAACTTATACTTATTAATATTACTTAATATGTAAATATGATTTATGTAAAATAATTTTACAAGTAGTTTTAAAATTTTGTACAAACGACTTCAAGAATATAATTTATTGTTGTTTTTTTGAAAACCCCTCGACCGATTTCGATAAAATTTGAATGGGACCACCTGGGAAGTATACCCTTTAAAGCAAAAAAGAATTTTCGGAATCAGTTCAGGTGTCTTTAAGTAATCAGTGAACATACATAAATATAAATAATTTAACAGTGGTAGAGCCACGCAGCAGCTTTTGCTGTCGCACGGATGGGCCGGCTCGAACCGGGGTGGTACCACGACCTCACAGAAAACCAGCGTGAAGTAGAGATTTACCTCTGCGTTTCGCTTGGTGAGTGCAGTGGCCGGAAGCCCTTTTTACTGGAAATGAGGCATTCCATCTTAGTCCTCACGGGTGACAACGCATCTACATTTTGATTTGTACTAGAGGATAGATGTAGATGTCTATGGGCCGCAGCAACCACTTACCATCAGGTGGTCTGTGTGCTCGTTTGTCACCCTTTTCCTATAAAAAAAAATAAAAAACATTTCGATGAATTGAGAACCTCCTCATTTTTTGAAGCCGTTTGATAAATATTATATAACAGTTATATCCGTGTCGTGGTCGACTTTCTTTGAAGTGTCGTACTTCGCAAACAAATTGACTTCGACCTGTGCCGAATAGGTGCCGCTTACAAGTTCTGGATCAAAAGTGCGGTTCTGTAGCTCTGTTAGAATCTTTGTTCTGGTGGGGTTATGTGTTTTCGTTATGATAACAATTTGCACCACCTAGTGACGGTGTAATTAAGAATCCAATTGCAGATGCGTTGTCAACTTTGAGGACAAAGATGGAATGCCTTCTTTCCAGTAAAAAGGGTCTCCGGTTTTCTACACCCAGCATACGAAACACAGCAATATTATGCTGCTACTTTACGCTGGTATTCTGTGAGAGCGAGGTTCCCCGGTCGAGCCGCACCATTTGTACTACAACCATAATCTAGCTGTAACGTGGCTCTACCATGTATTACGTCACGAATATGAAAAATGCCAGAAAAATGTTATAAGTTCCGATAAATGGCGGTCTGTAACCTTTCACGCTGCTGCACGTCACTTGTCTGAATATTTTACATATGGCGAAACCAAGATAGTGTATTGCCATATATCGGTAGCAATTCCTAAAGAAAAAAAAATCTGCCATGTCCTGAAGTCGCCTCCTGTAAAACCCACGGGACGAAATGGAGGGTTGATGCTCTTACGTTGCCAAAACACCGAGCCTAAAATTTACCTTAGCATTTTTAGTACGAGAGTATTAACCTACCTACCAAGAACCGTGAATACTGGACAATGTTCCAAGAAGAGTTTACCTGCTGCATCGATCTTGGAAACATATATATGGAGCAACAGGCTCAAAAGGCTTCATTTCAACCGACTTCATAAAAAGGAGGAGGTTCTCAATTCGAATGTATTTTTTTTGTGTGTTACCTCAGAAGTTTTTTCTAGGTGAACCGATTTTGATGAGTTTTTTTTTAAATTAGAAAACTGGTGCTTTTCATGTGGTCTCATATAAATTCAATCAAGAGCAGACGTTGTGGGTTATCTTTAATAGTGCTTATTTAATTGACTTCGACTACATTGATGATGTTCTCATTTTATTTATATTGAAGTGGGTTGTACAAAATTTTTAATTTTACCACTTGTCTCCCTAAAACTCCGTCTGGGTAGGACAATCATACTGACAGACATGCCACCAAAGCTTCAAATAACAGTACTTGTTGCGTTTCGATCTGAAGGATATAGAAAACATTATAATCACAGGCTGTGAGGCGTTCCATCTTGTCCTAAGAAGTGACAACGCATCTGTAGGCTTCTTTGTTCCAAGGTGTCCATGGCCTGCAATAACCATATCATCAATTAGACTGTAAGTTCGTTTGTCACTAATAATTTATAAAAAAAAATAGCGAGCCAACTCGGCTTCGCCTTGGTAGGGATCTGTTAATATGGCGTTAATTTGACTTAAGATAATCAAACACCAAATATGTTATAAATTTTAAGTTTTTTTTGTCAAGAAACCTTCTAGCTTTTCGGATGAAATACAGCCTTGATCCCTGCCGGCATTGATCTCTATCTGTTTGTAAAGTTTCAACACAATCGGTTCAAACATTCCGAAGATTGGCCCGGACAAACAGAGAGACAACAGTTTTAAAAATTGTTATTTATACCATAAGAACATAAAAATAACCCCCTGCACTTAAAAGTACCCAGTTATTTCAATATAACAGTCCAACACTTCAATTTTATTTATATGTCATCATCATCATCATCATTACAGCTCTTCACAAGTGCACAGCTCAATATAGGCCTCCCCCAAGGAAAGCCATAAGTCTCATATAAATGTATCGATAACAAAATCTAGTAATTAGTTCCAGTAAGTTATTATTTCTTACTAAGTAAATAATATGCAATATCATTTAACACACGTTTTTCATTAAAAAGACCCAAAAATAATGTTACTGATTTTTTTTTATAAGATAGGGTGACAATGAGCACACAGTCCACCTGATGATAAGTGGCTGCTGTGACCCATAGACATCCACATCTATCCTCAATAAAGAATCAAAATGCAGATACGTTGTCACCCGTGAGAACTAAGATGGAATGCCTCTTTTCCAGCGAAAAGTGTCTCCGGTTCTCTACACTCACCATACGAAACACAGCAGTGTTAAGCTGCTATTTTACGCTGGTATTCTGTTAGAGCGTGGTCCTTCCCCGGTCGAAAAGACCCGTTCGTGCTGCAAGTATACTACTAATATAGCTGCAGTATAGCTCTACCACGTGATAAAAAATCGCATAAGTTAAAAAACGTTGCAAAATAATTAAGATGACATAGTACTTTGCAATAACCACAGATAAAAACATGATCACCTCCACAATACATACACGTTCGTCTAGTAACATATTCGCTTTTGAAGGTTAGCTGCAGGTGGTGAGTGTTTAAGTTTTATAAAACTTTACATCGTTTCGTTTTGGGTGGTTATGGATAATATATCCTAGATGACTTTCCAAAAAATCTTCGAAGGTAACACTGTATCTTAACAGATACTGCACTGACACAAATAACTCTTTCTTGGGCATTGTTATAAATTTGAAAATAAAACCCTCTAATTGTACGATTGTAGATGTATACGATTGTAGAGCATAAGGCATAAATATTACCCTTTATCTTTTCTGGGATGGGGAAAAAGGTACTCGAACAGTATATCGGTAGGTACAAGGCTGCCATTCGAGTACCCTTACCAGAACATAATCAATATGTTTGCATGATCAACAACAATGATTACAAGAACATAATCAATGTAGATAAACATAGCATATTTTTCTTCTATATATACAGTCACGTCCTTTGCCACATTATGGTATTTTTAATTCGTGGTAGAAAATATTCAATTAACTCACTGCTCACTGGCCGCTTCTGTAAACTCTCTATGTATTCTCGACTAGCAACAAAGTGTATAATGATGTGAAAAAACATCTTCGCTAGTGAAAACGCATCGGGACAATGTGTCTGAGAAAATGTCCGCGATCTTGGTGAAGATTATTTCAAAAGACCTCTAGAGTCGTTTCCGTGTTTGTTTCTATTATTATTATTACAATTAAATCCCCTTTGTGTAGTTGTCTCCTTTCGAGATTTTATCTCATGACAATCAAGAGAGAGATTGTCCAATTTTCATAAACTACTTTATTCTCTACGTAATTATCACTAAAAAACTGATATCCAGTGACTAACACGGTCATTTATATACATATTATACTGTTGATACTGCTTCATTAACTTCTTATTAACTTAACAACAAAATGTACGAATGGATGGTTACGCCGCAGATGTATTATTGTGGTAGTAATAGGTTGCCACGAATTGGGAAAGACCACGCTCGTACAGAATAACCTCGTAAAATAGCAGCATAAAACCGCTGTGTTACAAACAATAAAACACATCTAAAATTGTAAGCTTGAAATAACCGCAACCATAACGATTACATTATGCCAATGGAGCAACATTACTTTCGAGTTTTGATGTTCATAGTTGTCAATTTCGGTTTTGAAATAAGAAAAGGAGTATTCTCGTAAAACCAAATTATTCGTGCGACTTTAATATAGCGCTAATTGAAAATTTACAAAATATAAACACTAATTAACGGTATCTTCAATCACGCGCGTTTCAAAAGTTCACCCAGTTTACATCGTTGCGTGTCGGAAGTGCACCAGATATTATGTAAACTATACACCTTCGATTGTTGTAAACCATCCGCGACTGTGTCACAAGCGACAAGAAATGCGCGGGGTTGAAAAATGGATTTATAAATGTATATATTACATACTTACAAAATTTAAATCTCTTTAATTTATCATTTCACTGTCCTGTGAATTATCAACAAATACTCCAGAGAAATACCATATCCTCATCTCCATCGCTAATTCATACACAGTATGTATAAGCATAGGTTTTACATATAATATAGTAAAAGGGAAGATGTTAACGTCATCTGCACTCTGGGTCTTTCCGGACCTTGTTGGGATTCTTAACATTTAAATTTATGGTGAAAAATCCATCCAATATGAAATCCAAACCCTTGACTGGTGGTGGTTGACAGCAAACAGCATTGGTAAAGACAGAGCTTAAAGCTCTATTCATCGTATTAACCTTTTCCTTCGTAAATTGCACAAGGGAGAAGGAGGCTCATGTTAAGCAGTGGACTTTTGAAAGTATGTAACAATGATAATGATAATCAATAGAGTAATACACATAACTTATTCAAAACTTTAATTTCAGCAATAACAAGGACCGAATAAATTGACACCACTAGATATGAAAAATTTAGATTATATTTTTCTAATTAGCTTACAAAAGTAAATAAAACATGCTATAAATAATTATCGAATTGCTTTTAATTACATTATTTTTAAATTTGATTTATAAATGCTAGCAAGGGTACGCGTGCTATTTTTTTAAAGAAGTACGGGTGACAAGCGAGCACAAACCACCTGATGCTAAGTGAATTATTATATGGCTTATAGACACCTTCATCTGTACTTGATTAGGAATCAAAATGCATTGTCATCTCTAAGTTATCACTAACATGGGATACCCCATTAGGTTCCCGTCACTCATCACACAGAACGCAAGCAACTTAATGCTACTATTTCACACTGGTATTGTGTGCGTGTAAACCGTGAAGTGGTGGTAGAATAATATGTACTACCCAATATCGTCCCGTGGGTATGCTAAGAGGCGACTGATGGGAAAAAGCCAAAAGATTGGCAGTGTCGTCTTCCTAATAACAGGTAGAATATTTGAAAAAAAACTTCGGATGTCAACGCGCATGCCAAGCGTAGCTATTATGGCAAGTAACCTTAATAGCTACACTTGCATATTACTTAATAAACCTTAGGAGGTCTGTGTTTAACAGTGGGATTTGAGAGGCTGTAATAATGATGATTCTGTACATAACGTAATACGGTCGCCTCACAAAGTAATGGAAGAAAATATATATAACGAAAAGCACCTCCATTCTCTTGTCAATTAAACCACACCCTAATACGATATTAACTCATTACTCGTCACTAGGAAACGCTTCTTATCTCGGTCGGCGCACGCTTACGACAAATCTATTGTTTTAATAAAACTTCTTACATTACGTATATATACGGAGACTGCGGGCTTTCTCTTGAGCAATGAATCATTATAATTACAAACTCTTAAGAAACCGCAGCATTGAGAAATGTAATACCAGGTAAATGATGTATTTTTTTTCTTTACGCACAGTTATAAATAGAATTAGAGAAAGTGAGCGTTCTTATTTTTTCAGTATCACGAACATATCATGTGATAGTATTTCGTTAATTGTCTACTTAAAAGAATAGTGCAGTGCAGTCGCGGTGTAAGAATATTCACTACCTTATAAGCTTATAACATCCCGTGGGTGTCGTAAAAACGACAGAGGAAAACAAATCAGGTGATGGACAGCACCGTTTTCCTAATACTGACAACTATGACAAATAATCCTCCTATAAGGCAAAATATAGGGGGGGGGGGGGGGGTGCTATGTTAAGCAGTGGACTTAATGTAACGGTATTAGTAAAATAATAGTAAATATTATAAACCTCCGGCAGTGTTTAATGCCTATGATTGATGATGACTATTCCTATGATTTTAAGGCATCACGTATTTAGTGTAAGAAAAACTAAAACGATCCTTACAAGGTTAATTAATACATTATATTGCTGTTATACTAGTAGTCGTGTGGTAGAGGCAGAGCGGAATCTATCTGTGGATTTCTATGGAAAGTACCAGAAAGCTTTTATGTGTTCCGATGGCTTTTTTTATACAATTTAAGGGCGACAAACGAGCACACATACCACCTGATGGTAAGTAGATGCTACAGCCCATAGACATCTACATCTATCCTTGATTAAGAATTAAAATATATATACGTTGTCACCCGTGAGGACTAAAGTGGAATGCCTCGTTTCCAGTAAAAGAGTCTCCGATTCTCTACACTCACTATAGGAAACACAGCAGCATTAAGCTACTATTTCACGTTGGTATTCTGTGAGGGCGGGGCCCGTGCACCCCGGGGTCCCACGCCGTGGTCCCACTCCGGTCGAGTCGACCTATTCGTGCTATAATACAGCTACAGTATGACTCTACCACATAAAAAAGATGGTGATTTAACCATCTTGTTTACGTCAGACGTAGTAGAGACGTAGAGGCAAATAGTGTTAATTAACCTATTTCTTCAACACAAGGAATATTTTTTTGTATATATGTTATGTGTTTTATTGTGAAGAGCCTTGGTAGCTCAAGGGCTAAGCGGTCACTGTAAATTTTACAGTAGGCAAACAACCCGGGGTCGATGCCCGTTGGCACCAATGTGTGCTGATTTATCACGTGTTCTGTGGTGAAGGAAAACATCCTGAGGAAACTTGCATATCTGAAAAATAAGAAAAATATTTCGAAGACATGCGAAGTTCGCCAACACGCATTGGGGCAGCGCGGTGGATATTTCCTTACACTAAAAACCTCTCAGAAATGAGAGGAGGCCAATGCCCAGCATTGGGACGTAAAATGTAACTTTAACTTTTAACTTTAGCTTAACCTATTTCTCGAATAAACAGATTGAGCACTTTCATTCGGCAGAGATAAGGAGTTTCAAAGTCTTACTCCAAGAAAAGAGAAATATGGTGTGGGTGTGTGACGCAAATATCTCTGAGAGATGACTACATATTTGAGCCATTTGCTGTAGAGACTATCTCTGTATGTCCACGTGCGGTGAAGTTCCTAAAGGAATTTTATCCACGACTGGTCGTTGCTGGTCTTTTCTCGCTCAAAGGTTAAGTATAGCCATCCAGCGTGGAAACGCAACCAGCGTTCTTGGCACGATACCGCGGGAAGTAGGACTGTATGATAATTAAGTTACTAGGTTTTTTTTTATTATAGTTTTACATATTGTATATAAAAAAATACAGAGAAATAATTGACATAAAATGTGGAGGAGTACACTGGAGGAAAGCTTTTTGTTGGACCGTAAGAAAAAATTATGACAGGAGCTGTGCAATTTAAAACGTAGTACCAGTAACGAATTGATTGTTGTGAATATATTCAGACTAGCAAAGGACAGTAGCGTCAATAATACGAGACGTAGGCATTGTAGTCATCAATCCACCCGCCAGACTTCTCACTATAACGTGAGCGGCCTATGTTTGACAGCACTATTTTACAGTCTGTTGAAGAAGCGACTATGGGAAGTCCATACATACAAAAATAGTCTCTAATCTAATATACAAAAATAAATATTGTTTCTAAGTATTTTATGCGCTGCCATCAGATCGCGGTAAAACTTTGTCAACCTATTGCTTGCACTTGCGCTAAGATTATAGGCATAATAAAATTATAATTAACTTACACTAAGTGGCTCGCGTATTTTTTTGTTGGATAGGGTGACAAACGAGCTCACAGTCCACCTGATGGTAAGTAGTTGCTGTGGCCCATATACATCTACATCTATCCTCAATAAAGAATCAAAATGCAAATGCGTTGTCACCCGCGAGGACTAAGATGGAATGCCTCTTTTCCAGTAAAAATTGTCTCCGGTTCTCTACACTCACCATACGAAACACAGCAGTGTTAAGCTGCTATTTTACGTTGGTATTCTGTGAGAGCGTGGTCCTTCCCCAGTCGAGCCGACCCATTCGTGCTACAACTATACTAATAATATAACTGCAGCATGGCTCTACCAGGTAATAAAATATGGTATCAACAAATATATTTAAAAGTCATATATCATTCAACTTCAATGAATGCATTATTATTCCTAGTTAAACACTATAACTCTTCAAAATTTAGAAAGATATTTACATGTATTTACACAATTATTTCTTCTGCAGCTGCAACGCATCAATTATAGATAATTCTATTGTTATGTAAAATTTCTCCTAAAATAGAAACATATCTGAAGGAGTACACTATTAATTATTTATCTGATTAAGTCGAAAACTAGACTTTCCTCTAAAACCTTTGGGGTTTTAAGAAAGCTAGTATTTAATTACCGCTAACTGGTAAAATAATACCAGTTAGCGGACTACTTTACTTTTAAGCCTGCCTGTTATACCTGTTTTAGTTGCCAATAGCGCGTGCATTGCTACGTTCTTGTCTGAACGTCACAGAGAGCCAGTATATTTACAGTACAATTACAGCACAATTACAGTACAATTACAGTACAATTACAGTACAATTACAGTACAATTACAGTACAATTACATAACAATTACAGTACAATTACAGAACAATTACAGCACAATTACAGTACAATTACAGTACAATTACAGAACAATTACAGTACAATAACAGCACAATTACAGTTTAATTACAGAACAATTACAGTACAATTACATAACAATTACAGTACAATTACAGAACAATTACAGTACAATTACAGAACAATTACAGTATAAATACAGTACAATTACAGAACAATTACAGTACAATAACAGCACAATTACAGTACAATTACAGAAAAATTACAGTACAATTACATAACATTTACAGTACAATTACAGAACAATTACAGTACAATTACAGAACAATTACAGTATAATAACAGCACAATTACATTACGATTACAGCACAATTACAGTTTAATTATAGAACAATTACAGTACAATTACATAACAATTACAGTACAATTACAGTACAATTACAGCACAATTACAGTACAATTGCAGAACAATTACAGTACAATTACAGAACAATTACAGTACAATTACAGTACAATTACAGTACAATTACAGTACAATTACAGAACAATTACAGTACAATTACAGGCTGTGAGGGATTTCATCTTGATCCCCAGAGGTGACCAAACATCTATATATATTTTATTTTGTAATAACCGGCGAAATTTGCAAAGGTTAGAAAAACTATTAAAGGCAAATGGTGAAGAAAAATTTAATAAAATAAAATTTCAATGATTCTGTCCTTTGTATCTTTTAAATTTAAAATGCGTGGTAATGCATTATTTTAACTGATTTTACTGCGCACGCACACATTCGTAAGGGTCGATCGGTAGGCAAAAACGTTGGTGCCCATAAATCACATTCAATGTGGGATAATCTACACAAATAAATAATCATAAATTAATTCATAATAATTAGATACATATCTATACAAATAAATAAAATTGAAGTGTCTGTTTGTAATGTCAAATACCAGCTTTTTACTAAATGCATATGAAAGTATATGCCGTACTTATAACAAAAACACAATTTTTAAAATTTTTGTCTGTCTGTCGGTCTCTCTGTCCGTCTATCTGTTTGTTCCGGCTAATCTCCAAAACGGCTGGACCGATTTTGACGGGAATTTCACTGGCAGATAGCTGATGTTATAAGGAGTAACTTAGGCTATTTATATTTTAGAAAAATAATTAGGGTTCCGCGCAACATAAATAAAACCCTAAATTACACGCGGGTGAAGTCGCGGAGAACAGCTAGTTTCAAATAAAAGTAAAAGCCTTATTTACTCCTATTTTAAAAAACTGCAATAACGGTATATCATTATTTATACTTATGTTTGAACTTAAGTTTAAAATTTGGCTACTCTGAAAAATAACGCTATATGTATACATATCTAACCTTATTTAAGAACCTTATTTAAAGATGGCTGTACGTGCACGCTGCAGTAGCCACTCACACTTGTAAAAAAAATTATAAATCCATTAATATTATCCAGAGATATTGGTAAATTTATCCTAAACAAAAAAAACGCCCGCATAGAGCACAGAATAACTTTAAAAGTTTCAAAAGAAAGTAAGTGAAAGTGTAATCTAGTCAACATAAAAAAGGAGAGTCAATAAAATATAGACGGTACTAGAAAATATTGGTTTCACGGTATGTGCTAAATGGAAGCGGATATCATTACTAATGGTGTGCAATTTGCCATGGATGGGTTTCAATAAGGGTCAATACGAGTAAATAAAAACTTTTTAACAACGTGGTAGAGCCATGCTGCAGCTATATCAGTAGTACAGTTGTAGCACAAATGGGTCGGCTCGACCGGGGAAAGACTACGCTCTCACAGAATACCAGCGTAAAATAGCAGCTTAACACTGATGTGTTTCGTATGGTGAGTGTAGAGAACCGGAGACCACTTTTACAGGAAATGGGACATTCCATGTTAGTCCTCAACAACGCATCTGCATTTAAATTCGTAGTTGAAGATGGCTGTAGATGTCTATGGGCCACAGTACCATCAGGTGGACTGTGTGCTCGTTTGTCAACCTTATCCAATAAAAAAACGTAATACTCGCAATAACAAGAATTTGTACTCGTACATCCATTGTGTACGTATTCGTGAGTCTATTTCCAAAGACTTGCACTCACACATTACTCATTTTTTACATACACACTCATATTTACCGCTAAAAAGCAGTGCGTGCACTGTTTTTTTTTAAACTGGTTTAACGGCTGTGGGTTCTAGCCCTTCTGAGCCTTGCGTGCACTGCTGTGTTCCTGTCTAAAGAGTATAGAAAGCCAGTATAATTACAGGCTGTGAGCCGTTCCATCTTAATCCTTAGAGGTAACAACGCATCTGTGGCGTTCTTTATTAAAAGTTGGCTACACGTGTCCACAGATTGCAGTAGCCACTTACCGTCAGATAAACTGTAAACTCGTTTGTCACTTCAGTTTGATAAAAAAAATGACATTGGATTTTCATGTTATTAGGTTGGTAAACAAATTTTTAATTAACGCAGAATCATCAGGGTTTATAAGTAATAATAACAAGTAACATTACTGCAATAAATCAATTTGAGTAACTTCATAAATTTGATGATGCCGTAAGGCGAAACCGGTCGGTTTTATACTGAATAAATTAAAATAAAAAAAGGAATCAAGTACATACATGTGCCAATTCAAATGTATACATATAAATAAAATTGAAGTACCTGTCTGTATGATGTCTATATTGTCTGTCTGTCTGTGTGTATGAGCCGTGGTAGCTTAGATTGTTAGCGCTCGCTGTAAGCTTCACAGTACTCGAGCAACCCGGGTTCGATCCCCGCCGGCACCAATGAAATTGTTTATTGCAATTTTAAATGCTGATTTACCACGTGCTCGGCGGTGAAGGAAAACATCGTGAGGAAACCTGCATGTCTGAAAAATAAAAACTAAATATGTCGAAGACATGTGAAGTTCGCCAACACGCAATGGGGCAGCGCGGCGGACATTTCCTTGTCCTAAAACCCTCTCAGAAATGAGAGGAGGCCTGTGCCCAGCAGTGGGACGTAAATAGGATGCAACTTTACTTTAACTGTTACCTGTCTGTAGGGAAATAACTGGCTTCAATATGCTAATTGACTATACAAATGTTATTAAGGCATAAGTAACCCTTTTTAAACTTTTGGTCTCTCTGTCTGTACGGGCTTATTTTCAGAATGGTTGAACTGGTTGTTTTTTTTTATAGAATATGGGTGACAAACACAGCACGTAGTCCACCTGATAGTAAGTGGTTGCTGTGGCCCCTATACAACTACATCTATCTTCTTTTGCGAATTAAAATGCAGATGCGTTGTCAGCCGCGAGTTCTAAGGTAGAATGCCTCTTTTCCAGTAAAATGGGTCTCCGGTTCTCTACACTCACCATACGAAAGACAGCAGCGTTAAGTTGCTGTTTTACGCTGGTATTCTGTGAGAGCGTGATCCTTCCCCGGTCGAGTCGACCCATTCGTGCTACAACTATACTATTAATATAGCTGCAGGTTGGCTCTACCACGTAAAAATGTAATAAAACTTCATGAACAGATAGAGAGTATAGCCTACAATTTTTTATATATTATTTTATTCTATATAAGATATACCATATTATTGTTGTCAATGAACAAATTAACAAACTTCATCTTAATTAGTTATGGCGATAACAACAGAAAAAAAATATTCATCTAACAGTCTGATTCACTAAAATAGTCCTAACTGCCAAACTATTTCTACTCAAACTATTAAAAATATTTCTTTCTAAAGACACCGCACACTGTAGACCTATGGGAGGAGAAATTAGTCCATTTTTTTAATCAGTATTAAGATATATGCAAGTAAGCAAATTATAGCGATTAGTTATCTGGTTTATTAGATTAGGATTATTATTTATATTTAATTATTTTATTATTATTTATATTGGATTAGGTACTCATTCTAATTTCAACTATTACAGAGTCATCAACAAGCGCTATAATCAATTTTTAATTTTAATTGTGTAGTGAAATAATACCACCATATTATTTGTATTAAAAACATTACTTTTAACCTCCGATATCAATCATGTTATGTTAAAACTACCGTATAGTATATGTTTAAGTAAATGTTGTCCAGTGACAAACTATTTTGTAATATCGCATGCCAGGGTCCTGAGATACAAGCTGCGCTTAGTTTAGGACCCGCAGTTACTTGTGTTTTTATGCTTATGTTGTTAAATAAATAAATAAATAAAGTTATCGGCCAATAAATCAGTTTGATGGGCTACACGATTCCCTTCAAACTAAACTTTTGGTCAACTATATATTTTATATTTCTTATCAATGCCATGAGTGATAGCCTACTATCTTCATCCGACTAACTTTGAGATTTTTTTGGATTTTTTAAAAAGTAAATAGGCTTATAATTGGCGAGATATTGAAGATGGGTCAGATTAAGAGTACACTTAAATGACGAACATGTACGCGTAGGTATATGGATGTAAAGGAGGCGAGGGAGATGTGTCACGATCGTGCCAAACGAAAGTCCGTAGTCTCTGCCTACCATTCTTGGTGACAGGCGTTGAGTGTTTATGATTACGATGTAATAAATGGGTTTTATCTTAAATCCAAATAACGCCACATAAACAGGCAGGCAGGGCGGATTGATAGTCACAAATAAAATTGAAGTGTTACAAAGTAATAACTTTCGCATGTATAAATTACATATTATGTATGTACATATGTTATTACTCTAAGTATAAATTTTATTTTTCAATATAATCTATCTTAATCAGCTCATCATAGATAACTGACTGGACATGCAACTTTCTCATTGTAGGGAGGATTAACACACACACAAACACTCACGCCTGTCACCCAGAGGGTAGGCAGAGACTACGGACTTCCATTTGGCGCGATCCTGACACACCTCTCTTGCCTCCTTTACATCCATATACCTACGCATACACGCTCGTCGGTTAAGGGTACTCCTAATCTGGCCCATTTTCAATGTATCGCCGATTTGATCGATAAATTTTCGTCTAGGGCGTCCTTCCCCCTCTGCCGTTCACTTCTGAAACATAAATTAGCTTTGTCATTATTTATCAACATTATAGCAAATCTCGTAAAATAATATAATAATAATAACAAAATATATAATAATATATGACTGCCTCGTTGGTCTAGTGGTTGTAGTAGTGCGACTGCTGATTATGAGGTCCCGAGTTCGAATCCCGGGTCGGGCCAAAAAAATCAGTTATTGAACTTTTCCATCAAGAAATTCTCAGTAGCTGCCCGAAGTCAGGAAGTTGGCAGTGTCTCACCCCCGTACCACGCAAAGCACGTAAAGCCGTTGGTCCTGCACCTGATCTCTCTCCGGTCGTGTCGGTATACCAACCAATCGGACAATGAGAGTGAGGGAATGGGAATAGGATCATACATACGTGATGATCGTCATTTGTTGGAGGCCACAAGATATAACTATAATTTTCTATAGTCATTTCTAACGATATTCAATTTAAATTAAGTTTGTTTACACTACCTCCACTTGGTATATTTATATTATAGTAAGTTACATATAATTTAAAAGATATGATTCTTTTTTATATTCATATGTTTCCTAAAATAAATCGATTTAGATAAACTATTTTTATACTTATGTGTATATTTGCTTGTCAACAGGTCAATAATGACGGTGAAAAAGGCGTCCCGCTCAGGCGGGTATGCCGCCATCGTCGCCAGGCAGAAGCTACACACCGCTAACCAACAGCTAGATATGATGGCTATAAGTAAATCTTCTTTCCAAACGTACAACATCATCGTTGGCTTCAATGAAAAGGACCAACTTCAGTTACTCACGAAAGAAGATACCAAAGATGACGAAAAACAAAAGCTAATCAAAGAATACAATGATTTTATTACTACCAAATACGAAAATATATCTATAGACGACATAGAGAACTGTGTCAATATTGAAAACTACCCCAACTGCGAAAAAACTCTAGTCTTCTATGTAAATAAGAACGTAAATAAAGAAGCCATCGCCCTTCGATTCGAAAATGAGCAGGACTTCAAAAGAATATACTTTACATACAAGTACTTTAGAATGCGGAATCGACTGACTAAAAATACATATAATTATTCCAGTAGCGATAATTTATTCTCTAAAAAGAAGACGAACGAGTTGTCCAAAAGCAGAAAAAACAGCGTCGATGACTACAGTTGCGATAAAACGCGATCGGAGTTTGACTTATTGCAAACGGTCGATAGCGATGGTGTCACACACATATCTGTACAGCAGAAGGGCTCGAGTCGATTCGATCAACCTCTTAGTCTTATTGGATTTAAAAGCGACGTCGGCGACACTGGTGAGATTGACAGTATAATCTACACAGATATTGACATACCAACGAAACCAGAGAGGAAGAGGTTTTTTCACAAAAAAACGAAGGCACCTTCTCCACCACTCCTGCCCAGTAAAGACACCCCGAAAGTTCTTAAAGGTGAATTTGTCAGAGTAAATGTTGACAGAGCACCTGACGTAATACCTAAGGACAACAAACAAAACAAAATACCCGATATTTTAATGTTTAGAGATACCAAACCGAAAAGGATTAGCAGTCTATGGACAGCGACTAATAAAGGTGAGTTGGTACCTTTTTTGTTATATTTTAATTTTTTTCCCTCATAGGTTTTAACTGTGTAGAAATCCTTTTGAGATAATATATTAAAAGAAGTATTACGTTCCTTCTGGTATTATAATATCGATAGTTTTGTATGGGCTGATTATTCAATGGTCAAATAATAGTTATTAAATAAAATATAACCTGACTATAAAAGTGAAAAATTTTAAATTAATTCTATGAATTACCATTATTTAATGATAAATATGACCCTAAACCATATATTTTGATTAAAGTTAAAGTTATTATTTAAATTAATAAAGACTTTAAGGGCTACCTGCTTATTTGTACATATTTGTTGATAGAAAAGATTATTTCTCCACAAAAAATTACTAAATTACTTTACACAGGTAGCAATAATGATTAAGCAATAAAACAAGTCCATATTGCAAAGGATATCACTAGATCACAATCGCAGTGTCTTACAAGATAGGTCGGTGTAATAGCTAGTTCGCTGTAAAAGTAATGTAACTTTATGAGCTTACGTAAGGCAGATAAAAATATGTAATAAGAAAACCTGAAACAAATGTGGTAAGCGTTAAAAAGTTACGCGTTAGTTATAAATCAAGATCATCCACCATGTCCATTTTTATACGTGGTAGAGCCATGCTGCAGCTATATTAGTAGTATAGTTGTAGCACGAATGGGTCGGCTCGACCGGGGAGGGACCAAGCTCTCACAGAATACCAGCGTAAAATAGCAGCTTAACACTGCTGTGTTTCGTATAGTGAGTATAGAGAACCGGAGACCCATTTTACTGGAAAAGAGGCATTCCATCTTAGTCCTCACGGGTGACAACGCATCTGCATTTTGATTCGCAAACGAGGATAAATGTAGATGTCTATGGGCCATAGCAACCACTTACAATCAGGTGGACTGTGTGCTCGTTTGTCACCCTATTCTATAAAAAAATCCATTACAGGTTATAAAAGTCCTATGCTGAACATAGGCCACACCTTAGATTGCTTCCTAAGGCTGATGCTTGCTGATGCTTGATATGCTCATATTTGCCACGCTTGGCAAGCGGGTTATTCATTTTGTATTTATTACTAGGAAGACAACGCTGGCTATTTCCCGGTTTGTTTCCCTCTGTCGCCCTTTATAACACCTACTGGAACATAGTGGATTCTTACACCGCCACTATACAGTAAATAAATCCCTAGCTCTCCTCGGAAAATTCAACATTAAGACGTGAGATTTAAAATTCATAAATCAAGATAAATATTTTGTCTTACGTTATTGACCTCAGTAACCATAGGCAAACAGTAAAATATTTTGCCTTTGCTATATCAAATAAATTAAATATTTTAAATGCAATGCGCGTTACAAATGATTGAATTTAAATTAGATTTCAATTCTATTTACAAGTATGTTTAACGTCCTTGTTGTAGTAGAAGGTTATTTCTATATCTACGACTGGCTATATGGTATATGGTAGTTTTACTTTTACAAAAAGACAATTTTGAGGTTTTCGTGAACCTTATCGCGACATCACGTTGTTTGATCAGATGCTCTCGATGAAAATGGATGACTAATCGTGAAAAACAGATAAATATCACTTATTTGTTCAATGTTCGCTTATAATTCTTTGTGTTATTAATTTCATACTGTACAAATACCGTATTTATTATTTACTGACGTTAAAATAAATCTATGGCATTTATTATATTTATTTTCAAGACAACGTGCGTAGTTTGAGAATATACGAGTGTATGTTACTGACCCGGCAAACGTTGTTTTGCCAATATACATTATTTCTAGGAAATATTTTTTAGTTTATAAATCGCGATTAAAAAAACATTGGTTAATCGTAGAAGGGTGAAAATTTGTAGTTTTATGTATTTTTTTGCTAAATCATAATAAAATAAAAATAAAAAATTTATTCAAGAAAAATATAAAAAAATATTTAGGGGTGGATCACCCTTATCGTTTAGGGGTTTGAAAAATAGATGTTGGCCGATTCTCAGACCTACCCGATATGCACACAAAATTTCATACAAATCGGTTCAGCCGTTTCGGAGGAGTTTGGCAACAAGCACCGCGACACGAGATTTTATATATTAGAATAGAATAATCTAATTGACGAAAAACCATCTCACACATGATATTAAATTACATACCTTTTTTAAATAATATCAGCCAGTGCTTAACTATTATCCAACCCTTTTTTTTTTAATCTTTATTTAAGAGCTTAATCAAAATGCGATTATGTCGCTCTATTTGACAACATTTAGAACTAAGTAACATTCAATATAACAAGCAAACAAAAATGAAAACAAGTACTATCTAATTGACTGATCTGACGAAAATATTATGTTATATCATTTAGCCAATAATTTTGTTTCATCGGAATGAGGATTGGACAAAATAATGTCACAATCAGCAAAATCCTTTAAAATATTTTTACACTTAGCTGTTCGAAAGGCAGCATTGCGGGCACACTCCATCAAGGCATGCATTAAGTCCCCGGGAACACCGCATTGTTGTCCCACCTTTTCTATATAACATTGAATTCACAAACGAACTTGTGTCCATAGATATACTTACTATATAGGCCATTAGTGTACATCTGTTAATCTTGTTAGTAGTAAGCGCAGATTAGATAATATGTAATAATAATAAGTAATAATTTCCCTCGTTAGTAATAAGTTGCCCTTTTAATTTTTTCTAAATATATAGTTTTAAAAAACCTGTGATCGTTTCCATCTATACCATAACATTAATGTTATGTTAATTGTCCAGTATATACCGTGTAAGAATATCCACTACCTCATATCGTAAAAAGCGACATAGGCAAACAAACCAGAAGATGGGCAGCAGCTTCTTCCTAATAATAACTTAAAAATACAAAATACAAATATAGGTAAATATTCCGTCTATGAGGTACTCTATGGAGAGGCCTATGTTCAATAGTCAACTTTGATATATTGTAACGGTAACGTTAAGTGTCCAGTATGTTGACATTGTTTTAAGGAACTTAGCTTTAAAACAATTTATTTAGAGAAACCTTACATAATTACGTAAGGAAGACTTAGTATTAACAACTGTAACTACAAAGTGTGTCTTAAGAAGCTGACAGTATACTTTTATACTGATTTTACACACTGAACGTCTTGGTTCGACCTCGTACATGGTAGTGGGAGACAAACGCAAATAAGGGTTTAAAAGGTTATTCTGATAGTTACAGTTTATTTAAAAAAAAAAGTAAGAACAAAGCGTAGACATAATTCATTAGATAACATTTGAACTGACTGATATGCGAGATGGGTCAAAGAAACCATTGCCTTATATTTCTAAGTATAATGTCGGTAATAAAAGAAATTCTGTGTATTAATACGTAAAGGGAAAGCTTTATTGCCCTTTTTAAGTGTATTGCGCGCACGAAGGTGTGTGAGATTTGGCATAGTTAAAGTTTATTTAAGGAAGGACTGCGGAAAGATAAAATTTATTCATAATATGTGTTACAAATAGATCAATTAATATAAAGTAAAACGTAACCTTATTTACATTCATCAGTCAGTTTCAAACACATAATTGTCGCTTGGACAAATTATGTCGTCTGTTGATGTTCATAACAAAGAATATGTAATCACTATGTATGTTCATTGCGGTCAAGCACTGGCCTATAATAAGTTAAAAAAACTGTTATTACTCTCAAAACCAAACAGACATATGTCATAACCTAAAATTTCATGAACTACCGTCGAATTTCGACCACTGGACTGCCATCTAGCACTAGACTAGAACCAATAATATTGTAAACTTAAGGATTTTATAGTGTATATGAATTTAATAATGCTGACAAATTTTTCCACACCATTTCCGTACGCGTTACGAATGGCGAATCAAACAAGCCCGTTTTTTTTAGGATAAGGGTGACAAACGAGCACACAGTCCACCTGATGGTGTGGTATCTGTGGCCCATAGACATCTACATCTATCCTCGTTTGCGAATCAAAATGCAGATGCGTTGTCACCCGTGACGACTAAGATGGAATGCCTCTTTTCCAGTAAAAAGGGTCTCCGGTTCTCAACACTCAACATACGAAACACAGCAACGTTAAGCTGCTATTTAATGTTGGTATTCTGTGAGAATTCGTTTCCAATCATAACGACCTCTTCCCATTAATCGGAAGTTTTCAACAGCGGAAGAGATATTAAAGGGCCACAACATGTGTACGCACAAACAGAAAGGACCACCCACGCTAACCTACTCGATCGGATTCGATTGATCAGAGACGCACGGACAATAGGGTTGCCAACTCTACTATATAATTTAGTATCCTACTATATTTTTATTTTATTTATTTGCTTCAGACAACAAAGACCCTTAAACAAATATATATGTAGATATAAGATACTATTTAACTTTATATACTAATACTATACCCTACCACTATTGTACACGTATTGTCTGCGTCGTGATTCGCTGCGTGGTATCACGTAACGTATTAAGGGTCCGAATATTGTAATTCTAAAAATATATAATAGGCGATATTTTATTTTGCTAACGGCTGACAATAACGGGAGGCTGTTTATTAAGGCACACAGCAGCATATACGAGGCCGGCACTGAAAATTTCGGGAATCAAGGAAGTGACACAACATTACTATTTAAAAATGTATGTATTGCTTTTCGAAGTATTCTCCGCGAAATTTGACACATTTTTCCATACGATGGAACCAATCATTGAAGCAACCATTCCATTCGGAAGTTGGGGTCTCCAAAATGGCCGTTTTGTAGGCGTCCACAGCTTCTTCAGGTGATGAAAATCTCTGTCCACGCAATTTATTCTTTATTTTAGGGAAAGTATATAAATCATTAGGGCTTAGGTCGGGGCTGTACGGCGGATGGTCTATTAATTCTATGTTTTCTTGCTCTAAAAACTCTTTTGTTCTCTGTGCGGTGTGAGAACGGAAGTGACTGGTTTTTTGTTTCGGGTTCGTATGCGTATATCCAGGATTCGTCACCTGATACGATGTTGTATACAGCATTTGAGGATCCTGCGTGGAATTTTTCGAGAGTTCTGACGCACTCAGTAACGCGAGCCGCTTTTTGCTCTTCACAGAGCGAATGCGGTATCCATCGGGAAATCAACTTTTTTACACCTAATTGTTCATGCAAGATTATTTGTATTTGACTCATGCCAATGTCTAAAGTTGCCTGAATTTCGCGGTATGTCACATGTCGATCTTCCTCAATCAGCTTACGCACAGCATCAACGTTTTCTTGGGTGACTGCAGTTTTTGGACGACCTTGACGGGGATCATCACTGAGCTTGACACGTCCACGTTGAAATTCAGCAGACCAGCGACAAATTATGGTTTTGGATGGGGCTTCATCACCAAATGCAGAAATCATCCGGTCAACACACTGTTTTTGTGTTAAACCACTTCGAAAGTCATAATAAATCATCGCTCTTGAATTTTCTCGAGTCAATTCAATTTTCTCAACGACTAAACAAGTTTGACAAAACCTTGTGACAGAACCGAGAATCTTTTTTAAATAAATAAATGGTATTCGATTTTTAAAACCAAGGAGTTTTCAATTAAAAAGATTTTAATATGACAGGAACAGTGGAAATATTCCATTCCCGATACTTTTAGTGCAGCCCTCGTATATTTTTTTAAATAAATATTAATTTGAAACATAGGGCAAAATTTTTAAAATTAATATTCAAAATAATATAATATTTAATATAAATATTTGTCAACCTTAGGGAACAATCACGCCATAAGCAGATCCTAAAACGACAAAATTTTAATGTTGGTTCTCTGAATAGGTTGGGTACTCAGTAATAATAATAATAATAATAAATATTTTTATTTCAGTAACTTAGTCTATTACAAATATTAGTTGTGGGAACTCCCCTTTAGGCAAAACATCGCCTGTGTTAGGGAAGCTCAGTGTTCTATATTAATGTTAAACCTCCGTGTGTTAAGGTGAAAGCGCCAGGGTGGCCCGTGAAATTCAAATTTCTTGCGTTTTTTGGAATTTGCAGGTCAGGGTCAAGTTGTATGTTTAATAAAATATGATTAGCGACCGTAACGAGTATGTGTTTATAGAATTATTATCATTAAAATCACCAACACTACCCTCTAAGTTCATATAATCCCTTTGAATGAGTTTTTCTAGAAATAGCTATATAATGGGATTATACGATCATAGACGGTTGTATTGATGATTAGAAAGATTATAATTCTGTAAATACATACTCGTTACGCCGCGAATCATGTTTTGTTAAACATACAAACTGACACTCACCTACAAATTGCAAAAAATTTACGAAAATTTGAATTTCGCGGGTTACCCTGGCGCTTTCACCTTAAACACTCGCGGCAGGCCACCCGCAAGGCCTTTAAGTGTGACAGAGAGTGCAACAGGCGCCGTGGCGTCTTGTTTCCCTATTTTGTCACCGTGGGCAGTGAGTGTTTAACATTAGTAGATTCACAACAATGAGAGTAGTTTCTCCAATACTAATACATATGCAAAAAAAAATTACCACTACCTTAAAAATGTAATCTCATATTAAGTAGAAGTCTGTCATTTCATATGTCATATGGAGAGAAGCCAAGGTCGCGGATGAAACGCAAAGTGCCTAAGCTTGCGTAACATGTCGGTCGTTCACTTGTAATCAATTTAACAGGCAGGTATTAATGACGATTGTTTTTATTTAAATTTATTGTGCGTTGTCTAAATCTGATCAAAACAATCTAAATAGATTTCCATATGGAATGAAAAAACCTTGGTGGATCATAAGAATAGAGCTGCCTTTTAATAGTTTTGAATATTTTAATCGAATTCATAAAAGGAGGCGTTCTATATATGCATGCGTTTTTTTTATATTATATGTTCGCTGCTTTCTCGGAAACGGCTTTACCAATTTAAATTATTCTTTTTTTATTAAAAAACGAATCCTCCTCAAGTCCTATTCAAATTAGAAAAAACAAATTTCACCCTTAGGGTGAAATGTTTACTGTAACTATCTAGATGTCATCCTAGTTCTTACATTTAGCTTGTCGTGTTGATTAGTCCTCTCAAATGGGTGAAAAATAAACTTAAAAAAAGTAAGCACTGACTTCAAAAACAATTTTTATAGAATAAGGGTGACAAACGAGCACACAGTCCACCTGATGGTAAGTGGTTGCTGTGGCCCATAGACATCTACATTTATCCTCGTTTGTGAATCAAAATGCAGATACGTTGTAAGCCGTGAAGACTAAGGTGGAATGCCTCGTTTCAGTAAAAAGGGCATCCGGTTCTCTACACTCACCATACGAAACGAGCAGCATTAAGCTGCTGTTTAACGCTGGTATTCTGTGAGAGCGTGATCCCACCCCGGTCGAGCTGATCCATTCGTGCTACAACTATACTATTAATATAACTGCAGCATGGCTCTACCACGTAATATAGTTTTTTATATGTATTCATTTTTTCATAATATTAAAATACCAACGAGGTAATAGATGATAAATGCCTATTACAGCCCATAGACACCTGCAATTAATTTCAAATAAATAACACTACCAAGTGCTCCACTTTGAGGACTAAGTTATGATGGTCCACAGCCTGTAATTACACAGGTTCTCTTGCTATTAAACAGGAACGGAATAGTGCGTATATACCTGCGTAGCGACAGAAATATAGGTACGTAGAGATCGTCTAATTTGATAGTGCACGCACGTCTCTCGTATTTTTGCTAGCTTTTATCATGTCAATTATAGTAAATAACCTAAAATCTACTAAAACACAATAAAAAGGCCGCGCAGGTTTAGATTTTATGATACTTTTCACAGTAAATGTGACAAAATCTATTAAAATACGAGGAAGTCGCGTTGAGTTTTCAATTAGACGATTTCTACTACTTATCTAAATAGAATAATATACTAAATCAATCATGATTATTTCTTGTAACTTTCGCAAGCCCAAAGACGATGTCTACTTGAAGAAAGTACTCTGTGAAGACCACCGTTGGTGTATATTTGTTTAACAGCCATTCACTAGAGCGGCCATGCGTGGAATAAAAATGGACGCCACGCACAACTTATTTATTTTGGGTTTTATTTCGAAAATAATATCTTTTCAGATAAATGTCATAGAAAAAATATATGATAGATATTCTTCAAATTATAGATTTTTTCACATAAATTGTCTATACTATTCATCTTTATATGATGGTGGTTCATAGCTATGCTGGGATCCAAATTTTTGATTGTAGTTTTATTAACAAATTCTATATTTATAGACCAAGATGACTCATCGTCAACAATATATATTGGATAAGTGCCAAAAAAGAAAATCACAAAATCTGGACATTACAGGTGACGTTGTGGTCCTGTTATTAATAAATCCTATATTTACGCTGTAAAATATCCGGGGGAATTCAAAGTAAAACAAGGCCAGCTAGTGTATATATTATGTCCGTATATGCTACTTACTTTAATCTTGCTTGTGTTGCTTTTGAAAAACAAAAAATGATTAAAAACGATTCTTCCCTCTCCTTTTCACTGAGACAACCAGCAGACACAGGCGGGCGGCAGGTATTCACCCATTATTTGTCGATACTCCATGCATTCGTTTTACTCACACCGAACAGTTTACTTCGCCTTTCGTAACGCGTAAAAAATTTCTAAGCAAAAGTGAATAGGCTTTTGTATACACTAAGTCAGTGCGTTTTACTATCCAGAGCATTATCACCATATAAAATGAGTAAGAGCAAACAAATTCAAAGGACTGTCCTTTTAAAAACACACACATGGTAACAATAATATTCCGTGTTAGACGGTTTTTCTCTCACAAAACAAGATGCAATCGCGCAATTAGCTAATTGAATTATACACTTAACAAATGCTTAGTGCGTTGCTTAGCAATGATTGATTGGTTGGCACTGTTTAACTTTCGACTATTTTCACGACGTGGAATGTTGTTCTTCATGACATGCATACATTTTATTTAAAATTAAAAGTATAGATACAGCCTATATACGTCCCGTTGCTGAGCACAGGCGTCCTCTCATTTCTAAGAGGGTTTTAGGGCAAGGAAATGTCCGCCGCACTGCCCCAATGCATGTTGGCGAACTTCACAAGTTTTCTAAATGTTTTTTCTTATTTCTCATACATGCAGGTTTCCCCACGATGGCTTAATATAAGATAATCCATCTTTTTTATAGAATAAGGTTGACAAACGATCACTTAGTCCACCTGCCGGGCTAGCATGGGCAGGAGAAAATGTTTATCCACTTAGTTTTATCCACCCTTCGAGCATGGGCACACCGGTGGATATAATATCCACAGTAGATAAAATAGGAGATAGACTTAGATAGATTTTTTGTATGAATTTTATATTAAACCCACGTCCAATGGACTAGGATAAAATTGTCCCTTTCAAATATCAAAAAAGCATAAATTTTGATCTTTCATTTGGCTCCATGCTTCGAACGGGGGTTATATGTCTACTCGTTATGTCAAACGGGGATTTACTTCTTCCCGTTGCCGTGCTTTGGCATAAGGACAAGATAAATTTATCCCTTGTCAGTGGATATAATCAGTGGATATTTTTTTGTCCCCAGCTCATGCTAGCCGTGCTGATAGTAAGTGGATGCTGTGGCCTACAGATATCTGCATCTATCTTATTATCTGCATTGTGATTGAATCAAAATGCAGATGCTTTGAAACTTTCACCTCGCTTAATTTCGTCCCGTGTGTAGAGGCGGCTTACTACGGGATATATTTATTAGAGCCGGCGGTGATCGAGCCTTGTAATTTTAAGCATAGCTCTTATTTTCCGTGTTTCCACGTCTCCATACAATATATTTGCAAATAATTTGTCTCGTATTGCGGTCAAGCAAACAACGCCCACAGCTAAGTCTGTAGACTGCGAGTATTAAATATAATTACTTATTTGCATAGCAACCGACGTCAATACGGATGTTTCACTAACTATAAGCAGACTTTAAATATGTTTCAATGCTTATTATATATTTTATTAAAAAATAAATAATAAAAAAATTCGAGGACATGTGAAGCTTGCCAACAAAGGTGGTCGACGGCTCAGTGACGCAGTGGCTTAGCAATGAGTTGGTGCGCTGGGGGCCGCGGGTTCGAATCCCGCACGGAACGAGTATTTGTATGGCCCACAAATAATTGTTCCGGGTCTGGATACATGTAATTGTTCCGGGTCTGGATGTTTGTCTTTGTGCAATTTGTGTTTGTATACTGCCTCCACGATACAGAAGAAAATCCTAATGTGGCTGTAACGATTTTAAAAAAGAGATAAAGGTGCTAAAACCCTCTCAAAATGAGAGGAGGCCTGTGCCCAACAGTGGGACGTTTATAGGCGGTAACTTTACATTACATTTTAAGCAACACTCACTCCCAATGTTCTTAGCCTATTGCTAAAATTACCTACCAGTTGTTCTTCATGTTTTCGATTCGAATTTAGTTAAGATTTGTAATTTTTTTTTTCCAAAAACAATAGGTTTTCATATATGGATGTGCTGTGATTATTCAAGTAACATTTTTATTCAACAGTAGTAGAGCCACGCGGCAGCTTTTGCTGTCGCACGGATGGGCTGGCTCGAACCGGGGTGGTACCACGACCTCACAGAATACCAGCGTGAAGTAAAGGTTTACCTCTGCGTTTCGCTTGGTGAGTGCAGGTGGCCGGAGGCCCTTTTTACTGGAAATGAGGCATTCCATCTTAGTCCTCACGGGTGGCGGCGCATCTGCATTTTGATTCGCAAACGAGGATAGATGTAGATGTCTATGGGCTGCAGCAACCACTTACCATCAGGTGGACTGTGTGTTCGTTTGTCACCCTTATCCTATAAAAAAAGTACTTGGGACATTGTAAACAACATTTTTATTCATTTATAATTTATTTACTTACTCAAAAAGTAATGTGTAGTTCAAACATTAAATTAACATCATTAATATAACAAATATCGTAAAAGGCGACAGAAGGAAACAAACCATAAAATAGACAGTGGGTTTTCCTTTAACATCTAGAAATAAAAAAAACTGCTGTAGCCATCCAGTCAAGCGTGACACTTTTTTCTTTTTTTTTAAGATAAGGGTGATAAACGAGCACATAGTCCACCTGATGGTAAGTGGTTGCTGTGGCCCATAGACATCTACATCTATACTCGATTACAAATCAAAATGCAGATGCGATGCAGCACACGTGAGTACTAAGATGGAATGCCTCGTTTCCAGTAAAAAGGGTCTCCGGTTCTCTACACACTCTACTCAGTCACTCCACACTCACCATACGAAACACAGCATCACTAATGCCAAATATCTCCCTTGTGAGGGAATCTATGGCAGGCAAGCCTATGTTCAGCAGTGAACTGTTGCTAGGCTGATACTCGTATGATAATGATGACACAATTTATAAATATATATTATTTTGCATTCGTTCAATAATCAATAAATAGAAAGGAATATAGAGTCATAAAAACAGGTTCTATTCTGCTACGAGTCAATAAACTCGCAATTTCACGGTTAGTTTATTTATATCAACACTAGATTCGCTAAAATTCTTTTCACATAATATATTCTAATTAAATTCGTTAAACTCTCTCTATCCCACGGTAATAAAACAATTGAATACGAACATTTGAAGCTTCAGTAGTGTATCTCTCAGAGTTCACGAAATTTGCGATTGGCAAAAAAAATATAATAATTTCTCATATTTACTCAAATGCTACACATAGAATAAAACCATTTTTGTACGTGGTAGAGCCATGATGCTGCTATATTGTGGTAACAGCACGAATGGATTGGCTCGACGGGGTAGGACCACGCTCTCACAGAATACATCGGGTATCATAAGGGTGGTTATATGGTCATTGGTCAACGCATACGTAGTCCTCATTTCAACTGACTTCAAAAAAGGAGGAGGTACTCAATCCGACTGTATTTTTTATGTGTGTTACCTCAGATGTGTTTTCTAGGTGAACTGATTTTGATGATTCTTTATGTCGAAAGCTGATGCTTGATCTAGATGTCTATGGACCACCGCATCCACTTACCATCAGGTGGACTGTGTGCTCGTTTGTCACCCTTATTCTATAAAAAAAATTACGAAGCAGATGAGATCCGCCAAATCGCCCTATTACGAATTAACAGACTACACACGCCCTCAAAATTTCACAGTCGTTCAGGATTTCATACGATACTTGCCTTCACTGTCAACCAAATTCGAAGTTCAAAATAATTTATTTTCATATAAAAAACAAAAAAACATTTTAGGTCATTCAACTTTGAAGGTATGTCACTAGGTTTAGCACGTACAATTGCATTTGCAAAGCGTCGCATCAACATAAAGACACAAAGATACGTTCACTAGCACGTAGTTAAAGGCGATTGCGTAGGCGTGCGGGCTGGACTGCAGACTGCAAATAGGTATTGCAAATGAGACAAAGTGACATCCTCGAAATGCTCTTGTGAAATATTTACTAGAAGCGTGACATAGTCGCACAGACTAACTATTTACAGATGCCTCTTCAGTGTTTTGATCTATGTTGTAATTATTGTGCTTTTGACGTTCGTTTCTAACTGATATGTATGTAATTACTGTAAAAGAATCTGTATTTACATCCGATTACTAATATGGATGAATAGGCTTTTATTAAGCTAAGTCATTGTGTTTTACCATCGTCGGCTGCATCACCACTTACCATGCATAAAAAAAACCGGCCAAGTGCGAGTCGGACTCGCGCACCGAGGGTTCCGAACAAATCCGTAGGTATTTAAGTTTAAAATTATTAAAAATATTTTTATTATAAGATGTAACTAAAAATTTATGCTTTTCGCAATTTTTCTTTTATATGTGCTATAATACGTTGCCTCGTACCAAATTTTAAGATTCTGAGTCCACGGGAAGTACCCTGTAGGTTTTGATTCCCTTGCGAATGTCAAAAATTTGCGTCATAAACGGCTGTATCTTTGGATGGCATTGGGTTAGAAGTTTGATTTTTTTATTTTTTTCTTACACCTCCAAGGGACAGTAGACTTGAGTATTTGATATGAATTTCAGCTTGATACCCCCACGCGTTCCTGAGAAAAAGGGTCTTGACAGACAGATAGATAGATGGACAACAAAGTGATCCTATAAGGGTTCCGTTTTTTCCTTTTGAGGTACGAAACCCAAAAAAGAATAAAAAGATTTGGTTCTAATTTCAATTATAATCACAAGAACTATTAAGCATTTGTTTAAAAACGTTCGTTAAAAATTCTATTACATTAATTATTAGTGTGTGTTAAGATTGTCACTTTTCTTCTCTCATACGTCATCATCTCTTTACGGTGTCTTATAAGTGTTTATCGATGATGAGCATGCAATACGAGTATAATATACCTATACGAATTCACTTGTATACGAAGTGTGATGTAAGAGTATCAAGGAACTAAGGCAAATATTGGCAAAAGCTCCTTGCACACGCACGAAGAAGATAGAATTATCTTTAGCTTCCATATCATTATTACAGTCCTCAAGAGTCCACTGCTGAGCATTCACCTCCCCCTAAAGAATGCCACAAAGCATGGTCCTAAGCCACCTGCATTACTTATCGAATTCCTACCTCTCTCACCAAATCGTCACTCCGTCCTCATTGTTCTCACTTATGCGCTCACTCTTTAAGTGCTTGCATTTTTTAATTTTCGTCCAAATTAAAAGCGGTACGGAGCGTGTTAACATTTAATAATATAATCCGAATCATTTATTTCGTGGATCACATAAGTATTAGATACATAATTAGATACACAGATGTTAGACACATAATTATATAATCAAGTTCAACTATACCCTACCTTGTCAGCATATGAAGTATAATATTTTTGCAAATCGGTTAAAGTGCCTAAAAAATAACTGTATGAAATGCGAATGCAAACAAAAGGAGTTTAAAAAAACATAAATAACACGTATTTATCATGAGCCGTGATGATCCTGATAATTATTTTATTTTTCCTGATGATCCTGATCAGGATCCTAGGATAAAGTTATTAAAATTGTGTCGTAATCGTTGTTTTGTAAACTATGTTGTACGAATGGAGCGGCTCTACCGGGGTAGGACCACGCTCTCACAGAATACCAACGTAAAATAGCAGCTTAATGCTGCTGTGTTTCATATGGAGAGTGTAGAGAACTAGAGACCCTTTTTACTGGAAACGAGGCATTCCATCTTAGTCCTCAGGGGTGACGACTCATGTGCATTTTGATTCTTAATTGAGAATAAATGTAGATAGTTGTCTATGGGCCACAGTATCCACTTACCATCAGGTGGACTGTGTGCTCATCCGTCACCTTTATTCCATAAAAAAATCGGTCCTTGATGCGAGCAAATTTTCAAGTCAATCGGCCGTCTACAAATTGGTGAAAATTACATTAAAATATTCCGTTACATAGTTAGATAGATACATACGAAGCTTATAAAAGCGTGTTAAAATTGTATTTCTCCAATTGAAAGGTATATTTCATAACATCCAGTACGTGGTCTATTTTATAATTAGTATTCTCTCATCCTTTAGCTTTATCTCGACTAGCACTTTTAGTTAAATATCACGTACGCCCTAAAAAGCTCGAGATAGCCGTTTAAGTAATTAAGCAATAGGTATTTCTATTTATACGTCGACCAGTCAAGTTGTTTAAACAAGGTCGTACAGACTCCAAGGAATTATAATTTTGCTTGTGTATAGTCGGATTATGTGACTGTAGTTTTGATAGTGAAACTCAAACTAATTAATAATTTATTTAGATTGTTTTCTAAACATAACTTGTTTTTTTTTTATTTCACGTCATTGAACTCTACCTCTACAATGGTAGAGCCATACTGCAGCTATATTAATTGTATAGTTGTAGCACGAATGGGTCGGCTCGACCGGGTAAAGACCACGCTCTCACAGTATACCGGCGTAAAATAGTAGTGTTTCGTATGGTGAGTGTAGAGAACGGAAGACCCTTTTTATTGGAAACGAGGCATTCCATCTTAGTCCTCACGACTGACAACGCATCTGCATTTTGATTCGCAAACGAGGATAGATGTAGATGTCTATGGGCCACAGCATCCACTAACCATCAGGTGGACTGTGTGGCGACCACACACCCTTATCCTATGAAAAAAAATGAAGATATCTCAGTATACTGGTAAAGATAACAAGAACCGACAAAGTTCGATTGATAACAGTAAACGGTACCTAAGCAAAAAAATGATTAGAAAAGACTCGTATAGATATAACCACGTCTCAGTATAAAGGTAGAGACTAAAAGAGTACAGCTTGTTTTGAAAAAAGTTTACCTCTAACGAGCATACAGTTCACTTCATAGTAAGTGATAATGGCCGCTCATTAACATCTACAGCACCAGAGGAACTGCAGGCGTGTTGCCGCACTTTAAATAGGCTCTTTTCATGTTTCATGTTATCATTCCGTCTGAGCAAATTTTATATGGGAACTGGTCTTTTCTTTCCTCTGTCACCTCCTACGGCATCCACGGGATAATATGGGGTAGTGGATATTCTTACACCGCAGTACACACGGTTTGCTAGCGGTCGAGTCGGATCGGAAGTGAATAACAAAAATTTAAATATTGCAACACCTGATATGATAATTATTTTGGAAACTGTTCTGTTGGCGATAACGAGTTTAAAAACTATTTATTTCAAAAGCTGTTTATGTGTGTATTCAATAGCTGTTTCGCTGTTTCGCAATACCAAAACAATTCAATACGCGTGCATTTTCGTTTTCGACCGTGGGTTTAGGTAGATATGTAAAAGTAATGATTTCTTATATTTACGCGAACACTACACATTGAATAAAACAAGTTTTACGGATGTTATCGCGTTTAATTTACTATTTTAATTCCCAACATTTCGGGTGCTTTACAGCAACCTATGGTCATGGGGGGACTGAGATGTTTGACGTCCCGATGTCACTGTTAGTCCGGCTACCTTCAGTTTTTTTTTTTTTTAATATTCATTTTTGGTTCGATCTACTCAGAATGAGCTTACAGTATCTTGAAGTCTTGCAGTGATATGCTTGGGTTTGGATTTAATTTTATTAATTATAGGATATTTTCTATTAAAATTAGGATGTTTTTTTTTAATTTCAATAGCTTCGCGTATCATCCTTGGAATCGGTGTTATTTTGCTAAGATTTTTGATCTATCAAATCTGATGTAATGGCGGGGACGATCTTGAACATGTTCACAGGCTGCAGACATCCCAGGGTGTCAGTGCCTGGTGGTCGCGTGAGCTGACGTGTCTGCGCGAGGCTTGTGTCGCCGCGCGGCACCTGTACGCCAGGCATCGCAGGCTCCGCATTCGTCCACCGAATGCGGCAGCCATTGAGGCGGAGCTGTACGAGGGATACAGAGCGGCGAAGACCGCCCTCCGGGAGGCTGTCATGCGGGCCCAGGATCGGGCCCGTGAGGAGATGCTGGAGACTCTCGACAGAGATCCGTGGGGGCGCCCTTACAAGATGGTGCGGGATAAACTCCGCACCTGGGCCCCCCCGCTGACGCAGAGTCTCCGGCCTCAGCTCGTGGAGGACGTGGTGAGCGCTCTGTTCCCTGCGCGAGGGGAACATCCGCCCCCGCCTATGGCTCCGCCACCTGCGGTGCCGGAAGCGGACCACCAGGACGACGACGACGACATCCCGGAAGGGACTGGGGTAGACCTGAGAGTGGCGGTACGTAGGCTCAAGGCCAGGAATACCGCCCCAGGACCCGATGGCTTGCCTGGCAAAGCCTGGGTCCTGGCCTCGGAGGCTCTCGGGCCCCGACTGGAGGGGCTCCTAAGCGCATGCTTGGAGAGAGGCCAATTCCCGCTTCGTTGGAAGACGGGGAAGCTGGTCCTCATTTGGAAGCCGGGGCGCCCTGCGGACTCTCCGTCCGCATACCGGCCCGTGGTGCTGCTCGACGAGGTGGGCAAGCTCTTTGAAAGAGTCATTGCAAACCGCCTCGCCGAGCACCTTGCGGGGACGGGGCCGGATCTTGCGGAACACCAGTTTGGTTTCCGCAAGAGGCGCTCTACGGTGGACGCCATCATGCGCGTGAGAGCCCTCACGACGGGGGATGCAGTGGCCAGGGGGAGGGTTGTTTTGGCGGTGTCTCTCGACATCGCCAACGCCTTCAACTCCATGCCCTGGAGCTGCATTAGGGAGGCACTCCGGTATCACCGGGTGCCGACCTATCTCCGTCGTATAGTCGGGGACTATCTGACGGACAGGGCCGTCATCTACCCCGGTCGCAACGGTGAGTGGAACCGGCGAGAGATGTCGTGCGGTGTCCCACAGGGTTCGGTTCTGGGGCCGCCCCTGTGGAACATCGGTTACGACTGGGTGCTGCGCGCCGACCTCCCTACCGGCGTCAGCGTAGTTTGCTACGCTGACGACACGCTGGTACTGGCACAAGGGGGGTCGTACGAGGCGGCGGCGGAAACTATGACACGCGGGGTTGCGATAGTCGTTGAGAGGATCCGGCAACTGGGTCTCGAGGTGGCTCTGCACAAGTCCGAGGCCATGCACTTCCATGGTCCTCGGAACAGGCCACCACCGGGATCCTCAGTGATGGTAGGAGGGGTATCCGTCGGCGTCGAGTCGACGTTGAAGTACCTAGGACTCGTCCTCGACGGCCGATGGAACTTCGTTGAGCACTTCCGACGTTTGGCTCCCAAACTGGAACGGACCGGGGCTGCCTTCAGGCGGCTCCTGCCGAACCTGGGGGGGCCAAACGCCTCCTGCCGCAGGCTCTACGCGGGGATCGTGAGGTCCATGGCCCTTTACGGGGCCCCGGTGTGGGCGCGTGGTTTGGCGCGGCTTGCCGTCCACCACCTAAACGCGCCCCAAAGGGTGGTTGCCGTAAAGATGGTTCGCGGCTACCGCACGATCTCCCGCGAGGCGGCGAGCCTCCTTGCCGGATTGCCGCCATGGGATCTGGAGGCGATAGTCCTCGCGCGCCTGCACGAATGGCGCGCGGAGGCACTATGCCGGGGGGAAACCCCGCTGCCGCGGCAAGTTGTCGCGCAGCGGACAGACTTCCGGCGTGATCTCATGGCGACATGGAGAGAGCGACTGTCGCAACCCCGTGCTGGGCACGCCACTATAGCGGCGATAAGACCCCTCTTTGAGGAGTGGCTTGAGAGACGCCACGGCGTCCTCACCTTCCGCCTGACGCAGGTCCTCACCGGACACGGTGTGTTCGGGAGGTTCCTGCACCGAATCGGGCGGGAGGAAACGCCCGGGTGCTCCCACTGCGAGGATCGACCGGAGGACACGGTGGAGCACACCGTGGAGGTGTGCCCTGCTTGGGCGGAGCACCGCCGTGTCCTCGCAGCGGCGATAGGCGGCGGCGACCTCTCGCGTCCGGCCCTGGTCGAAGCCATGGTCCGGAGCGAGACGGAATGGGATGCCGTCACCACCTTCTGCGAAGCAGTGATGCTAGCGAAGGAGGTGGCGGAGCGGGAGAAGGAAAGGGCAACAGCTTTCCTTCCCGGCCGCCGCGGGAGACGCCCCGGGCGTCGGGGGCTACGTCGTGGCCCCCGGCCACCGTAGGCGCGGGCCTGTGGACGGCGAGCAATGGGTAGCTCGCCGTCCGTCCGTCTAACGACGACAGGCCGTGTCGACGGCGCGTTTTGTTCCACGCGCGCCTCAAAGAGCTGTCAGCAGAGTGAAGGGGCCCGCAAGGGCCGACGCCTGCCGGGGCTGCGGGCTGTTCGAAAGAGATACCGCGGCTCCGGAACGTAAGGGCACTGAAGGAACACGGATGGTTTTTAGTCAGTAAAAGTCTGACACTCCCTTCCGCTCCACCCAGAGCGAAAGGCGTCATTTGATGATTTTCCATCCGCAAAAAAAAAAAAAAAAAAAAGGGTGTCAGTGCCTCAAGTCTGCTATATGTTCTTTCACGCGGGTTTTAATGGATCTTTTTGTTTGTAACTCGGCTGCCGACGACGCAAGTATGACTTGATCATCGGCGTACAAAAGGCATTTGACGGTTAACTCACCCATTCTTAACCCGCATTCTTCTGCTTTCAAATTTTCCAAACAACTGTCCATAAATAGGTTGAACAGCCACGGGGAAGCCACACAGCCCTGTCTGACACCTTTATGGATGCCAAACCAGTCCGAGTAGGCCCCGTTGATCCTGACACAAGCACTAGAGTCCCTATATAGAGACTTCAATGCCTGTATCAAGCCAGCGCTCAACCCGAATGAGTTCAGTGTTTGCCATAACACATCCCTGTCCACTCTGTCATAAGCCTTTTCCAAGTCTATGAACGAATAATAATAATAATAATTCCAAATTGCAAATGATGGTTACATTAATGAACAGGACATTAAAAGAAAAGGGAATGAAAGTGAACGCAAGTAAGACGAAAGTTATGGTTTTTGAAAGAGAAGAAAGTAAAACGATATGTGAAATAAGAATAGAAGGGGAGTTGGTAGAGCAAGTAGATGAGTTTGTGTATTTGGGATGTGTGTTTAGCAGGGATGGTAGATATGATCAGGATATAGAACGACGAGTGAATGCAGGAAATAGATTGAATGGGGCTCTACACTCTATTGTGAAAAGTCAGAATGTGTCCAAAAAGGCACGTTTGGCAATTCACAATGCTGTGTTAGTGCCTACTTTAATGTATGGTAGTGAAAGTTGGGTATGGCAGAAGAAGCACGAGAGTAGAATAAATGCTGTAGAAATGCGGTCATTACGTAGTATGCTAGGACTGAATCTGAATGACAGGGTGAGAAATAGTGTGATAAGAGAAATGTGTGGTTTGCAAGATGATGTTGTGACTAGGATTAAGAAAGGAATGCTTCGGTGGTTTGGTCATGTAGAAAGAATGAATGAGGAAAGAGTGACAAAGCAAATTTATGTTGCAGAGGTGAATGGCAGAGTCGGGAAGGGTCGCCCTAGGCGAAAGTTTATCGACCAAATAGGCGATATATTGAAAATGGGCCAAATTAAGAGTACCTTTAACCGACGAGCGTGTATGCGTAGGTATATGGATGTGGAGGAAGCGAGAGAGGTGTGTCAGGATCGTGCCAAATGGAATTCCATAGTCTCTGCCTACCCCTCTGGGTGACAGGCGTGAGTGTTTATGTTATGTTATGTTATGTTTTTTGTTTGTCCTGGTAATAAAGAGAGCCGTGGTAGCTCAGATGGTTAGCGCTCGCTGTGAGCTTTACAGTACTCGAGTAACCCGGGTTCGATCCCCGCCGGCAACAATGAAATTGTTAATTGTAACTTTAAGTGCTGATTGACCACGTGCTCGGCGGTGAAGGAAAACATAGTGAGGAAACATGCATGTCTGAGAATTAAGAAAAAAAAATATTTCGAAGACATGTGAAGTTCGCCAACACGCATTATGGAGCGCGGTGGACAATTCCTTGTCTTAAAACCCTCTCAGAAATGAGAGGAGGCCTGTGCCCAGCAGTGGAACGTAAACAGGCTGCAACTTTACTTTATTTTTATGTAATAGAGACCACATTCACAATAAAGCTTGTACAGTCCTGCATCTTGTAGAGGGATATGACACTTGACGGATGGTAAAAATTGACTAATCTTCTTCGGCGGCTTGAAGTATGTTTTAATAGAAGCTCGTTTCAAAATTAAGCCAACCTTGTGCTGTGGTTTGTCCTATCAACGGTGATAGAATTTTTGCCAACTGTTGAGTCAACTTATACGATGATGAATTGATGTATTGGTGATTAGAAAACATCTGGCCGCCGAGCTTCAGCAAGTCAAGCAAGTATTGCAAGACAACAAGCTTCGGGTCCCGCGCCTACGTCACAGTGACCGAGTGAAGTCGGCCACAGTCGAACATATGCCTGCTGTACTAGTCTATGTCAAACGAGTCACAGAAAAAGTTGGTAACGTTTTGAAACGAGCTTCTATTAAAACATACTTCAAGCCGCCGAAGAAGATTAGTCAATTTTTACCATCCGTCAAGTGTAATATCCCTCTACAAGATGCAGGAATGTACAAGCTTGATTGTGAATATGGTCTCTCTTACATAGGACAAACAAAAAGATCCATTAAAACTCGCGTGAAATAACATATAGCTGACGTGAGGCACCGACGCTCTGGGAAGTCTGCAGTCTGTGAACATGTTCAAGGTCGTCCCCGCCATTACATCAGATTTGATAGACCACTGATCCTCGCAAAAGAACACCGATTCCTACCAAGGATGATTCGCGAGGCTATTGAAATTAAAAAACATCCTAATTTCAATAGAAAGATGGTTGGGTGCTGCCATCTGCTTGGGATCCTATAATTAAGAAAATTAAATCCAAACCCAAGCATACCACTGCAAGACTTCAACATACTTTATGCTCATTCTGCGTAGATCGAACCAAAAATTAATATTAAATAAAATCAGACAACCAAAGTAAAACGTAAAATAAAAGCTAATAATTTATAATTAAAAATTTTGTACAGCCGACTTCAATATAAGCGACTTCAATATAGGTTATTAAAGAATAACTCAATAACCATTGGCCCGACCTTGATCAAATTCATATGGGACCACACGAGAACTATCAGCTTTCATATAAAAAAAGAATCATCGAAATCGGTTTGCCCAGTACAATGTTATGAGGTAACACACATAAAAAAAAACATACACTCGAATTGAGTACCGTCCCCTTTTTGGAAGTCGGCAGAAAACTAAAGGTAGCCGGGCTAACTGTGACATCGGGACGTCAAACATCTCAGTGCTGTAAAGCACCCGAAACGTCGGGAATTAAAATAGTAAATTAAACGCGATCCTTAATAATAATTTTATAGAATATGTAAAAGTATTTCAATAAATTCGTTTTTTTTTTCGATTGTTTTATTGCGCATGTTATTATTATCAACAAACATAACAATGGTACGTTATAACGTAATGACAGTTTTTTAAATTATATTCAAGAGGAATTTCGTCACTTCGTGCCTTAGAAAACAATACATGGATTCTCTGATAAATAGCTTTCTTGCAATTCAATACCTTGTTATCAGTATTGCGTGAATAAATAGCTTTGAAACTACTTACGTGTTGTAATACCTATTTCTATCATTCACCTTACCTGTTCTGATTAGAGACAGGGGACTGTCTTCAGAAATAGAAATAAAACTAATAGCATGATTTTGTTTATTTAGATTTTTCTAGGACTCATCTGCAGGTTGTATAGTGTGTGATTGTGTAAGTGCATGGTCCGTGCGTGCGTGCTTGGTGCGTGTAGCGTACGTTTACTTATGTTTTCTTTTTATAGAATAAAGGTGACAAACGAGCACACAGTCCACCTGATGGTAAGTGGTTGCTGTGGCCCATAGACATCTACATCTATCCTTGATTACGAATCAAGATGCAGATGTGTTGTCATCCGTGAGGACTAAGATGGAATGCCTCATTTCCAGTAAAAACGGTATCCGGTTCTCTACACTCACCATACGAAACACATAAGCATTAAGCTGCTATTTTATGCTGGTATTCTGTGAAGGCGAAACTCTAATATTATTTTTTATCACAGTAACTGACCCAATATAAATCGACCCTAATTTAAACTTTTTAAAAAATATGAGAGTGTCCAACAAGCAAATAGTTCATTTGGGGGCAAGTGACTATAGCTCTCTATTGGCACCTAAACTGGCTTTAAGACCGAACCACGGCAGTGCACGGCGGATATTGACGGCTCCGTGGCGCAGTGGCTTAGAAATGAGTTGCAGCGCTGGGGGCCACGCATTCGAATCCCGCACGAAACAACTATTTGTATGGACTACAAATAATTGTATACATAATGTTCCGGGTCTGGATGTTTGTCTGGATGTTTTTGTTAAACTGTCCCTACGATACAGGAGAAAATCCTATTGTAGAGGTAACGTTTAAAAAAAGATACGGACAAGGGGGTGGTGACCTACCCAGACTGACTCGTAGGCAGAAAAAGATTGCTATTACCTAATAAGTTGAAGACAGGATTGGTGAAGATCGTACCCGATTAGGAATACATCATCATCATCGTTATCGTGTGGATTCTATGCATGATACTCTCACCTGAAACTCCCGCATTAATTGGATAGTTAACAACACCATTGTATAACAACATCATATAATTAAAGTTTGCTGCTCTTAGTCATCATTACAGCCCCTCGCAAGTCCACTGCTGAACAGAGGCCTCCCTCAAGGAATGCCACAAAGCACGGTCCTGAGCCACCTGCATCCATCGACTTCCTGCACGTCTTACCAGATCGTCACTCCATCTAGCGGGGGGCCCTACACTTCGCCTGCCGGTACGAGGCTGCCACTCGAGAACCTTTCTTCCCCATCAGTTGTCGGTTCTTCGAGCTATATGGCCGGCCCATTGCCATTTCAGCATATTAGCTCTTTGGGCTATGTCGGTTACCCTGGATATCCTCGTTTTTAAGTCTATCACGCAGAGAAACGCCGAGCATAGCCCTCTACATAGCTCGCTGAGCGACTTCGAGCTTCCTCATACGACCAGCAGTGAACGATCACGTCTCAGATCCATAGATCATCACTGGCAACACGCACCCGTTAAACAATCTGTTCTTAGTAGTGTCTCAAAATTTTGTCAATTTTTCTCGTAAAATTGAATTAGGTTTTTGTTTTAAATTATACAAACAAGATGATCATTTGACTGACTAAAACTATGACGTCATCGTGACGTCATCTCATATACTCTTAAAATTGACTTCAATGTCAGATACCCGATTCCTTGTTAAGTCCTTAGCTTGTAAGGTTTACGCAAAAATCGTGACATTTGGTGTTGTCATCGACTTGACTACGCATGTTTTGAGGATCGTTTAGGTCCATTGTATGTTAATAAATATTTGCTTACATCAGGAATACATGGGATTACTTGAAAAAATCTATCATACATGTCAAGCGTGCAGTAAAATCAACATAATTCAGCAAACGACGCCTAAAGTTTCTAATACACTCTAGTTTACCGTTTAGTACTTTTTCCAAATAAGATCTTAAGGATCTTCAAAAAGATTTCGACGTTTTTAATTTATATTGATAAAGAGAATGTAGAAATTCATCATCATCATCATTACAGTCCTTCACAAGTTCACTGCTGAACATAGGCCTCCCCCGACGGATGCCACAAAGCACGGTCCTGAGCCACTTGCATCCGTCGACTTCCTGCATATCTTACCAGATCGTCACTCCATCTAGTGGTGGAACGCCCTACACTTCGCCTACCGGTACGAGGCTGCCACTCGAGAACCTTTCTTCCCCATCGGTTGTCGGTTCATCGAGCTATATGGTCGGCCCATTGCCACTTCAGCTTACTAATTTGGGCCATGTCGGTCACTCTGGTCCTACTGCGGATAATCTTATTTCTAAATTTATCACGTAGAGAAACTCCGAGCATAGCCCTCTCCATAGCTCGCTGAGCGACCTTGAGCTTCCTCATCCGGTCAGCAGTGAAGGACCACGTCTCAGTTCCATAGGTCATCACACGCACTGGTTGTACAGTCTCGTTTTTAAGTTTTGAGGTATACCTGACGAGATGTGCCGTAATTTCCCGAACGATGGCCAACCAAGTTGAATCCGTCGATTGACCTCTCGGTCGAAGTTGGACTTACCTTTTTTTTTTTTTTTTACGGGGGGAAATCCTCATGGACTACCTCCGCCTGGGGAAAGGCGGAGGGGCGTGCCGGACTCTTACCGGCTAAAACCACCCCGGTGTCTCCTCGCACGTGCGCGTGGGGCTGCGGGAATCCAAATTCTTCCGCAGCCCCACACTAGTGCTGGCCCGGTCTGTCCGGGCCTCGTCTCCTGCACGGGGTAGTGAGGTGTTTAACTACCCCGTGTATCGCCTCAGGGGCGCGCGCCGACACCCACGCGCGCCTCCGCCTCGGGTCCATCGAATAGGGGTGGCGGGGGCTTCCCCAAGTCCCTCGCCCCTGGAACCATTTATTGGGGCCGGAAAAGGGCGTTGTCCGCCCTTCTCCTGCGCCCGGTGCGCCTTCTGCGGCCGGGGAAGGGAGTCGAGATCTCCCTTTCCCGTTCCGCAGTTTCCTTCTGCGACATCACGTCCTCGCAGAAGGACACCACCGCGTCCCACGACTCTGCGCTACCGACCATCTTCCGCACTAAGGCCGGCAGCGACAGATCGCCTCCTACTTTATTTGTGAGGACACGGCGCTGCTCCTCCCAAGCTACGCACTCAGCGAGCGTGTGTTGCGCCGTGTCCTCCCCGCAATGGACGCAGTGGTGGCACCGAGCGTCCGGCTCCCTGTCTATGCGGCACAGGTACTTGCCGAAGCAGCCATGCCCCGACAGCACCTGCGTCACCCTAAACGACAGGGAGCCGTGCCTTCTCCCGAGCCAGTCTTCGAGTACTGGCCGGATCGCCTCGACGGTAGCGAGGCCGGCGGTAGGGCGCAGAAGCCTTTGCCGCCATTCCGCCACCAAGACCTGATGGAGCTCCTCTCGGCGCAGCGCGATCTGCCGCTGCACCGGCCTCGAGCCCCGTGCCCGCTCTTCCTCGCGCCATCGATATAATGACGCGAGTACTTTCGCCTCTAGGTCCCAGGGCGGGGATCCGGCCAGGACGCAAGCCGCCTCGTAGGAAATCGTGCGATACCCGCGGACGACTCTGACGGCCATCGCCCTCTGCGGTTTGCGCAGAAAAGTTGGACTTACCTAATCTGACTATTTGTCCCAGGTCAACATACTCGTCAACAACTTCGAGCTTAGTGCTCTCAACATCTACCGGCATAGGTGTGACATGGACATTAGAAATTAGTATTGATAAAAAATAACTTACTCCACTCTAAGTCCGCAGAAACGAGAATGAATTTTGAATGTCTCAATGTGTATGTGGAATTTATTTTAGTCCTTACATGTGGTTAAAGACTTTGCTTTTAGGCTGTGTTTAAACCTTGTATTGAATTTCCATAATGATAATGATGATGAAATATTTGCTGTTTGTGTCGCGTGTGTAAACGAGTAGAACTTGTGTAAATAGCCTAATTACTCAATTTAAGTTTTCGGCTTTATAAAACTATTTGTAAAGTAAACTTTGATTACGAAACCAATCAACAGGAAGGACGTGACGTATTATGCTAATTCGATTAATACTTTTATATGACAGCTCGTATGATGCTAAATTTTATGACGTCTTAGAAAGATAAACAAGCTAACATTTTGCCTGATGGGTAAGCGACTACTGAAGCCTACGAGCATATGCAACCAACTTCTATCTTGATATTATATAATAAAGAATTCAGATTGAATAGAATTGCTGGTCTGAGTATGAACCACCTTACCTATTTCCGCCGCTATATAGCTGTGCTTGCTTTGTTCCTATCTCAAGGTATAGAGAGCCAGTATAATGGTAAAGAGACATTGAGGCATTCCAACCACTTTTATACGTGGTAGAGCTATGCTGCAGCTAAATTAGGAGTATAGTTGTAGGTCGAATGGGCCGGCTCGACCGGGGAAGGACCGCGCTCTCACAGAATACCAGCGTTAAATGGCAGCTTGTCACTGCTGTGTTTCGTATGGTGAGTGTAGAGAACCGGAGACCCGTTTTATTGAAAAAGAGGCATTACATCTTAGTCCTCACGGGTGACGACGCATCTGCATTTTGATTCTTTATTGAGGATGAATGTAGATGTCTATGGATCACAGAAAACACTTACCATTAGGTGGACTGTGTGCTCGTTTGTCACCTTATCCTATAAAAAAAAACTTAGTGCCTCAAAGGTGACGACGCATTAGTAGCTTTATTGGGGTCACATGGTTATTTCACTACGCACATCAGATAAAGAAGGCTTTAAAGTTGGTTGCAGCTGTTTATGGGCTGCAGTGACTACTTAGTTTAATTAAAAAGAATGACACAGTGGCGTTATCACTGTTGTGTCAAATGTAGCTACCACATCCATCGAGTCCACGTGGTGCTAACTACTTCAGCGTCCATTAACTTTGGCCTCTCAATATATTTACGAAAATTTAATGTATGTTCACAAAAACAATATTAGTAAAAAAAACTGATATACACAGAGTGTATACTAGGAACAAACACAAGCTAGTGATACCAGTTTCTCGACTCCACAGAGTCAGTAATTCATTCTTGGGGCAATGTATACGCTATTACAACAAAGTCCCAGAAAATATACAAGGTCTCTCTATTACCAAGTTTAAATATTGTATTAAACCAAAACTGTATAAAACGGGTTATATTAATAGAAATGAATACATGGTTGATAATAACCCCTGGAAAAGAGGTTGTCGCATTCCGACTGTTTTTAAAAAAAAATCGAAATAGTTTGTACAACCTTTCATGTAAAATTTACTTTAAAAAAGTCCCGCTGGGTTTCTTGCTGGTTCTTCCCAGGACAGAGGCTTTTTTCCGAACCAGTGGTAAAGTAAAAAAAATCTCAATAAGAATTACATACGTGTGATCTATATTGTATAAAAAATTATTCATGGACGCCAGCAATCATCTTCAAACACACAAGGCCACAGCTGCTTAATAACGCCTGAGGACTAAGAAATGGATCTAAAATTATGTATATCTGTAATCACATTCACTGTCTCAATTAACAGATAATAATAATAATAATGTCCTCCAGACCGAATTTCGACCACGGCGGCCAGTCTCAACGGAGACGAGCCATCTGCGCAGGACAGGATTATAGTGCCCAAGTGTATGCGCAAGCACAGGTGCACTCTCTATTCCCTCACAGTCATAGCCCGATGGGACGGTAAACCGACACGACCGGAGAGAGATCAGGCGCAGGACCAACGGCTTTACGTGCTTTCCGAGGCACGGGGGTGAAACACCGCCAACTTCCTGACTCCGGGCAGCTACTGAGAATTTCTTGATGGAAAAGCTCAATAACTGATTTTTTGGCCCGACCTGTGATTCGAACCCGGGACCTCACGATCAGCAGTCGCACTAGTACAACCACTAGACCAACGAGGCAGTCAAAGAGATAACAAAATTATAAAAGCATTTATTTACATCTTTATAATATTATACACAATACAAGTTACAAAAGCAGACTTAATGCCTTATAGAATTATCTATCTGTCAACCCAGGGTTATTTCAGAAACTGTAACAGTTGGTAAGAGTTTACTAAACTGATTCTTTGATTTCGAACACACAATCTGCTAACCTGCTATAAGTGTACCGTTTTAAATCAAAGATTGAAAGAAAAATATAATATTATGTTTATCAATCAAAAGAACACCGAGCGCTACTTGCTCACGTATCGGTACCGAACATGTAAGAGGAAGCGATCGGTAAGCCGAACCTCGAGGGAATTCAACCCGCCCTTCACGCTTGGATCATATCTCATTTGTATTCGATTACCTACGCCTTTACTTCTGTGCAGCAGGCTGCAGGTAGGAACCTCAATGACCTTATGTAAATATGACTGACAATATAATTTTACATTACTATTTGCCCCACTACAATTTCCAAATCTGGTTATAGTCGGTGCCTCCTTTATCAGCCTTTTGGATTCACTGTCAATAAATTTGCGTAAAATAGCAGCTCTCTAGCAGTGTCTCTACACTCTTCGAAACACGTTCCACTAAAATGGGTCTCCGATTCTCTAATCGGAGACCCATTTTACTGGAAACGAGGCATTCCATCTTTGTCCTCAGGCGTGACAACGCATTTGCACTATGATTCTTAATTGAAGATAAACTAGATGTCTATGGGCCACAGCATCCTTACCTACCATCAAATGGACTGTGTGCTCGTTTGTCACCCTTCTTCTATTAAAAATTATCACGGTCTGTTCCAACTCTGACACATTGATCTGACCCCAGACGACTTTGATAAAGTACCTCTAACCTATAATTATATTGGCTCTCTTCCCCTTGAAACCGAAACATAGCAGGCTTGCTGCTGTTTGGCGGTAGAAATGTAGGTGAGAGGATGGTTTCACGGTACCAACCTAATCGAATTGCTAGGCAGAAAGACACAAAGCAATCATACCAACTATACTACGGTCATTATCAATTGTGTCGCCAAATTTTTTTTTTATTTTTTTTTATAGGATTAGGGTGACAAACGAGCGCACAGTCTACCTGATGGTAAGTGGTTGCTGCGGCCCATAGACATCTACATCTATCCTCTACTACAAATCAAAATGTAGATGCGTTGTCACCCGTGAGGACTAAGATGGAATGCCTCATTTCCAGTAAAAAGGGCCTCCGGCCACCTGCACTCACCAAGCGAAACGCAGAGGTAAACCTCTACTTCACGCTGGTATTCTGTGAGGTCGTGTTACCACCCCGGTTCGAGCCGGCCCATCCGTGCGACAGCAAAAACTGCCGCGTGGCTCTACCACTGTTAAAAATTATAAACTTCAGTAACAATTGGGATGACACATATTCACAATTATAGACACAATTGAAAACGTCTTAAGTTACTTTTAACTGTGTTTTTGAATGTTCTACATAATATTTTAAATTTAGTTAAAGTTAAATAGTCCGTCTGACTTTCAATAAAATCATACACTTATATTAACTGCATTCAGATTTGATTTTAATATGCATCCACAAATCATCATCATCATCATTATGATTATTATCAATAGCCAAATCATGAATTCTATGAATTTTGTATTTATTTTTAGCAAATCACCTCAGGCCCCTCCCCTCCCCCCAGTGACCAGGGCTGTTGCAAGGCACCCGAAACGTCGGGAATTAAGAATAAATCGAATTAAACTCGATGAAATCCGTAAAAATAGATTCATTCAGATTGCCATTACTACTTTTAAGGTACAACGACGAGGTACCTATTGCCTTTATTAGATTAAAGTTGGTTAAGTAAAAGACCATAAAAATATGATGTCTGATGGAGAGTAGAATATATAAATTCCCCTGGTGTTGCGGTTGTTCATGGGTGGCGGTAGTCACTTATCATCGGGTGAGCCACACGCTCGTTTACCCCCTCTCGTAGAAAAAAAAATCTTAATTACCTCGAATAACAAAATATCTGAAATGGATATATATATAACTTTACTTAAAATATACGTAACTTGCTGTAGTGGTTTACATGCACAACTACACATATTTTATCAAGGGAGATTAATTTTAGCCTCCGAGTTATTAAAAAGCGATTAAACGAGATAACCCGCGCTTACCGAAAACAATCACTCGCGTTATGTAAGCATTTTATATAAAAGTTAAGGTCACCATAAACAACAGATAGGTTAAAGGTCGAATTGTGAAAGAAAACGCTCAATTATTTGAGGCACGTAGTTAACGAGAACCATTTAACCCGAGGCTAAGACACTATATAGTACAGGTCTTAACATGACCCTTGGTGCACCCCTCATTGTTATCTGTATAAAGATTAGGTTTTGTATATTAGGCTTTGTTTTCTTGAGGACTCGAGAACTTTTTACCTCACCATTTTGATTTAAAAAATCTGCTGGCCACAGGTAACCAATTTGTCCAAACTGTATCATCATTATATCGATAGTAGCAAAACCATATCACCACTAACTGCTGTCTTTGACTACGACCTCCACCTCCACCTTCCAAGCAGGTCGATTATACAATGAGATAAGATAATTTTCAGCAGTGAACCGCTATAGGCGGACGGTAAATAAAAAGAAGAAGGGAAAATATATCATCTTCAGCGCACACAAAGCGCCTTGAGGATTGACGAACAAGCTTTGTCAAGTTCAAATTACACTGGCCGCTGTTGGGCAGCAGTGTTACCAGTTTGAGGGCATCAGCTCTGCACTCGAATCTCCCCATATATGCGTCCTTATTAGTGAGTGTATTCTTGAAATGACTTCAGAGTTATAGAGAAGGTCAAGGTGACAATGGTGATTTTGGCGGGACGTTCACTGGCAGGTAGCTGATGTCATGAGGAGTAACTGAGGCTACTTTTATTTTAGAAAAAGAATTAGGGTTCCGGGAACAGCTAGTATATAATATAATAAGATTATATATATATAAATATAATTTATGTAGCGAAATTGAGGTATGGCCACATATCGAGAATATAGCACTCCCTCACGTTGTGAGGCGAGCAATAAGGGGAAGGGGCGATGGGGATATTTTTGACTCTAGCGGCCCGGGCTGCAATAATCTATGCTACGGAACTGATTGACTTATGTATGCCTGTGTACTAGAAACGCTGTTGATGATATATGAGTGGTAGTAACCCATGATCTTTTACTAAATAGTTATAATTCTATTAACGAAATCAAACAGTCTTTACTAAATAAGTAAATTTAGCTATATTATAGATTGTACTTATATACTGTACAACTAGTGCGTGTTGTCAGTGATGACTTATGGATCTGAGAAGTATTCCTTCACTGCTGGCCGTATGAGGACGCTCAAGGTCGCTCAGCAAGCTATGGACGGGGCTATGCTCGGGGTTTCTTTGCGTGATAAACTTAGAAATTAGGATATCCGCAGTAAAACCAGAGTAACCGACATAGTCCAAGAATAACATAGTCGAAGAACCGACAATCAATGTGGAAAAAAGGTTCTCGAGTGGCGGCCTCGTACCAGTAGGCGAAAAAAATGGCGACCCTCCACTAGATGTTGTGACAACCTGGTAAGACAAGCAGGAAGTCAATGACTCGGGACCGTGCTTTGTGGCATTTCTTGAGGAAGGCCTATGTTCAGCAGTGGACTTGTGAAGGGCTGCAATTATGATGATGAGCTATATTATAAACAAATGATAACGCAATGCAACAGATGGGTCCATCTGCAAACAGTGACCATAATATTCAAGACAACCCCCGCTATTAAATCACATTTAATAGACCATAAATCCTTGTTAAAGAACACAGATTCTACCTAATGTGATTCGCGAGGCTATAAAATAAAAAAAAATATTTTTTATTTTCAATAGAAAAGGTTGCAGGATCCTACCATTGCTCCGTATTCTGTACAATTAATAAAATTAAATCCAAACCTAAGCATGCCACTACAGGACTTTAATTCATAAGTCATTCATTCATCACAGTAAGCTTCAAAATTCTGTGTCTATAACATCAAAACATCAAACACCTTAGTGCATGCCATGATCATGATGACGAGTGCCACTCGAAACGCCACTAATTTATGCAAATAACTAAAATTTCAGTGTCTGTTTGTAATGTCAAAATAATAAGTTTATACTAAATGCATATGAAAATATATGCATTACGTAGAACAAAAACACAATTATTTAAAAAAAATCTGTCTGTCTGTCTGTTTATTCCGGCTAATCTCCGAAATGACTGGACGAATTTTGGTGGGACTATCAGTGGCAGATAGCTGATGCTATAAGGAGTAACTTAGGCTACTTTTATTTTAGAAAAAGAAATGGGGTTATGCGGGAAAAAAATTAAAACCCTAAATTACACGCGAACGACGTCGCGGGGAACAGCAAGTTACATATATAATCACGTCTCTTTCCCGTAGGGGTAGGGAGAGACCACTTCTTTCTACTTGCTACGATCCTTACATACTTGTTTCGCTTCGTCCACTTTCATTATTCCCTTCATACATGCTCTTCGGTTTAGGGTACTCTTGACCTGGCCTGGCTAGTTACAAATAAGTTAAAATTAAACAATAACAGTTCCGTAAACTTATTTCTATACAAAAGACTCTTAACAAAAACAGCATACTTAAGCATCTATTTAAAATAACAAACATGTTTATTAAATGCCACAACAAGTGACCTTAAAAGAATCTAGTAGCGACGAGGATTAGATAAATAAAATCAATTATATACTTCCCTAAAGAAGCTCTTTATGCAGTCGTGTAAACATCAAGATAAGATATAACAATAGTCCATGAAGAAGGTCCCAAAATTTTCCTGTCATCGTTGCATAAATCCTTGCGTCAAGAGTTACTAGGTCAAACAATCAGTCAGGTAAAGATTGATAATAAAATTCGTATGCAAGTCGCCGCGGAAGCGTTTACGTGTTTAGAATGTTCAGTGTTTTAAAAATAACATCTGATGTAACTCAGTGCTTTCGGATTAAAGGTTACGATATAACAATAATTTTAACGATAGCACTTTGACTAATTGTATCCATTTGAAAAGACACACACACTTAACACACACACAAATGGAATAGCAAAATCTTCTAACACATGTATGTTTTAGCTAAAAGGACCTCCCACCAACTGTCTGATTGTTTTATTATATTTGTTGTATATACGTATGTTGATAAAATAATTAAATTAAACCTTAGTAAGTAGAAATAGAAATATTTTTTTTAACAAGGGGTCGCTCGACAACTGATGCCGGTGTTGAGCTGATTAAATATATATTTAATGCATTGGAGAATTCACAGAATGCTTTGGGTATATTCTGTGACCTATCCAAGGCCTTCGATTGTATTCATCATGAAACATTAATCAGGAAACTTCAACACTACGGTGTGAGAAGTGATGCTCTTAAATTAATTATTTCTTATTTAAGTACACATACATGATTGTAAGCTGTTATTTAAAAAAATAGTCCCGCTGGATTTCAGGCTGGGTCTTCCCAGGACATAGGTTTTTTTTCGAATCAGTGGTAATTAAACAAAAGAGTGACTTTCGATAAGTATGATTTATAATCTAAATTGAATAAAAAAAAAGTGGATACAAGCTGTATTGTGGCTGCTGTACAAATAGATCTGGGGAAAGACTAGGTGGTCCTTTCTGTGATACCCACAATACCTCACTGAATGGCATAGTATAATGCTGCTGAGTTTGGAATGACAAGAACAGGGGACCTCTTTACTGGTAAGGTACACTCTATTTCAGTCGCCAAGGGTCGCGTAACGAGACACATTAGAGAGTACATCTTAGTCTCCAGGGGTGATATCACATTTTCATTTTGATTCTTAATCATCCAATTACTATTGTATAGACTCTGTACTAGGTTTTCTGGCTTACCTTTATTAAAAAAAAGAAGAGTCTATGTTTAGAATTCTACATTTATTAAAAAAAACAATTAAATTTTTACATTATTAATATTCTAATCATGCTTCTTTAATAATAATTTATTTTATTTAATTGTAATAATAAGAGTAGTTAAGATATTGCACGTGGTTATCATGGTAGAACGAAAGGTCTCATTATAACTAATAGGATCATTATATTAGGTAATACATTCTCGCAATAAATAAAATTGAATTAAATCGAATTGCACTGTTGGGGAAATGCTGAAAAAAAGCAATTTAAAAAAGGTCAAAGACCAAAAGTAGTAAACACCACAGAAGTTAACTGTTCGTGTGTCAAATTAATATTACTGTAGCTAAAAATCTTTGTTGAATACTATTTACTAGGTCGCGTACTGCCTTAGAGTCCGTCTGGGTGGGTGCTTGTTAGTTTATTTTCCTCCACTTATACTAATATACTTAAATTCGGCGGATGATCCTCCCTGATCTGAGGCCAACGATAAAAATCGAGGCAGACACGATATCCGTCAGCGGAACGACGACAGTACGACACCATGAGAAACGGCGTCGCAGTCATCGAGGCGCTCTTCGGACGTCGAGTCCGCCTACTTTTGTCCTCAGAAGGGCTAGAACCCAGAGCCGTAAAGCTAGTTATAAAAAAAAACCTACTTTCGTTGTTATATCTCTTACCTACTCCTGCCGTGTTCATCGCTGAAGAGTGTAGATAGCCAGTTTAATTACAGGCTATGAGGCATTCCAAATTAGTCCTCAGAGGTGACCACGCATCAGTGTAGGCTTCTTTGTTTGAAGTTGACTGCAGGAGTCCACAGGAGGCATTTGACACTTAATATCAGGTCGACTGTAAGTCCATTCGTCACTTTAGATATTTAAAACTAAGAAATAAAACCCCTATCATGCTAACTGCTCACGTTTGTGTAATCTTTATATACTTATAAAAATTATGTGTCACATTGTTTGTCCGCGATGAACTCCTAAACTACTGAACTGATTTCAATGAAATTTTGCAAACTGTGTGAATTTTGGTCCAACTTGAGAGATAGGATAGTTTTTATCCCGATAAATGACCCTCAAAATTGTTTATTGCGAATTTAAGGATTTTCATAGGAAGGGTCGTTCGGAAAGGGCAGAACGTCTGCCTGGCGAGCTAGTATACTTATAAAAATTACGTGTCCACATTGTTTGTCCGCGATGAACTCCTAAACTACTGAACTGATTTCAATGAAATTTTGAACACTGTGTGCAGTTTGGTCCAACTTGAGAGATAGGATAGTTTTTATCCTGATAAGTGACACTCAATATTTTTTTATTACGAATTTAAGGATTTTTTTATTTGAAGGGTCGTCGAAAAGAGCAGAACAATTTCTGCCTGGTCAGCTAGTAATAATAAATAAAGAATACTCCAAAATCAATGTATACAGTGCAGTGCCTATTTTTTTTTTGCTAACGTATTTTTATTATTTATAATTTTATCTACAAACTCACACGTGGCGAACTTAATGGCAAAAAGTAAAGTATGTATTTTATATGTATATATCGGTCGGTTCCGTGGCACAGTGGCTTAGCAATGAATTGTTGCACTGGGGGCCGCGGGTTCGAATCCCGCACGGAACAAGTATTTGTATGGCTTACAAATAATTGTTCCGGAACTGGATGTTTGTCCTCGTGCAATTTATGTTCGTAAACTGCCTCCACGATTCAGGAGGAAATCCTAGTGTGAGGGTTTCTTATTTAAAAAAATATATGTGTGTGTGTTTGTGTGTGTTTGTGTGTGTGTGTGTGTGTGTGCGTGTGTGCGTGTGCGCGTGTGCGTGTGCGTGTGACTGTGCGTGTGCGGGTGGGGGTGCGTGTGCGTGTGCATGTGAGTGTGCGTGTGCGTGTGCGTGTGCGTGTGCGTGTGCGTGTGCGTGTGCGTGTGTGGGTATGTGTATATATGTATACACTACCATATTTATATTATATAATTCGTTTTGTATAAAATATGTAAATAAGTTAATTTTTTCTTGCGGCTCTAGCTTTCACCACACTACCAAAGAGGCTGGACTGGTTACTGGCAGAGAATTCTTTTTCGGCATTAAGTCCACCTTTATACATTTTTTTTTGTCTGAGTGCAATAAAGAATTTTCTATCTATCTATCAAAAACGTTATATCCCAATGTAAGTCATTAGGTTAAAACAGAAATAGAAACAAATAACATCATCCTTTTCTTCAGTAGAATTTAATTATTGTTCTGATCAGTTTTCGGGAGTATCTCATTTAAATACTTTGTTTATATTTTTATTTTCTGATTTCAGTAAGCACGGGCTATGAATCCGATCGAGAGGAGTGGAGAAGCAGTCGTTCGCAGTTCTCCACCACCGCTTTCGACAGTCTGACTCGTCCCACAAAAATGGCAATGGCGTTGACACTCAGAAAACCACAAAGAGTAGACCCTGCACCGCAGTATTATCGCCTAACTAGCGAGCCCAAACCGCCACCGTTTAGACCGAACAACTTCTTGCACAGAGCACCAAGGCTGCCACGACCAAGTACGGAAATAAAGAGGAATCTAAGTACGGAACATCGGAAATACGCTTCTTTACAAAGCCTAGAAATTCCGATTAAGCTGAGCGAACCTAAGAGACAGAGCGATCCCAAAAAGACGAATTACTCGAACATTTCTAATAGGATCACTGGACTGACGAATAAGTTAAGGGATTTGGGTGCAACGACCAATACGATCGGAAGATTTAAGGCTCAGTCCCATGGTGATGTGACAAACCTGAAGCCAGTATTAAAGAGCAACGGTCATGATGGAGCGAAACGCTCCGTCGTCAGAACCTGCAGTGCTGAACCGCCAAAGAAAGTAACTTTCAGCGCTTTTGCCACAGTACAAGTGGTATAAACTTTTTATGCCTAATTTATTCTACGATATTTAATGAGTTGTATTATTTTTGAAATTAAGTAATCTTGTACGTTAGTTTTGTTAACTTTAATTGACGCTTATTGTAATTGGGTGTCAACACAATTTTAGATAAATAGTGTAATATAGAAGTTAATCAATTAAAGCGCGATTATCGATTTTACATTAGGTATAATATATGTAGTTTGAATAGATTTTAATACGTAAGAGTGAAAATGGGCCGGGATTTTGTGTAAATAATAATGATTAAATGATGATCTTACTATTTTATTTAAAACATTATATTTTAAATTCTTAAACTTTACGCAGTTTTAAGTATTAATTCTCCTTCCATTCTTCATTAAAATGAATTTTTGCTTATTATAAAACTATTTCGTCGACAGCTTTCTTATTTTTTTTAGTCACTTGCACATTTCATATATTATGTATATTAATTTCCGTAGCGACTATCCAAATATTTTAATCATATTGGAAAAGTCGTTTAAATTTCTTCGCACTTCAGCCAGGCATCACTTTCTGCATTTTTCTGCACGCACAACATTTTATTTTATTTTTTTCGATTATTATTAAAATGTGAGCAGTTCGTTTGAAAATCGAATTAATTAGTCTAAGTATGTAATTATTCGACAAAATTTAGCAATTGTAAATTTTATAAAACAACAATATAAATTAGTTATCGGTATTATGTCGCTTTAAAAAGAAAACCCTAATTATAAAATTCTGAAATCCGCTTTGGCTTCTGACACACAAAAGTAAGATTGCATGCATTTAAAAAAAATTAAACATATTTTTTAAATTTGAAACATTTTTTGGTGTTCGATTTTTAGTGAACTGCTGAAAATTTCTGTTAATTTGATTCTGATCTGACAGTCGAGAATTTCTGCTTGTGCCAGTCTGATGCGACGCCTGCAATGTCACAAAATATATTTGAAATGCCACCAATCTTTGATAGATTGCTGTCGGTCAGTTTCAAGTGATGATAGAAATTAAAAAAGAATACATTGTTATTTATTTATTCAATATGAATATTTATCATAAACAATAACAACACGAACTATCAAATATACAGATAAAATATTTTTGACATATTCTATGCTATTTATTTAGTTTATTTGGGGAAATATAGCTTCAACAAAATATTATAATCCCTTTTGTTTCCAAACGCTTTCTTATATTCATGTTATTTCTAGTCGCCAAATTATATATTTAAATTATTTTTTTATTATAAGTTCACTAAGCTATTATAAATTTCTATATTAACTAAATAATAACGATACTTATTATAATTTCTTATAATATTTTTCCAGCTGGGGTTTTTATTTTAAAATTTCACTTTAATAGTTTTCGCTTCTTTTTGCCGACTTTTAATGAAGCAGGTGAAGTTGAAATCGACTTTATGTTTTTTTTTCTCGATATCTTCGTCAATTGCGAACTGATATTAATGATTCTAAAAAAACTAATAAGAAAGAAATAAGTAAAGTATAAAGTTATTTTCACATAACAGCTTCTGAAGTGGGGTCTTCAATTCTTCTGGACACTGTTACGTGGAATAATTTTATTTTATTCCGTTCTTTGAACTCTGCTTTTATATTTTATTCAAATTTCAATTTTAATGTGACAGTTTTTGTTATATGTAAATAACAAGAATTCAAAATATACACACGAAACTTTGCCATGTGTATATAAAATAAGATTACTTATTAATAATAATTAAAACAAAGAAATTACCTGTTATTGTGTTAAAAAATGACACATTCTCATAACGTTTTATTCATACTGGTATTATTGCCATATGAATAAAAAGAATGAATTAAAAAAAGATACTAAGAATTGTTAAGGCTATAGGAAATTACAATGGAAGAAAACTACATGCATACAAATTCGAAAATCATGAGGAAGGAAAAGAGATGACGCGTTATAAATAAATCCTTTAAATTCTTCACGTTAAAATGTGGTGGCAAAAATGATATTTTCAAATAATATATTATATTTCTATAATTAATATAGATTTATGTGTGTTACATTGTGTAATTAATGAAACAGTAAGTGTTATATATGTATTTAAAAAGGTTTAAGCTCATAAGGAAAAGTCATAATTATTGTCATCTTACGTAACTTAGGCAACTTAAATAATAGATAAGTATTATAATTTTAAAATATTACTTTAATTCTAAGAATTGATAAAATATCGTTTATAATTAAATATAATTTAATGAAGGTTTTAATGTTTTTTTTGCTTTATTTTGTTGTTAATTGTTTATTCCCGACTTAAATCTGTTTGAAAATTAATAAAAAGTTTGTTAATCTATGTTCATTTTCACTAAACTCTAATACGAATGAATGTTTTTATGTGTAATTTTGAATATGTAAGAATATCCATTACCTACTCCATATTGAGGGTGTCGTAAGAGATACGTGGTAGAGCCATGCTATTACATATCGTCATATGGGTCGGCTCGACCAGGGAAGGACTACGCTCTCACAGAATACCAGCATAAAATAGCAGCTTAACGCTGCTGTATTTCGTATGGTATGTTTCGTAGTGTAGAGAACCGGAGGCTCTTTTTACTGTAAAAGAGGCATTCCATCTTAGTCCTCACGGTCGACAACGCATCTGCATTTTGATTCTTTATTGAGGATATATGTAGATGTCTATGGGTCACAGCAACCACTTACCATCAGGTGGACTGTGTGCTCGTTTGTCATCCTATCCTATAAAAAAAGGTGACAGAGGGAAAAGCACCAGGAGAAGGGCAGCAGCGTCTTCCTGATAACAGCTAGAAAATAAAATCCTTGGGTTGTTTACCCGCCTGCCAAGCTTGACAACCAAATCAAGTTACCCTCTTGTTAGGTTATCTATGGAAGAGGCCTATGTAACTGAGTGAACTTTAAAAGGCTTTAATAATGATGATGATGATAGACTAGATGAATAGACATTTAATTATAGATCATTTTTAATTTTTCTCATGATTAATTCAATCAATGAATCAATTGATAAACGTACATCATTCCGTACGATTACGATATAATATATGATATTATAGATTTAAATACAAGACAAAACTAAAGTCTAAAAACAGTCCTAACCCTAAGGGACCTGTACGCAAAGCTTTATCAATACCTTAGTGATTTTCTATACTTTTTACATCTGAAATATAATGTTAGAAATAATCTTAAAATGTATTACACAACTTTCGAAAACGATGAAATGAGAATAAAGATGGTCTAATAATGAGGGCATCCACGACTTTTTCTGCCACCAGGGCGGCGCCACTTAAAAGTGAGGTATAATATTTACAGATTTCATAGCGGGGAGGTTATTTATTTCGGAAAATGCAAATTAATATGTTTTTCTGTACTATTAACTATATTTTATATTAATAAGATTAAAAATACATAAACCATATCACAAATATTCATAAAAGTAGATAAAATAAAAAAAAATTAAAATGTGCAAAAAATGAAAGAGCGAACCAGGCATGAGGCTTTTTGTGTATAAATATAGGTAATACTCTAGAAACGGATAAACTTTTATTTAAAACTAACTTCTCATTTAAATGACATTGTGTAACAAAAAACTTTACCTTAGTGTCAACTAGCGACATCTAGTGAGCAGAAAATTATTAGCCCTCATTGCCTGTATAGTGGATAGACAGCGCTAGTCCACATTATCCGGTGGGTATCGTGAGAGGTGACAGAGGAAAATGAAATAGAGATGGGCAGCAGCATCTTCCTGATAACAACCCAAAATAATAAAACACTGCGGTTGCCAACCCGCCTGACTAACGTGGCGTCTACGTGAAATATTCCCGCCGGAATCTGGAAGTTTGTCCTTGTGAAACTTACGTATGCCTCCACTATACAAGTGAAAACCCTAATGAGGAGAAACATTAAAAAAATCTATAAAGCGTTAAAACTTAAAAGTATATCAGAGACGGGTCGTGTACACCGTAAGAAAATCTATCACACTTTTAGTCCTTTGGGTATCGTCAGAGGCAGCAATGAAAGGTACATATACATCATACATAAACACTCACGCCTGTCAACCAGAGGGGTATGCAGAGACTACGGACTTCCATTTGGCACGATCCTGACACACCTCTCTCGCTTCCTCCACATCCATATACCTACGCATACACGCTCGTCGGTTAAGGGTACTCCTAATCTGGCCCATTTTTAATGTATCGCCGATCTTCCCGACACCGACGGCAATGAAAGGTATAATTTAAAATTTTGTACAACCGACTTCAATATAAATTATTAAGAATAACTCAAAAACTATTGGTCAGACCTTGATCAAATTTATATGGGACCACGTGTGAAACTAGCTTTCAAATAGAAAAAAGATCATCGAAATCGGTTCGCCCATTATAAAGTTATGAGGTAACACACGTAAAAAGAACATAGAGTCGAATTGAGTACCATAACAGTCTCCTTTGTGAAGACGGTAAAAAACAGATCACATGGCTTCTAGTAGATGGCGGTATCATCATTTCATTTAAGTCTGAAGTATATACTCAAAGATACAAGCATTATGGTTACGGCAAATCCTCCCTACAACGAGATAGGCCCATGTCCACCTACACGTTATACGTATTCGTAGCTCTTTATAAACTAATTATGATTTAACACAAACAGACTGTAAGTAATGATTCAAGTTTTAAATTAAGGTTTTTTTTTTAATAGCATAATGGTAACAAATGAGAACACAATCCACCTGACGGTAAGTGGTTGCTGTGGCCCATAGACCTACATTTATCCTCGATTACGAATCAAAATGCAGTTGCGTTGTCAGTGTTCCGTGAGGACTAAGATGGAATGCCTCGTTTCCAGTAAAAAGGGTCTCCGGTTCTACACACACCATACGAAACACAGCAGCGTTAATTTGCTATTTTACGCTGGTATTCTATGAGAGCGTGGTCCTTCCCTGGTAGAGCTGACCCATTCGTGCTACAACTACACCAGTAATATAGCTGCAGCATGGCTCTACCACGTAAAAAATGGTTCACCCGAATAATAACAATCTATATATATATAAATAAAATTGAAGTGTCTGTCTGTAATATTGAAATAGCTGAATTAAGGGAAACTTAACCATTTTTAAAATTTTTGTCAGTCTGTCTGTCTGTCCGGACTAATCTTCGGCTAATAATCTTCCACTCACCAGATGTCGCTACTAGCGACTAAGGTAAAATTTTTTGTTACACAGTGTCATTTAATTGAGAAATTAGTTTTAAATAATAGTTTATCATTGTCTAGAGTATTATATTAATATATAACACAATGCGTCAGTGGTTTGATTTTCAATTTTTTGCACATTATAACTCTTTTTTTTTAAAAGTCATCTTTTAGTTATATTTATAGTTTTGTTTATTCATTTCTAATATAATTAATATAAAATATAACTAATAACACAGAAAGAAACCTTAAAGATTACATTTTCCTAAGAAATTATCGTCCCCGCTATGAAATCTGTCAAATATTTTACCTCACGCGATAGTAGCGCCGCCCTGGTGGCAGAAAAAGTCGTGGATGCCCTCATTGTGATGAAACTTTGCGAACAGATTGAGAGTAATGCCACGAGGAATCTCAGCTATATTTTATCTGAAAGACTAAAAATATATAGTCTTGAATTATCTTAAATCTAAATAACACCATTTTAATAAATCGCTGGATCGCAGTAATACATAATAATATAATACATAGCTCTCTTTCCTTCAGCTCAAAGGCCTGCATTATGATCTATGTACCTACCTATTTGGTCACCCTTGTCTTAATATTTACGTTGTAGAGCCATGCTGTAGATATATTAATTGTATAGTTATAGAACGAATGGGTCGGCTCGACCGGGGAAGGACCACGCTCTCACAGAATACCAGCGTAAAATAGCAGCTTAATGCTGCTCGTATGGTGAGCGTAAAGAACCGGAGAACTTTTTTACAGGAAAAAACCTTTTTTCCAGTTAAAAGGTTCTCCATTCATTCCATCTTAGTCCTCACGGCAGACAACGCATCTGCATTTTGATTCGCAAACGAGGACAGATGTAGATCTCTATGGGCAACAGCAACCACTTGCCATCAGGTGGACTGTGTGCTCTCTTTTCACCCTGATCCTATAAAAACGGTCCATCCATAATAATATACCAATATACATACATAAAGCTTCTCTTCAACTCAAAGTTCTGTACTAGAAATGGACCTCTTCTATAGTATACTTAGTCCACATAAACTATATACAGTCAGTATAATTATATTATATTATATAGACAGTCACAACTCCGTTCAGGATTTTTAAATGATAACTGAAATGGTTACACTGCCATCTATCGATAGCTACACGATTTTCTTAACATTTCTAATATAATGCTCTTCTAATAATTTTCCGCTCATCAGATGTCGCTAGTAGACGCTGAGGTAAAGTTTTTTTGTTACACAATGTCATTTGATTGAGAAGTTAGTTTTAAATAAAAAAATATCAGTTACTAGAGTGATATATTAATAAACAAAACAAAGCCTTAGTTATTATCTCTTTCAGTTTTGTACATTTTCACTCTTTTTTTTTAATTTTTCTACATAGGAAACATTTTTCGAGCAAATTAACTTCCCCGCTATGAAATCTGTCAAATATTACCCCTCACCTCATTTTTAACCCATTCATTGCCACTAAAATTTTAAAAACATCACCGCACACAGGTGATGTTTTTAAAATTTTCACTTAATATTTTTGTGGATTACAATAGAAAAGGCGTAATTGAGCACGTTTTTTAATTACAAAAACCATATTAATAACAAAAACCTATCTAAAAAACAGTAAACGCTACATACACGGTGGTGGCACTGGTAAGAGAAATTTAATCACAAGTGCCATTCAACTCACCGCTTGCGTTGCCGCTTGGAATAGTATTATTCAACATATTCTGAAAGACTGCTCATGTCCGATATATCGATATATATGCCGTTGAATTCTTTATTCATATAATCTATGTCTGTATTTAATTTAATATTAGTATTATATAGCATGTTTGTTAAACATCTGATAAATGTATATTTATACACTTTCTCTACTGTTATATTTACGGCAGGCATGTAGGTAGATAATCAATATTTCATTGGGCAATTAGGGTGCACTAGGGCAAATAAAAAAGTAAAACCATGAAGATAATACTTTATTATTAAAAATTAAAAATAAACGATTAGTAGTTGTCGTACTCTTTGAAACAATTATTCAAGCAAAACCCGTATTGTTCGGGACAAGCGGGACAGAAATATGAAAGTATCTTTTTTGACTCTTTTGAAACCCAGCACTGTCTACACCGACGTCAATTTTTCTCATTCTACCATCACGTTTTTCTTTGAAATCTTTATCTTCCAATTCCAGCATCTTAATAAGGTCTTCTTCAGTCAATAGTTTTGTAGATGGTAGTTTCGCTTTCGGTTTTTCTTCTTTGTCTTCTCCTTTAAGTATATTTCTCATTTCATACATAATATCTGAATCCCGAAATGATTTATCTAGATCTGCCGTAATTGCCTTGGGTACTATAAATGCCACTGTGGAAGTAATAAAAATAAGTTTCTGTAGGTTCATAATTTAATCTTACATTTTCAATTTATAAAATGTAATAAAAAATTGTAATAAAAAATTATTAGCGTTAAATAGATTAAAAATTACTAGACATTCATAAATTTTGGCATGATTTGTTCCTCATGCATAAAACTAGCCATCAAAGATTTTTACTGCTATGCCAAAGAACGCACCGAACGCGTGCATGTGATTTTATTTCTAAAATATGCAATGAAACAATGAAAAAGAATTATATAATTAAGAATATTGCTTACCTTTATCTCCCAATTTACAAATATATAATAAACTTTCAATAAAACCTAAGTTATTTCAAATTCAAAATAGACCTTCTCAGCACCAAACTTTTTTGCACTGTCAAAACAAGACTGACAGTACTTAGCAAAAACTATCAGTGTTTCCAAATTTAAAAATTATTCCTAGCTGTGAATGTTGCCACAGATTTAAATAAATTTCTACAGTTTTTAAGTAATGCCACAAAAAACTCAAGAAGTCACTAAACTCATACGGTGCGTTGATGGCATGACGTTGCAATCCCTATAAACGCTAATGGTGCGTTGGTAGCAATGAATGGGTTAAGTGGCGCCGCCCTGGTGGCAGAAAAATTCGTGGATGCTCTCGTTAAAAATATTATTTGTACAAGCTGGCCCTGCAGATGTTGTACAGCCCTGTCCCGTAGGTGACGGGATAGATAATTTCATTTCGAATTAACTCTGGACATTTGCAATGTATATCTATTTAATCTATTGAAAGCCATAAAATTTCGCGGGCTTTTGCCATTGTCGTCAAGCGACACTCCCAGGATGATGTGGAGTAGTGGATTCTCATACGCCGCCATTGCAAGGCACAAATTTATTCTATATTATTTTCCTACCACACAATCATAAGATGATGGATACACGCGTTAATATTATATTATGCAAAATATTAAGGTAGAAAGGCTCCCCTTCCTTTTAAAAGGATAGAAAGTTAGAATTGACGGTTCGGCAGCGAAATAACTTTATGCGTTTCACTGCGGCGCTGCAGGCTGTGGGTTAAAATTCTACATGGAACAACTTTGTAAGGCCTACAAATAATCGTTCCAGAACAGGGACTACACGCAACTCTTATTGCAGGTTAGTTCGAGACCATAAGCTGAACTGACTTGCTTTTTCGTACTAGGTCGGAACGCGTCTTATTGCATGCCAACCTGTGATGACGTAACGAAACATTTCAGTGGCCGGCAAGCTTTTTTTTTTTACGGGGGGAAATCCTCATGGACTACCTCCGCCTGGGGAAAGGCGGCGGGGCGTGCCGGACTCTTACCGGCTAAAATCACCCCGATGTCTCCTCGCACGTGCGCGTGGGGCCACGGGAATCCAAATTCTTCCGCAGCCCCACACTAGTGCTGGCCCGGCAGCCCGGGCCTCGTCTCCTGCACGGGGTAGTGAGGTGTTCAACTACCCCGTGTATCGCCTCAGGGGCTCGCGCCGGCACCCACGCGCGCCTCCGCCTCGGGTCCATCGAAAAGGGGTGGCGGGGGCTTCTCCTAGTCCCTCGCCCCTGGACCCCTTCATGGGGGCCGGAAAAGGGCGTTGTCTGCCCTTCTCCTGCGCCCGGTGCGCCTTCTGCGGCCGGGGAAGAGAGTCGAGATCTCCCTTTCCCGTTCCGCAGTTTCCTTCTGCGACATCACGTCCTCGCAGAAGGACACCACCGCGTCCCACGACTCTGTGCTACCGACCATCTTCCGCACTAAAGCCGGCAGCGACAGATCGCCTCCTACTTTATTTTTGAGGACACAGCGCTGCTCCTCCCAAGCTACACACTCAACGAGCGTGTGTTGCGCCGTGTCCTCCCCGCAATGGACGCAGTGGTGGCACCGAGCGTCCGGCACCCTGTCTATGCGGCACAGGTACTTGCCGAAGCAGCCATGCTCCGACAGCACCTGCGTCACCCTAAACGACAGGGAGCCGTGCCTTCTCCCGAGCCAGTCGTCGAGTACTGGTGGCCGGAAAGCTAGCTCAACCTTTTAAATCGGTACTATGAACTCATTTTTAAGGTTTGTAACAGAGTTGTGACCCGTTTAATGAACATTATAGCTGTCAGATTAAACGGCTATAACGGCTACATGTTATTGCAGTTCAGTTTGAGAACGTACACGGAACTGCCTAGCTTTCTCGTACTACTAAGAGTTTTGCAGGCCAATCTGTGTTAGCGTAATGGAACATTTCAGTGGCCGTTTAATAGCTTTTAAACTCAACCTTTTTCGGTACAACCTTTAACCGGCACTGTTAAACTCACTTTTAACGTTTGTAACAGAGTTGTGACCCGTTCATTGAACAGTATAACTGTTAGATTAAACGGCCTGAATTGATCGCGTTTAATGTTTTGTATGTAAAACGTATCCACGGAACAGGAGTATTCCCCAATCGCGCGTCTCTTTATTTTATATTTGTAACTGCAGTTTATTTTTATTTTTAGTCGTTATGAGAAAGACGTTGCTGCCCACCTCCTGATTTGTTTCCATCTGTCGCCTCTTACGTCACCCACGGGATGATATGGGGTAGTGGATATTCTTACACCGCCGCTACACGGTAGTTACGAGTATTGTATAACTGTCTCAGTAATGACTTTATAACTGTTTCACTGCTGTAGGACGTATACAGGGTTATTTTTCATAGAGAAGCTACCGTTATTATAGTTTTTGAAAATAACTAACGGCCTGGCCACGGGGATCGGCGGCACGAACGGCGAAGCGGCAGGCGGGGCGACAATTCGCGCGACGTGGTTTGAGGGCCACGGGCAGTCAGGTTCGCCGCCACGACCAGATAGGCGAAGAGCGAAATGTCTTTATCAAAGTTATCTCGATATTGCTTAGAAAGTAATCGTTTTTTGGTTCAAGACATAATATTTGGAAGAGATTGTGGAGTACATGATTTGAATAGGAATCGGGTGATAGATAGAGAACTCCACAAGAAGTACGAGAAGTACAGAATGTATCCAGAATTTTTTTTCGAATATACCAGAATGAGTGTCGAAACCTTCGATTATATTCTTGTTAATAATAACTACTATTTCCAAAGCTGCTAGCTGGCCTAGCATACTTGCCGAGATACTTCTCGGCAATAAAAGTTTCACTATTCATTTTTCGCCGCGAAAACAACTAAAATATTTTGTTTCCTATACTATTCGCCGCGTCTGCCGCTCGTTTCCGTGGCTTGCGTCGTGCTAATTCATGCCTTTGTTTCAGTCGCCCGCCGCGCCGTCAGTCGCCCGTGCGATTCGCTCGGTAAATTTCGCCGGTCGCTTCGCCACTCGCCGCTGCGCGTGGCTTGATCCGTACATTTCTATACATTTATTTTAGTCGCTAGACGCCTCGCCGTTCGCACCGCGTGAATTTTCGCTATGGCGAATGTCCCGTGGCCAGGCTGTAACAGTGGTGGAGCCACGCGGTAGCTTTTGCTGTCGCACGGATGGGCCGGCTCGAACCGGGTTGGTACTACGACCTCACAGAAAACCAGCGTAAAGTAGAAGTTTACCTCTGCGTTTCGCTTGGTGAGTGCAGGTGGCCGGAGGCCCTTTTTACTGGAAATGAGGCATTCCATCTTAGTCCTCACGGTGACAACGCATCTGCATTTTGATTTGTAATAGAGGATAGATGTAGATGTCTATGGGCCGCAGCAACCACTTACCATCAGGTGGAATGTGTACTCGTTTGTTATCCTTATCCTATAAAAAAAAGAGTAAATAAGAATTCTACTTTTATTTGAAATTATCCCAAATTGAATGTGATTTATGGGCAATATGTACGCGTACGCGCGCTCCTCTGTGTGTGCGATTTAATTCACAACGTTTTTGCTGACCGATCGACTCTTACAAATGTGTGCGTGCGTAGTAAAATAGTAGGCGTTAGATATTTATGAATGACAATCAGTTAAAATAACGCATTATTAATGTTTGAGTTTTTTTATAATTAAGTTTTACTCACCATTTGCCTATATTACTTATTCCGAATCTTTTCTGCAAGTCTGGCCGGTTATTGCAAAATAACCCTGTATATACTGCAATTTTACTTATATTTTACCAGGGTCCGACCGAAACAGGATTTTCAACTGAAACTGAAACCGAACCTACGGTCTGGGTGTAAGTTTCAGCCGAAACCGAAACTTATTTAGACATGTTAATTTTTTTTTGTATACTGATATCTGGTATATTTTTATACATATACAGATAGGTAATGTATCTTAATGAAAACAGTGATTGTAATAGTCATGTAACAATATATTTATTTATTTGTGAGTGTAGAGAACCGGAGACCTTTTTTACTGGAATTGAGGTATTACATTTTAGTCCTCACGGGTGACAACGCATCTGCATTTTGATTCGCAAACGAGGATAGATGTAGATGTCTATGGGCCACTGCAACCACTTACCATCAGGTGGACTGTGTGCTCGTTTGTCACCCTTACTGTATAAAAGAGGGTTATTCTATTAAGGAATTTACGTATGATAATAACCCCTGGGAATGAGGTGATCGCTACCAAGCTATTTCTAATTAGTTTTGTGTTGTTAATTGTGTCACATACATGATTGTAAGCTGTGGCGTAGCTAGGCGTGGGCAGAGTTGGCCCTCACCCACGGCCTCAAAAGTAAAGGGGCCTCGCGAGGCCCCCTAAAATGCGGTGCCCCAGACTTTACCAGATGACTAATTAATTTGATCACTTTTACGCTCGAAAAAGAAAGTCACAAATTTAAGTGTTGTAGTGTTATGCTACTTACATATCATTTTACACTGTTTTTCCATTCTGTTTTTGATTTTCTGCATTTATATTTTGCATCACCTTTATTTCCATAGGATCCTGTAACGTTTTTACACAATAACAAATCATTTTTACTTCGTATTTTCACGCTATCAGCACTTTCTAAATCGCTGTCAATGGAGTCTTACCTTTTTCGATCTTTTATTTAGTTCTCCGTAACTCTGCAATTTCGGGTTTCGTACGCGCTGTTGCGCTATTTTTTTCCTATATAAATAATATCTCATTTCTTACATAAAACTTGCCAATTGTTAATAACAAACCTAAAACCAAAAATCTACATATTTGACAATTGTTATTTATTTGGTTGTCATGGCAATTTTTATTCAAATTCGTTACCGGTCTGATGTTTTATCTCGATATTTCCACATAAATACTCTTTTGCTTTGGGTCATTTACAAAAAATTTCCTTTTAATTTAAATAATTTTCCGTGCTCTCTAAAAAGGTATAAAAGCCGAACCATCGGTGAATACGGGGAGTCTCGCTTCAGTTTTCAAACGAGAAGCATCTACTAAAGGCCTTATCCCGGGGCCGCACTGCCCCGGGATCCTGCAAGCCTCCATCTACATCTGAAGTCGTCGGCGCATCCTGCAGGCCAGGCGCATCCTGCAGGCCAGGCACTGCTGACGTTGAGAAGATCCTCAGCTCTGTGGGTATTGAGGCAAACTCCGAGAAACTGAAGAAGGTCATCTCGGAACTCACGGGCAAGAGTGTTGAAGAGCTGATCGCGCAGGGTTGTGAGAAGTTGTCGACCATGCCCGTCGGTGGAGCAGCACCCGTGGCCGCGATCGCCGCTGCTGCAGTGCCGGCAGCTGAGGAGAAGAAGGAAGAGAAAGAGACCAAGAAGGAAGAATCTAGTCTGACGATGAAGATATGGGCTTCGGTCTCTTCGACTAAAGCTTGCTTAAATTATTTTTTTTTCTCTTTTCTTCACCTTTACTGCACCTTGTCCATTCCCTTTTGATTTAATTGCTTTCTCTTTCCTTCTTAACTCATTATTCATCATTCATTTTTTTTATAAAATTGTTTTTGAAAGCTGAAACGAGACTAATCATAACTTTTCAAAACATTTATTAACTGTTAATTTGTATATATGTATAAATATCACCATTTTCACCTTATTATTTTTATTTCTTTTAATTTGTTTGTTTGTCTAGTGATCCAGTGTTCTTCAACACATCTTGCTATAAGACCTCGAATTTTGGGAGCGGCTGACTACTCCCTTAATTTTCTTTATCTTTATCTTCACTTGGGAGCGGCTGACTACTCCCTTAATTTTCTTTATCTTTATCTTCACTTGGGAGCGGCTGACTACTCCCTTAATTTTTTTCTCCACGCAGGAGCGGATGACAACTCCTTAAATAAGCCTGAATGTCCTTTCGAAAACACACTTTTAGAGTGGTGTCTCTTCGACTAATTTATTTTTTTTCCACGCAGGAGCGGATGACTACTCCTTAAATAAGCCTGAATGTCGTTTCGAAAACACACTTTTAGAGTGGTAGTCATTGAATGTGCACTCCACCCTTACCTGAATGCAGATGATGAATGTAAGAGATAGTATATCTGATTTTGCCTGTTGATGTCTGTTTCTGCAAAGCTGTGTTTTTTATGGTTTTTTTTAGAATGTACATGTCAAAATTTTTGCTGAGTCAAAAATTTTCCAGGGTCGGGGGGCGAAATGTAGTGTTATGCTACTTACATATCATTTTACACTGTTTTTCCATTCTGTTTTTGATTTTCTGCATTTATATTTTGCATCACCTTTATTTCCATAGGATCCTGTAACGTTTTTACACAATAACAAATCATTTTTACTTCGTATTTTCACGCTATCAGCACTTTCTAAATCGCTGTCAATGGAGTCTTACCTTTTTCGATCTTTTATTTAGTTCTCCGTAACTCTCCAATTTCGGGTTTCGTGCGCGCTGTTGCGCTATTTTTTTCCTATATAAATAATATCTCATTTCTTACATAAAACTTGCCAATTCTTAATAACAAACCTAAAACCAAAAATCTACATATTTGACAATTGTTATTTATTTGGTTGTCATGGCAATTTTTATTCAAATTCGTTACCGGTCTGATGTTTTATCTCGATATTTCCACATAAATACTCTTTTGCTTTGGGTCATTTACAAAAAATTTCCTTTTAATTTAAATAATTTTCCGTTCTCTCTCAAAAGGTATAAAAGCCGAATCATCGGTGAATACGGGGAGTCTCGCTTCAGTTTTCAAACGAGAAGCATCTACTAAAGGCCTTATCCCGGGGCCGCACTGCTCCGTGATCCTGCAAGCCTCTATCTACATCTGAAGTCGTCGGCGTAGTCTACTTCAAGCGCGGGGCCGCACTGCTCCGGGATCCTGCAGGCCTCTATCTACATCTGAAGTCGACGGCATAGTCTACTTCAAGCGCGGGGCCGCACTACTCCGGGATCCTACAAGCCTATACTTTCATCTGGAGTCGTCGCCTGCGCCTCCACCTGCTAGTGCCCGCGCTACCTTTGGGCGCTGCGACTGCTTGCTCCAGGCGCTGAGTGCACCTACTCTAGGCGCTACGTGCGCCGGCTCCGGACGCTGCGTGTGCCTAGACCAGGCGTTGCGTGCCATCACCGCCAAGAAACTACAAGCTCAGCGTGTGCCTACTCCTACTCCAAGCGCAGCGTGTGTCACTTCGACCTTTAGGCTCCACTACTATATTCTCCTATCTTTATTTTTTTATCTAATTGTAATTTCACGTCATCCATCACCATCATCATATTTAATTTTTTTTATATAAAATTGTAAATACCTTTTTAAAAATTTAAATACCTATATTATTTTCTTGTTCTACTTTTGTTGTTTTGTTGTTCTTAGGTTAGGTTTTTTTTTAATTGTCGCTTTACGACAGTGTGTTTGTTTGGGGCCTCGCAAGAAGCCCCTCTTAAGTGCGACTGCGAGGACGTTGTAACTACCTTCAAAGAACGCGACTGTTACATTGACGGAATAAACGTTCAAATTCGTGTCAAAGCATGTTTGGTAGGATATATCTATTGGGTAGATCCTTGGAACGAAAGAAAAGTGGCCTCGCTGATGCAACTTGGCCCACGTTTATATTAATCCACGCTACGCCTCTGATTGTAAGCTGTTACTTAAAAAAGTCCCGCTGGGTTTCTTGCTGGTTTTTCCAAGGACACAGGTTTTTTTTTCGAACCAGTGTAATTAAACAAAGAGTTTGGTCGCTGCCGAAGGTTCGGCAGATTTTTCGCCCAAACCGAAACTATTACCGAAACTAGATTGTTTTGCCGAAACTTGCCGAAACCGAAACCGAAACCGGATCTTCGGTCGGTCACTAATTTTTACATACTATCATAAGATAGATTCAATGTCACAGGGCCTTGACCGTTGTTGAATTTTGTTTTAAGTAAAATAATTGCCTGATAAGGATTAACGAACTTGTGATTACAACATTTTTTTTTCACGAACTTGCGTAATCGTGAGCGAATTTTACGACGACGATCAGTGCCTTCTTGGTGGCTATAAGAGCAAAACGTTTCAAAGGTAAGATTTAAATTTTGGTTTAATATGCATCTTGAAAAAAAAAAACGTTTAATCGAAAACGATGAAGAAAATAACAAAAAGCTTGTGTGTTTTGTATAGACTCTAGATATTTTAAATGTTAAATAATTTTATTGGTTTTACAAGAAAATTTAAATAAAATTAAATTTAAAAACTTCCTTTACAAACTCGTTTAATGTAATTAAAATGTAACTTAGGTCCCAGTCTATAAAAAAGAAAAAGAGTTTTTTTTTTATCAGCCAGTAAAAGTACACTGCTGGACATGAATCCTCAAGTTATAGGAGTTAGTGGACAGATTGTCGATCGCAATACCTTCTTTACACCTAAAACACCTATACAGTTGACGAAGAAACATCATTTAAAATGAATGTATTCTAGAGTTACAATTGCTAGTCCATCTTCTATATGTGAAGACAAACCATACTCACTAAGAGTCTCTGACGTGAAGACTATGGCCACCTGTGGTATGTGGTACGGATCAGTGTTCAGCTTGATAGCGCAGTGGCTATAAATTAAGCTGCGGCGCTCCAGCTCACTAGTTCGATTCCCGAAGGAAACAAATATTGACATAATATGAGACTCTCCTTTCTGGGAGGATATTGGAGCAATAAGTGAAGGACTTATTACTGCCAAGTGGGTTTTGGTGGACTTTACATGTCTTCGAAATATTTTTATTCCTAACATGCAGGACATGCAGGTTTCCTCAACATGTTTTCCCTCACTGCCAAGCACATGGTAAATCTGAAGACTGGAATCGATACCGGGTTGCTCGCGTGTAATTTACTGCAAACGTTTATCCCCTAGGAAGTAACAAACCTTTATTTATTTAGATATAAATAACATTAAAGGACCTGTTATATCGAAATAACTGCCTTTTACTGAGCTCAGGGGGTTATTTGCTTGTCACTAAGATGTGAATAACCATTTTTAAATATTTTGTCTGTCTGTCCGAGCTAGTTTTCGGAATGGCTGAACCAATTATAATGAAACTACATGAGTAGATAGTGTTTTCTCTCAGTCTCTATCTCTATGTAATGTCAGAAATGATCTAGGCTATGTTTTATGTAAAACAATTGGAGATTGTCGTACATCTACATGACGCCACATTAATACATTCAACTCAAGCGAAGCTGAGGAGGCTTAATAACCTATTTTTTTATAGAAGAGGGGGCAAACGAGCATGCGGCTCACATGATGGTAAGAGCATCCGCCGCCTATGAACAATTGCAACACAAAGGGAATTGCTGATTCTTGAAGCGCCCAAGTCGTATCGGTGCAGAAAAATCGCCGGTGCTAACATCATACATTGGTACATTTAATACACCTAGTATGAAATGTATGATGATTTGGAGCAAAAATATAATTTATTGTCTTTTTATAGAGCAAAATGTCCGTCGCAAACGCATTTGAGACGAGCAAAATTGTTCCTGATGTTGTTCCGTCAGCGCCAACCGCTTTAATTGGGGTAAGTCGTAAATATTTAAAATAAATAAAATTCCAAATGACCTTGAAGTGGCGATGTAAGAATATCCACTATCCCATATCATCCCATGGGTGTCGTAGGGGAGCAGCAGCATCTTTCTGATAACAGCTGTATTAAAATAAAAACTGCGGTTGCAAATACGCTTGCGAAGCGTGGTGACTATGGCCAATATCCCCCCTATGAGGCAACCTATGGGGGAGGCCTATATTAATCAGTGGACTTTCGATAGGCTGTAATGGTTTTGTTATAGGATAAGGGTGACAAACGAGCACACAGTTCACCAGATGATAAGTGTTTGCTGTGACCCATAGACCTCTACATCTACCCGCGATTACGAATCAAAATGCAGATGCGTTGTTACCCGTGAGGACTACCTCCGGGTGACATGGATGAAGAAAGTACTATATATCTCAATACAACAAAATCATAATTTTCAGCACTAATAAAAAGATTAATAACATAATGTGCGTGAGCGTGACCTTTGTAGTTCGCTTATCAATGTAACTTCAATTCATATGTAATCAATCATTTGTTTATATCTAATATGTTGATTTTGTGGTACATTTAAAAATAATATTGGTCGTTGTCTTAGGATTTATATATTTTTTGATTTCAACGCATTAAAAATAAATTTTTGTGACACTTAGCTTTTTGTTTTAGATTAGATTGTTATTCTTTAAATATCTCGTGTGCCCTTAAGATGTCAACCGATACCCACGAGTATAGTGCAGATTTTATCTAGTTAAGATAATGACTATGTTGTATTTGTCTAAAAAAAACTAAGGCTTTGTTTTATAATGTTTTCATGTAATCTTCAAATGCGTCTTTGTAAGAAGGCTTTTTTGAATATTTTATTTTTAATTTTGCAAGTAAAAAATTAAAAATTTATGCATAAACACTTAAATATTTTAAAATAACTAGTATAACAAAATATAGACAACTAACAGAAGCAGCATGTCTTTATAAATTAGTAATGGGCGAGACTTACCCTGTAGATACCCAGTTCATTAATTCCATACTCTTAATTCTAAAACTAGTTTGTACTAAGTATAACTCACCCATCCTCAGTATTTGCCGTCGAGCGTAATAGGGGCTACCCTTAGAATAATAACACCAGGTGTTATTATTCTAAGGGGCTACCGTATCGTACCGTGTATCATACGTGACAACAGAAAGAAGAACCAGGAGATCGGCAGCAACCTCACCTTAATTACAACCAGAAAATAAAAAAACTGCGATTGGCGAAGACCCCTCCTGCAAAGCGTTGCGTTATATTGACACGAATATGTACTTGACATTGAATAAAACTACTTTTTTACGAGTTTCCTTTTAATTTAAGTTATTTTTATTTGCCACTACGGACATTCCTAAAAGTAGAAAAATTATAATGAAAGTTTACAATTAAAACACCACTGCCGAACTGTTTATTTTTTATACAAACAATCGAAAAACTACTTCAGTTCTAACTAGCGACATCTGGTGAGAGAAAGATTGTTAGCCCTTGCACATTTAATAAAACAAAGTTTCGTGGTAGCCCCATTGCCATGAGCGCTATAAAGCAATCGAAACGTCGGAAATAAAAAATAATTAAAATTAAAAGTGCTATTAAAACGTATAAGCTTCACTCAATCAATTTTAATGTTAATAATTTAGGTGGCGTCTTTTATGTGTATTTTTTATAGACAAGCCAGCACACAGTACTCCTGAGGGTAAATGGATGTAGCCAATTTATATCTTTATGTATCTTCGATTGAGGATCAAAATACAGATGCGTTGCCACCTGAGGACTAAGATGAAATGCCTCATTTCCAATAGACAAGGCTTGCGGTTCTCGATACTCACCATCACAGAACCTATGTATCCTTACCGGGCTCACCATACGAAACATTAGCATTAAGTCTGTATAGATAACTCGATAAACTGACACTGCGTAGGGATGTTGCATCCCTTTGCATTTTCTATTGAATTTACCCCGGGGAGTTGTCTGAGGAATTGATCGCATTAATTCCAGCCACCAAATTTCCCGAACGCACATCGCGTCAAAATTCACGATACCATCCTCACCATCTGGATGCTTGGTGGTCCACGACTGTGCGTTTTACTAGGAGTTTTCTTGCTCGTACAACTTCTCTGGAACTGTTTACTACGACTTATTTGTTTGATACGACTTAGGGACCTTCAAGAAAAGAGCTTACATCTTTCTAAAAGGCCAGTAACGCATCTTCAATACCCCTGGTGTTGCGGTTGTTCATGGGCGGCGGTAGTCTCTTATCATCAGGTGAGTCGCATGTTCGTTTGCCCCCTCTTCTATAAAAAAATAACACATTATTTCTACCGCCAAGTAGCAATGCACTCACCGTTACTATAAGTTCGTTTAAAGGAATTATAACAAGTTTTCCATACGTATTTTGCAGTTGAAATACCCAAGCGGTGCCGAAGCTAACCTCGGCAATGAGTTAACCCCAACCCAAGTAAAAGACCAGCCTACCGTCACCTTCGACGCTGATTCTAAAGCTTACTACACTCTTATTTTTACTGGTAAGTAAAGTTTGTACGTAAGATCATACCGAGTTTGAAAATAATATCTTATTTTGCCTTTTAAACCGACTTAAAAAGGAGGAGAGAGGTGTACAATTCGTCGGAATCTTTTTTTATGTATGTACACCGATTACTCGAAGACGCCTGAACCGATTTGGAAAATTCTTTTGTTTTTTGTTTTAAAGGGTTCCTATACTTTACAGGTGATCCCATTTAAGTTTTATGGAAAGCGGTCGAGCGGTTTTAAAAAAATCAACAATAAACTATATTTATATTGAAGTCGGTTGTACAAAATTTTTAATTATACCACTTGTATACGTATATTTTCCGTGACGTGCTTGACTACCATTCCGCCTGGTGGTAAGTGGTATTAGTGCCATAAATGGTAAAACATACTTTGGGATAAAGAAAGGACTTACTGTAGTCAGGCGCCATACCACAAGTCACCGTTAAAATGTCCTCTAATGGCGGGCACGTGTCATTAATTACCAGTTTTTGAGTTTAATTATTTTAACGCGGCGAATTATTGATGCAGGATTAGGATGAAATTCCTAATTATGATGAAATCCTTTTAAAGATTTTTGCGGAAATCAAGCGCACAGGCTAATTATTGACGTGGAAATTTATGATAGACTGACGGGGTAGCGGTTAATCGGAAGTTGGAAGGCGATCAATGTGTGAGTGAACGAGTGATTAGCGAATGTAATAGTTAAATGCGTGTATGAATAAAATGGTCAATCTACATACTGTCTTGTAACAAAATCCACTATATCTTAACAAACAAAATGATCGATCACCTCATTGCGTCCCGTGGCCGTCGCAAGGTAATCGTACGACTATGAGAAAAGCCAAAAATATCTCATGTCTTCTGATAGATGGCTTTATTAAAAATTTGAAAATAAATAGAATTAGGAATAATTAATAAATACAGGCGTATTCATCATATAATTTCATGTTTTAATTATTCAATAATAAATGTGTGTAAGTGTTCTTTTTTATAGAACTAGGGTGACAAACGAGCACACAGTCCACCTGACGTTATGCCCAAAGACTTCTCTATCCTTGATTAAGAAAAAAAGATTTTGAATCACTCATTTCGCCGCATTGCTCCATTACATTTTGATGGACTTCACATGTTCTTGAAACAGAAACACCTCAGGCTCAGGCATGAGGTTAATCAACATCTATCCGCAATTAAGAATAAAAATGTAAATGCGTTGTCATCCCTGAAGACTAAGCTGGAATGCCTTGTTCCCAATAAAAAGGATCTCCGGTTCTCTACAATCACCATACGAAACATAGCAGTATTAGGCCGCTATTTTACGCTGGTATTCTGTGAGAGCGTGGTCCTTCGGTGGAATCGTCCCATTTGTTCTGCAATCATAATATGGTTGCAGCATGGCGTTATCCCACGTATTAAATTCCTCATGATGTTATCCCATCCCATGGTATTCCATCGATTAAAGGCTACTTCACAAATCGATCGCTGAACATCGGCCACGCTCCTGAGCCACCTGACTATAAATATTTCTGTGCAAATATACCGCCTATGAAGAATAATGTTTTCATTATTTATCTACATATAATTTCAGATCCCGACAACTACGATGGCCCGGAACAAGTGTACCGGGAGTGGCACCACTGGTTAGTTGTAAACATTCCCGGCGACAACGTTACGGCTGGCGAAGTTCTGTCCGGCTACATCGGCTCCGGACCACCAGAAGGCACTGGCATCCACCGTTACGTATACATCCTGTACAAGCAGCCCGGAAAACTCACCTTTGATGAGAAGAAACTGACCAACAAGTGAGTTTACTTTTTTTTTTAATTTTTTTGTAATGTGATACTGACATGCAACTTCTTTTGGCGTTGTTTCATCCTTGGTCTAGATATTTTACACCTAGCGTAAGGGAGATATATTATGGAAGGTGATAAGATTTTTTGACATAAAATCTAAGCGTTTGCTAGGGTACAAATTCAAGACAATGACCTGAGTCAGTCATATGAAATATTACTTTATAGTCAGCCTCTCGAAACAATTTTATTTGTTAACGATTATATCAATATAATTTTTAATTTTAATTATTTTATTTCACCAAAAAAAAATACGCCTCCTAACAAAATCACTTGATAATTAATGATTTTGCACTGTACATAATTTTTTTAATTTTTTTTAATTGAACATAAATGAAAATAAAAATTGTACTAAAAATGATTTTTGTTTACTTTTCGTGAAAGGGTTTAAATTCGATGTCTCCAGTCGACTTCAGTCGGGTTCCAAGTATTACCACCTGCTCGTCGTCTTACGTAGGCTTCATCACCTTATTTTTTGTGAAAATAACATGTTATTTTGTTAAAAGGTCAATCGAAGGTCGCGCCGCGTTCTCAACAAAGAAGTTTGCGGAGAAGTATAATCTCGGCGCGCCCGTCGCTGGCAACTTCTACCGCGCCCAGTTCGACGACTATGTGCCCCAGCTTTACAAGAGTTTGGGAGCTTGAAAATACGTAAAAACGGCATTTTGACGGCAGGGAAGGACAATGCTATACAATAAACAAGAACTGTCTTGACTTTACAATCGGGACAGTTTCATTTATATTTCAGCTCACGTTCCTTTGTTGTTACTTGTTAATAAAATATTTATTGAATAAATTATTCACAATTTATTTTGTGTTTAGTCGCATACTCTTACAGCCTACCCAAAGGCTACGGGCTGATCGTAGGCCTCCCCCATAAATGGTCTTATAAGGAGAAATTTGCCACAGTTACGACGCTTAGCAGACAAATTGGCAACCCCAGATTTATTTTTTATTTTTATGTTACTATCTGGCCAGGCAGACGTTGTTCTGCCCTCTCCGACGATATTTTGTCCTATAAAAAAAATCCTTAAATTCGTAATAAACAATATTGAAGGTCATTTATCGGAATACCGACCGACCGGGGGACCGAGTTCTTTCCGATCTGCTTGACTCACTGGCACTGCGTAGAGATGTTGCATCTCTTAGCGTATTTTATCGCACTACCACGGGGAGTACTCTGAGGAATTGTTCGGATTAATTCCAGCCGCTCAATTTCACCATCGCACATCGCGACAATCCTCGCGAATCCATATCGTCTGGATGATTGGCGGTCCACCACTATGCGATTTAGAATATGTTTTCCTCCGCGCACAACTTCCTTCTGAAATCGATTACCATCAGCGATGTTTCCGGACCGATACCAATTAGGGACCTTCAAGAAAAGCGCTAACTCTCTTTTAAAAGGCCGGCAACGCATCTGCAATTCCCCTGGTGTTGTAGTTGTTCATGGTCGGCGGTAGGCACTTACCATCAGGTGAGCCGCATGCTCGTTTGTCCCCTCTCCTATAAAAAAAAAACTATTCTATATCTCGAGTTGGCCAAACTGAACGCAAAATTTTATTGAAATCAGTTCAGTAGTTTAGGAGTTCATCACGGACAAACAATGTAGCACGTAATTTTTATATATAAAAATTAGGAAGCCGCTGCTGATGGGCAGCAGCGGCTTTCCTTTTCCCTCTGTTGCTACATTTACGGGACGATATATGATAACAGTGTTACACTTGAGCGTGTAGTGGTGGTGTGAGAATATTCGTAACAAAAATGTTCGTAGTTGTTACATAAGTATCCTAGTAATGGACTCATAGGCAGACCGAAACCAAGCAACCTACTAAACAAAATTAATACTATGCCATTCTAGGTAGTATTAGTTTTCTAAGTAGGTAACGGATATAATAAATGAAAGACCGTGACCCCAGGCGGCGTTTTGTAAAATAAGTTAAGATAAGGTACCTACCCCGAATTAGTTTTTGAAATGACGCCAGTAAAAATCTCAAATATTCTAAAAAAATAGCTCTTATCGAATAATTTACATTGAAACATTGAAAGTTGTGATTTTTTTTTAATAAAAATGAAGTGGCAAACGAGTTTACAGTCACCTGAAGTGTATACTGCAGTCAATGGACAACTGCAGCCACTTCTAACAAATAAAGCTACAGATAATTTACTATACCAACCGAGACAGTTACGTCTATAAAGATAACTACTGGTCCTCTCCCTTTGTTGAAAAGGCCTACTCTCCGTCGTCGATCTGAGGTGAACGCGTGGCGTCAATGAGCTAGTTATACCACTATTTGTAGGAAGACATGACATCTTTTAGGACGGTGATAGCTCGGTGATTGATTCTCTTACGTCCCCAGAGCCATCTATACTTACTGTGTATAGTCGTTATCATCGATTTCGATGACGACGCCCTTAGAAACAATTTTTCTATCACGAGCATCTGGCTTGCAGAATGCAGGCCAAACTTGATTTTAAAGACTCTTTGGCATGTGTGACAGAAGAGTTGACCAGCCGAGTAGGACTATCGAAGATCTTTTTTTGCGCATTTAGCGTTATTGGTCTATAGTTTAGACCAATATACATATAATATATGCGACTTTCGTCTAATGATTTGATGCTTTTAAATATAGAAGATCGCCAGGATGACATATTTGCGGCAAGCTTTTCCTAACACGCAAGGCCAGAAGCGCAATCGTTCAGGCTTCTTTTGAATACATCTTATTAATTTAGAAAACAAGGATGAGGTTCGCAATTAGACTGCATGCTTTTTTGTAAGCATGTTACGAAATATCTTATTTAATTGTGAACCGATTTTGAAGAGCCTTTTTTAATAAAATAGGTTATACTTCTAAGCAAAACTGAGCTGAAGTAGCATTAAAAAAACTTTCATGTCATATATAGTAGAGCGAAAAATAACCTCAATTCAGAATTCAGAGTTTTGAATACAGTACTATTTAGCTGATCACGGGGATAATTGCGATTATATTCATATTTCCATGGGTTATACCTAACCACAGAACACCTAATTTCCGCTATATTAGGTGTGCTGTGGTTATAACTTATAAATGATGACTTTTTTATGGTCTGTAAAATAATATGGTGTATTGTGTACCTCTAACAGAAGCTATCCTCGATAACTTTTGCTTAGTACCATTGATAAGGACTACCATTGATAAGACACTTTTAAAAACACACAATTAAAAATAGGTAGATAACAGTCAACGGCGTAGGCTGTGACCATAGTATAAAGAGAGGCCAAGTAGGTTATCTGCGGCCCAATCCGCGATATAATTGCCTACTGTCTCAGGGTTGTCCCTGTCACCAAATCATTAGTTTAAAACCCGGCCCTTGCCAAAGATAATACATCTCTGTATAACTAATTCAGTGATCATTAGTCGATAAAGTTCAACAATGATTTTCCTAACAAATACAGAAATGTATTAAGATTCAGAGCAGTATAATAAATATAATAATAAAAAAATTGAATAAAGCGACTAAAATATTGTAAAAAAAACATCGTACAATAACATAAAATTACTAACGCCTGCCTCTTAGACTGTAATCAATTTTTTGTTCTGTTGTTATTATTCGAACTTTGCTCTATTTATCTGATTCGCAATTAGTCAATTACTTATTTTTAATTACGATTTTATAACCATAAGTAGGTACTTAGTTACTATTCTTCCTCTGTCTGATAGACAACTAATACAACAAAAATAAGTAAGTAGGTATCTCATCGTCAAGTAAAATTATATGCTATAATAAGTGACTCGCTTACGTGACGCGCGAACCTCGTGCTCGTGCGGTGTTAGCCTCGACTGGCGCATTGAGAAATACTTCGAGATTGTGTTTAAGTGTGCGTGCGACGCCTCATAGATACTATGGCGCACACATACAAGCCGCGCGAAGTACGTTTGTATGAAGATAACGTACTTCCCCTCTCTTTATACTATGCTGTGACTGCGATCGCCCACGAATGCAAGTAGTGAGCGCGACCGTGAAGCATGTGTACTCCTTTATTCGTCGTAGTATTTTTTTGTAGAACTGTGACAAAAGAGCACTCTATCCACCTGTTGGTGAGTAGATGCTATGACCAATAGACACCTACTTCTATCCTTGATTAAAAATCAAAATGTAAATGCGTTGTCACCCCTGAGGACTAAGATAGAACACCTCGTCACCAGTTAAAAGAGTCTCCGATTCTCTACACTCACCATACGAAACACAGCAGCATTCTACTATATTACGCTGGTATTCTGTGAAAGCGTGGTCCTACTCCAGTAGAACCGACCGTTTTGTGCTGCAACTATAATATAGCTGTGGTGCGTCCTTACTACGTCCAAAAATACTAAGTACCGAGTGAGAGTGATCGACACACACTTATTTTATAGAATAAGGGTGACAAATAAAGCACACAGTCCACCTGATGGTAAGTAGATGCTGTGGCCCATAGATTTCTACACTTATCTCCAATTAAAAATCATTGCATGCATTGTTACCCCTGAGCACTGAGATGAAATGCCTCGTTTCCAGTAAAAAGAGTCTCCGGTTCTCTGCACTCACCTTACGAAACACAACAGCATTAAGCTGATATTTTACACCGGTACTGTGAGAACTTGATCCTGCCCCGATCAAGCCGACCCATTCGTGCTGTAACCACAATATAACTGCAGCATGGCTCTACCACGTAAAATGCTTGTCGCAGTCAAAATGCTGGATCGGGGCACAAATTCATTGAAATTATATATTTTGAATTTCGACATTTTCTTTTTTAATTTCTGTTTTTGTTGTATTAGCCTGCAAAACTACAACTTATATACGTCCCTGCGGAATGTGGAGGAGACCTGATCTCCTCTCATTTATGAGATATTTTTAGGACAAGGAATGTCCGCGGGCTGCCCCAATGGCTGTTGGCGGACTTCACATCTTCGAAATATATTTTTTTCTTATTTCTCAGACATATTTTCCTTCACCGCCTAGCACATGAGTATTTAGCACCAGTGCATTATTTTCAGTATATTATGTAACAACACGTTTTTGACCATTAGTGAAGTCTATTGCCTCCCTTTACCTTAGATCTAATGTAATGAGACAAACAAAACATTTCTATTTTTTTTATTAATTTCATCTATTTGCATAATACATACATAGTTAAAAATCAATTTATTAAAAGTTTTAGAAGGCCGAAATTTTTTAGAAGCCCCTTAACCAGCGCTGATATTTTAAATTATTTTTCAGAAAATCGTTCAAGTGCCCGGTTACAGATTCACAATATTTTTGACAGAAAGAAGTTGCCGTATGGCGGATTCCCTAAATTATATTGTTCCGCAAAATCGCTAATGGAAAACTTCACTGGCAATGCCGAGATCCTGCAATAAAAGATATTATAATATATATATATATATATATATATATATATATAATGTAAAAGTAAATTAAAGATACAGCCTTTACATCTTTCACTGCTGGGCACATGCCTCCTCTCGTGCTCCCTGCGCTGTAATTAAAAAATAGAAAACAATAATTTCATTTTCGGCGTGGCGTTGCTCGAGAAAGCAAATCGGGATGTACAAACAACGAATCGTACAAAGTACTCGTACATATATTATCTACAAATATTGTATTGTTACGCGGTTTTTGATGTGAAACATCTATTGACGCGCCTTAATAATTTCGTTAGTGGCGGGGGCAATCAAACATCTATGCTGTGAAAAATACATCGATTTCGTAAAACCTGAATTATCACGACTCCAATATATTTTCTGCCGACTTTCAAAAAGGAGACGGTACTCAATTCGACTGTATGTTTTTTTTTGTGTGTTACCTCATAACTTTGTACTGGGTGAACCGATTTCGATGATTCTTTTTTTATATGAAAGCTGATAGTTCTCGTGTGGTCCCATATGAATTTGATCAAGGTCAGACTAATAGTTTTTGAGTTATTTTTAAATAACTTATATTGAAGTCGGCTGTACAAAATTTTAAATTATAAATTACATTTATTAAGTTGAGGGCGTAATAAAACAGCTTTTTAAGAAAGAAATCATCCATCTAATCCCATAGACTGACTCATAAGAGGGATTTTTGAATAGTGTCCACCCTTGGCAGGCGGCTTGGCAGGCAGCTTGGCAACCGCAGTTTTTTATTTTCTAGTTGTTATAAGGAAGATGCTTCAACGCTCTATGTTTGTTTTTCTCTGTCGAATAAGTCTAATAGTCACTAAAATGTTTTTGACTTCGATTTTATAAAAAGTTATTCAAATGTTTATTATTTAAATGTTTTTCTATTTTAAGATGTCGCTAAGTCTCGTGGTGTCACAGTCACATTAACATAAAGTGATAGAGTGAGAGAGACAGCACTAGATTTAACAGCATCTTAAAATTGAGTATGTATTTGAATATTTGGACATAATTCTATAAAAAAAATGCTGTTGTGTTTCATATGGTGAGTGACGAGAACCCGAGACCATTTTCTGGTAATGAGCCAAAGCTTCCAAATTCCCCAGGGTGAAAACGAATTTGCATTTAGATTCTTAATAAATGCCATTAGATTGTTTGGCATATCCCACAGTCGCCCTATTATTAAATCCACAGTACGAAATTGACTTACGGATTCCCATACGGTGACACCACATGGCACTGAAAATTTGACGGTTCCGTGGCGCAGTAGCTTAGCAATGAGTTGTTGCGCTGGGGCCGCGGGTTCGAATTCCGCACGGAAGAAGTATTTGTATGGCCTACAAATAAATGTTTCTCCTCGTGCAATTTATGTCTGTCAACTGTCAGTCACTGTTGTGGAAGCTGTTTACAAACATAAATTATACAAGGACAAACATCCACACCCGGAACAATTATTTGTAGGCCATACAAAAAAATTAAAACTGATCAAATCCAAAAATGAAGTTCATTCAATGAAAACACGAGTGACTTAAGAAAATTTTATTGCCTATTTCGTATCTTATTTGTTCCATCTCTGTTGAATAACTTTCCCTCTGTACTTATGTTAGGTATTCTCATAAAATTTGCTGTCAAAAATATTATAAAAGTTTATCTTAGAAATTGATTAAAAATGTTCCAAATTGGTCACGATACTTTGAAACACAGATAATGAAATAAGCAATATTTACGTATTGTTGAGAAGCCACTCGTTAAATTTGATCCAGGATGGCTGTTGGTAAACTAGAAACACATAGCGGTGGAGGCCAGTAGCTGGCGGCGGCAGGGACCCAATATATTCGCCTAGGACTTGACCCTCCTCGACCTTGCTTCCCGGTATATTTCCAACCAGCCAGTGTTTAAATTGACCTAGTATCGGCGTTGCTCGGGAAGGCACATCGGGATCTATAAACAACGAATCGTACAATGTACATAATATGTATATATAAGCCAATTTTGTATTGCTATGAGTTTTTTTAATAATAAAGTCGATTCTCCGTCAGCAAGATTTCGATTACTTATAATCTTTAAAAAATACGTGTCACATTGTTTGTCCGCGATGAACTCCTAAACTACTGAACTGATTTCAATTTTGCACATTCTGTGCAGTTTGGTCTAACTTGAGAGATAGGATAGTTTTTTCCCGATAAGTGACCATCAATTTTTTATTGCTAATTTCAGGAGTTTTTTTTAGGAAAGCATATGATCTGCCTGGTCAGCTAGTATATATACTAGTATATATATATATATATATATATATATATATATATATATATATATATATCTTCTTTATATATAAAAAGTACGTGTCACGTTGTTTGTCCGCGATGGACTCCTAAACTACGGAACTGATTTCAATGAAATTTTTGGTCAATGTGCAGTTTGGTCCAACTTAAAAGATAGGATAGCTTACATCTCAATTTATAGTCGCAATACAATATTATTTTATTGAAAATTATTTGTCTATTATTTGACAGTCACAATTATCTGTTAGCTCCATAGATATTAGAAAAATAGGGGATATGGCATGTTGTCACGTGACCTGAAGTCAAATGTTTCTCAAATATGGCGACGACTCCACCCACAAGAAATAGCGTTGTTTTTGTCGATATTTTCAGTATCGATGCTATATAAATTATGACGTACCATCCATCTCATAGGTATATATTAAATAAACAAATATTAGATCACTACACTATTGAATTGGGTTAATCCTGTAATAATAGTTGTATTGAGATGATAAATAAATAAATCTTACGTTCAACTCAGAATAGGAAAGTTTTGAAACTGTAATTGCTTTAAGATATGGTGAAGCAACAGTCAAAAGTGAGCGAAGAGACCAAGAAAAGAGCACTTGATTGGAGCTTTAACTCCTTTCTTTTCAGAAAACGTATACGACGTGCACCAGAATATTATACTGAGTTCGTGCAACGAGCTAACGTTTTTTCGTAACGACGGCAATCTGCATATAAGCACTCCATCCGTGCGTCCCTGGGTCGACGCATGCATTTTTTTTCTCCTCTGCAGAGATTAACGAAACCACCACTATAGGCAATGTATTAGGCTTCGTATGATTTTTTTGTCCAGCCCATGCTGTCCCACTACTAGGCAGAAGTCTCCCCTAAGTATTTTCCAGTGGTTTTGTCGTGCACCATATCGAACCAGCCCCAACGGTATGCGTCCAGGTTGCGTGAATTATATCATATATATAGACTTTATAGCGGCTGGGAAGTTAGTTGCGAGCGCAAGTCCTGTACCTTCACGCTTCGCTTTACGTACTGTGATCTGAGACACCATCAAGTTTTCTTTCAACTATATCTGCACGGACTAGCGCTTGCTCTTGACTTCCAAGCCGCCATAAAGATTCGACAACACCTTTCTTTCGTGGTAATGGTCGGTTACCAGTTCAAGTCACCATGAACGTGCAGTGGACTGACCTTTATCTTGATTTATTTAAAGTTTGTGGAGCATGCGTTCTTTCATACATAGTTACTAGCCGTCATCTCTCTTTTTTTTTATAATAAAGATTATTTATTTATTTATCTCAGTAATCTAATCGAGTTGAGCAGCCCCTTTCTAACCATACCACCGTTCACACAATCCATTAATCATTTAACTATCCTAACGTATTCCTCAATCGTCAGCATCCCAAGTTCATACCATACGACAACCAATTTCCATGCAACATTTCGATCAATAGGGGTGGCTGCGCCACTTCAGACTTGCACTTCTATACTCATTTCTAATTATATCCCATTTGTGTAACACCACAAAATATCAATTTTATAGTGTTTACAATCTGCAAGTTGTAATGACTTCCACCAGTAGCGTAATCCACCACTAAGGATACTGGAGGTAAACGAGAGAGTAAGGATTAAAAATAAATAAAATAACAATAATGTATACTGATTAAAATAATTTATTCGCGACGAAATAATATTATTTAGTCAGAAAATTTATTTTAGACATGAACCAAATCACCTTTAAGCCGAACTACATCCAGAAATAAATATAACGTTATACATTCTTTTTCAAAATGCAAGGAGCATATTCTTCTTACTACTGCAGGTTTTATGTTTTCCTGGCCTATATTTTCAATCCACAATTTTTGAAGGCCTTCATTTTTTGGCAACCTAAAATAAATATTATGCATCCTTAAGTACCAATCAAAAATAATCTTAACATCATCAAATCTTGTGATGAAAAAAACTATTATAGAAAATTTACGATTTACACTATTTTCAAGTTCTTTTCTTAAACGAAAGGCTCCCAATCGATCGTTTGATTAAATATACAGTTTACGTATCTAAAACGTTATTTGATCATGACTACATTAATATTATTGTTAAACAGGCTCAGAAGGGCTAGAACCCAGAGCCGTAAAGCCAGTTTAATAAAAAATATTGTTAAAATTTATATCGATAATTTCAAAACATGACAACACGCAAGGACAACACTATGTAAAAATGTAAACAATCAAAATGTTTACTTGTTTAAATTTACATGATAATAGTCATTGGAAATTCTAGATAATAGCGGGAAACACGATTTAGAACCCATAACATGAACACGAAACGCAATTCACACGAAAAAATATACAATTAAGGAGAAAAGTTACAACTAACCTGAAAAATGACAATCTTCTACATTTTTACGAGAATTTGAATTACATCCATTGATGCAACACTTTGTCATGTTGTTTTTGCTCAACTACCCTTTACTAATGAACAAAAAAGCTCCAAAATAGTCAGAATTCACTGTAACACTGCAAAATAACTCCGAACAAGGCTTAGATGACAGACGAACTACCACAAATGAACTTCATCCTAAAATGGCGTCATGCTTCAAGGTGGAGCTTGGTGAACATTTATGAAAACTGGCAACAGAAAATTGAAGTCTAAGATATGTACTTATCTCTTTTTACATTTGAAAATCATAACGTGGTGAGAATGAGACAGATATATTTTTGTTGGCAAGGTTCATGTTTGCATGATATTTGTATAACAAAAAAATATATATGCAATTTACCGCTTATCCTCTACTTTTCTTATATCAACGGTTAGCTCCATAGAAATATTAAAAAGAGGAGAAGTGGCAAGGGGGCGTGTCTGTGTCCGCACGATATGATCAAAATGCTCAGGTTCTATTCAAATGGCCGTCTTTGGCGTATTAGTATACTTTCAACCGTAATCGTGAAACAATATCAGAATGCCGTGTTATTCAGTGGTTTCTTGTAAAACCGAAACCAAAACAAAATCTTTGTAGATCATGGAATCAATTACCATATGTAAGAACAAGTATTTTACTATCTTTATCTTTAAAATCATGAAAAACAACAAATCGTAAAATATTTTATGCTCTTAATGCGTTATTTTTGTTTTCAAATATCACTGCAACGGTACTATTTTGTAGTAAATACATTGGCTCCTTAACCACTACTTATGTATATCGCTAAGCGACCTGAACAAGCAATGTAAATATGACAAAATGATACTTTATTTATGGGGATGCATCATGTAGTACGGCCACTGTATCTTACGTTGAGTTAGTGTTGTGCTTGCGCAGATTCACTAACGTATGCTATCGACAACAATGTCGATTAGCGAATTGCTATTATAGTTTATTCTTTCAATTTGTCAACCTTTTCAGCCCGGTGGGAAGACTGATGTGACATAATGGTATTTAATTATTTTGATTATTTTCATCGTTTAGTACACTGAATTCGTAACTAGCGATCATAAAGTAAGTTGCTTAAATAATTAGATTAATCACGGTGAAGTGTTTTGGGTTTAATTATAGTATATTAATGCCTTATCTTCTTGTTAATTCCATACTTTTATGTTTTAAAAAGCTTCGAATGCGTTATTATACCTAATTGGCATGGTTCAGAATTCAGATAATATTATAATAGTGACTTTTGCTAAAAATAAGTCAACATGATTCTCCTGACTATTTATTTGTTATGCATGAGGGTGTGTTTGTTTTCATATATTTAACAATATCTTAATCAACCAGGGGTTTTTAACAAAGGCTTGCCAGGTACATGGTGAGGTTAAGAAATTGCGTAGGACATGTGTAAATGATAAATAAATTATTATCGTACATTTTCAGCTTCCCAAAGATGCTAATTTAAAAAAGAAAATGAATTGATGCCACAGGAAGGCCACCAAACTGGTTCCCTACAAAAACTAGTAATATATGCCAAAATACCTACTTTTTCAATACGCTATGACAATCTAAACCAACATAACCGGATTTTTTTATTGTATTTGTTAGGTAGGTTAGGTACTTAATAATTTACGTTTAGCTACATATTGTTTATTTTTATTATATAATTTCCTGTGCATATCGTTTTTTATTTATTTTATTTTCAATTTTAGTGCAATTTTAGTATAAATGGAAGAGAATCGATAACTTTCCAAATTAGTCAATCACTAATGTATATGTAAAATAAATGGCTTTTGTTTTTAAAATGCACAGGACAACGATAGCGACTGATATTTTTGTGTGAGTAAGTAGTACGTTGCATGGTAAATGCACGCTGTTTCTGTAGGGATACGGTTTATAATTGATTGTGTAGTACGTTCTGATTTATAAAATGCGGGTGTGTGCGCGACTGCGTATCTATTGCTTTTACTGATCTGCAAGTGTAGTAGTAGGCAGGTGGTAGGGGCCAACTGGACACACCGGGTTCCGATACATTTTCAACTACCGGGCATATCTCCTTCTATTATTATATCTATGGTTAGCTCCAAACGATTCTGTCAGATGACGATATCTGTTGACTGGATTGTGTAAATATTTAATAGATGGCGCTATGTTAAAAATACAAACGTTTAATATAAGCTACAATTTAGTAGTATAACCACCACGTGTTGCTGTAAGTATTCAACAGATGGAACCGATTTCAAAAAAAATTGCAGACTGTGTGCAGTTTGGCTCAACTTGAGAGATAGGATAGTTTTTATCCCGATAAGTGACCCTCAATTTTTTTATTGCTAAT
>JAVANC010000003.1:30543007-30545507 GCA_033319125.1 Parnassius glacialis
GTGTGTGTGTGTGTGTGTGTGTGTGTGTGTGTGTGTGTGTGTGTGTGTGTGTGTGTGTGTGTGTGTGTGTGTGTGTGTGTGTGTGTGTGTGTGTGTGTGTGTGTGTGTGTGTGTGTGTGTGTGTGTGTGTGTGTGTGTGTGTGTGTGTGTGTGTGTGTGTGTGTGTGTGTGTGTGTGTGTGTGTGTGTGTGTGTGTGTGTGTGTGTGTGTGTGTGTGTGTGTGTGTGTGTTGTGTGTGTGTGTGTGTGTGTGTGTGTGTGTGTGTGTGTGTGTGTGTGTGTGTGTGTGTGTGTGTGTGTGTGTGTGTGTGTGTGTGTGTGTGTGTGTGTGTGTGTGTGTGTGTGTGTGTGTGTGTGTGTGTGTGTGTGTGTGTGTGTGTGTGTGTGTGTGTGTGTGTGTGTGTGTGTGTGTGTGTGTGTGTGTGTGTGTGTGTGTGTGTGTGTGTGTGTGTGTGTGTGTGTGTGTGGTGTGGTGTGTGTGTGTGTGTGTGTGTGTGTGTGTGTGTGTGTGTGTGTGTGTGTGTGTGTGTGTGTGTGTGTGTGTGTGTGTGTGTGTGTGTGTGTGTGTGTGTGTGTGTGTGTGTGTGTGTGTGTGTGTGTGTGTGTGTGTGTGTGTGTGTGTGTGTGTGTGTGTGTGTGTGTGTGTGTGTGTGTGTGTGTGTGTGTGTGTGTGTGTGTGTGTGTGTGTGTGTGTGTGGTGTGTGTGTGTGTGTGTGTGTGTGTGTGTGTGTGTGTGTGTGTGTGTGTGTGTGTGTGTGTGTGTGTGTGTGTGTGTGTGTGTGTGTGTGTGTGTGTGTGTGTGTGTGTGTGTGTGTGTGTGTGTGTGTGTGTGTGTGTGTGTGTGTGTGTGTGTGTGTGTGTGTGTGTGTGTGTGTGTGTGTGTGTGTGTGTGTGTGTGTGTGTGTGTGTGTGTGTGTGTGTGTGTGTGTGTGTGTGTGTGTGTGTGTGTGTGTGTGTGTGGTGTGTGTGTGTGTGTGGTGTGTGTGTGTGTGTGTGTGTGTGTGTGTGTGTGTGTGTGTGTGTGTGTGTGTGTGTGTGTGTGTGTGTGTGTGTGTGTGTGTGTGTGTGTGTGTGTGTGTGTGTGTGTGTGTGTGTGTGTGTGTGTGTGTGTGTGTGTGTGTGTGGTGTGTGTGTGTGTGTGTGTGTGTGTGTGTGTGTGTGTGTGTGTGTGTGTGTGTGTGTGTGTGTGTGTGTGTGTTGTGTGTGTGTGTGTGTGTGTGTGTGTGTGTGTGTGTGTGTGTGTGTGTGTGTGTGTGTGTGTGTGTGTGTGTGTGTGTGTGTGTGTGTGTGTGTGTGTGTGTGTGTGTGTGTGTGTGTGTGTGTGTGTGTGTGTGTGTGTGTGTGTGTGTGTGTGTGTGTGTGTGTGTGTGTGTGTGTGTGTGTGTGTGTGTGTGTGTGTGTGTGTGTGTGTGTGTGTGTGTGTGTGTGTGTGTGTGTGTGTGTGTGTGTGTGTGTGTGTGTGTGTGTGTGTGTGTGTGTGTGTGTGTGTGTGTGTGTGTGTGTGTGTGTGTGTGTGTGTGTGTGTGTGTGTGTGTGTGTGTGTGTGTGTGTGTGTGTGTGTGTGTGTGTGGTGTGTGTGTGTGTGTGTGTGTGTGTGTGTGTGTGTGTGTGTGTGTGTGTGTGTGTGTGTGTGTGTGTGTGTGTGTGTGTGTGTGTGTGTGTGTGTGTGTGTGTGTGTGTGTGTGTGTGTGTGTGTGTGTGTGTGTGTGTGTGTGTGTGTGTGTGTGTGTGTGTGTGTGTGTGTGTGTGTGTGTGTGTGTGGTGTGTGTGTGTGTGTGTGTGTGTGGTGTGTGTGTGTGTGTGTGTGTGTGTGTGTGTGTGTGTGTGTGTGTGTGTGTGTGTGTGTGTGTGTGTGTGTGTGTGTGTGTGTGTGTGTGTGTGTGTGTGTGTGTGTGTGTGTGTGTGTGTGTGTGTGTGTGTGTGTGTGTGTGTGTGTGTGTGTGTGTGTGTGTGTGTGTGTGTGTGTGTGTGTGTGTGTGTGTGTGTGTGTGTGTGTGTGTGTGTGTGTGTGTGTGTGTGTGTGTGTGTGTGTGTGTGTGTGTGTGTGTGTGTGTGTGTGTGTGTGTGTGTGTGTGTGTGTGTGTGTGTGTGTGTGTGTGTGTGTGTGGTGTGTGTGTGTGTGTGTGTGTGTGTGTGTGTGTGTGTGTGTGTGTGTGTGTGTGTGTGTGTGTGTGTGTGTGTGTGTGTGTGTGTGTGTGTGTGTGTGTGTGTGTGTGTGTGTGTGTGTGTGTGTGTGTGTGTGTGTGTGTGTGTGTGTGTGTGTGTGTGTGTGTGTGTGTGTGTGTGTGTGTGTGTGTGGGTGTGTGTGTGGTGTGTGTGTGTGTGTGTGTGTGTGTGTGTGTGTGTGTGTGTGTGTGTGTGTGTGTGTGTGTGTGTGTGTGTGTGTGTGTGTGTGTGTGTGTGTGTGTGTGTGTGTGTGTGTGTGTGTGTGTGTGTGTGTGTGTGTGTGTGTGTGTGTGTGTGTGTGTGTGTGTGTGTGTGTGTGTGTGTGTGTGTGTGTG